>CM033469.1:20867820-21095320 GCA_019447015.1 Hymenochirus boettgeri
ATATTTCACTGTTACTCTCCTTTATTAAGTACATATTTGTATACTATATTAGGAATTAGGTTTCCAGGTCAGTGCTTTCATATGGTCACATAACTCATCAATGACTTATATCAATGTCCTTTTAATTTATAGCAGGGGGTACATCACCCACTATATAAACCCACCTCTCCTCTCGCACACCGCACATATAAGGTATTATAAACACAACTGTTGTGATTGTGTAATAAACCACGTGTGTGCATTTAATATACCGCAGTCCCTTTCCTTTATTTAATTTACGTCTGTATTAAGTAACATGTACTGTAGAAAACACCTTCGGGATACACAAAAATAAACACTCCTTTCCCAGTGTATATATATATATATATATATAGGCTGCTTCTCCTTCTGTGATCAGATCTGCTCTCTAGTTAATATAAACCCAGTTAGAGAGCGATAGCCCTTGAGGACTCTTCCCCCCCCCCCCCGACTTTCTTAATTTTTTATTTTTTTGTCTTTCAAGTTTCCATCTGGACGTATGTATGTGGCAGGAATAATGATCTCCCACGTAGAAAAGGGGACATTCAACTGGAAAGCAAAAAATTGAACTAGTTAAAGCAAATGGAGAGAGGTTGTGGCCAGTCTTTAAGAAGTTTATCACAGTTCCAGACCTCCCCATCTGGGAGCCAGAGATCGGAATGATGGATCGCCCAGGAATTATATTCTAAGAACCAAACATCATTTACCACACTTAAGGAACGGGCCGTGCGCCATAAATGACACCACTTGTCATGTGAAGCTGTAAATGTTGTACACGTTTTTTTTTTTTTAGATGGTGTTTGAAGTTCAAATTCAGTTCAGGAGTTCACATTGAGACAGAAGAACAAATTAGATTAACCACGTAGAGTGGAGGATGTACAATCAGACGTTGATGTGGTGATTGTGTTCTTGTTGTATTTAGCTACATTTCTGCCTTACTGCAAACTGATAATGAGAGCTCAAGTGACACCGTTTTCAGCTATCGATGGAACCCTGCTAGGTAGAAAGGAGCGAGGTTCCATCGATGTCTAAGAACGAGTCACTGGTTATTAAACATGCAGTTACAGTCTGAACCTGGCTTTGATATTTTATCAGTCGAAACTACAAATGAAATTTCAATACAGAACTGACGAAATTCCAACAAGGAAATTGTGTTTTGTACAAGGATTTCAGTTCTGCACCGCATTACTCCACTAGCCTACTGGTACAGCAAGGAATAACCCAGAAATCCTCTTTATGAGGCTGGCAACCTTGGGGTAAATGACCCAAGGTAAACTGTTAGGACCTTCCATACTGGGGTTACCTTGACGTGGTTGGAAGGGTACCTAAAAAAAAACATGTTTTTACTGTTTGCACTAGCACAGATATTATGATATATGGGGCCCAGGAATGAGCATTGATCATCTATTTTCTTGTTTGTTCTAATGTTTTGGTCAGATCAGTACCACTTCCACAATTTGTTATAAAGTAATATTGCCACAGGAGTGTTCCCACAGCCCCCCTTTTGTGTAAACCTGTCAAATTTAAGGACACATGAAAAACGGAACTCGCTTGTTGAACTTTAGTTGTGTACCAATGACCAGAATATAGCTGTTTAAAACAATTTGTGTTGTAACTACATAGATCCACAACCTTTTTATAACTACACAAAAAAAAACGAATCTTCTATTTCCAAGATTTTATAATTAGAGAGAAGGATAAAGATGCTTCTTTCCCTTGTAAAGCATTAAAATATTCCCTTCAATCTACAGCCGGCTGGGTGTGGAGTTAAAGTTCTGTCCATAACTTGATATGGTTGGTTGGACATCCCTGGCGTGAAGTCACTTACACAATAACTCCTTATTGCCCTCTATAGAACTAATTTATTGTTAAGTCCCCAACATAAGCATAATATAAAGGCTACTAAAAGTTTTTACCCAAAAAATCAGGATTTTCCCTTCTCTCATAGTTAAGAAGATAGAAGAACTATCCAGGAAGACCTTGTTATGGCCCTTGCAGGTTGGAATTTCTGGTCCATCTGGGCTTCACCTGGCAATAGTCTATCTAGTTTGAAATACTATACATTATCTGAAGTGCATGGCATCATTTGGTGACATTTCAAATGTTTAGTAATTCTGAGCCATCATTTCTGAATGAAATTTAGGCTAATTAAGGAAACCTGGAATCATTCTTCTTTAATATCACTGAAGCTTCTTACTTTGTACATCACCTGGTCACCAGATGTCTCCGAAACTGTCAGTAAACATTTCATTTTAATATATACTGGACATGATTAAGAGTCATTACTAAATTACAGCTGACATTTTTTTGTTCAATACAATTATTGTTGGATGGTATGTTTTTTATTTAAAATTGGGTCAAATTGGGATCATTATGGCTGTTAAGAATAATTTACTGAAACATTCCAAGTTTAAACATGTATTGGAACTATTTTGCTTAGTATATCCCATTGGATTGAGCTATATTACCATTTTAATGTGTGCACTGCCAAATATTCCTAATGCAAAAGGACAGATTCTCAAATGTCACAGAGATCCAATAGCTTATCAAGTGCTGCAAAACACAGTTATTACAAGGATATAGTTATAAATGATATCTCATGTAGAGTTTCCTAATGTTGGATGCCTCAAAGTAACTGTATATTTTTGCAGTAATGGGCAACTGTTTGGCCATGCCCTCCTCTTCTTTAACATATGCTCACCAGTGTCAGATATTGTGAGGAGAGTCAGTGACATTGACTTGGGGAGGAGCCACAGGGCAGAAATTTACTCCATGAGTATAGTGTCCCTTTAAAAATGCATTTTTAAGGGCAGTGGGTGATGATGCACTATTGATAGCAGTGTGTTCATACCTAGCAACTCTGCTATGCAATTGGGAATGAGTAAACTGCTTGGAATCTGTGTCAGACATCAAATCAGTCACCTTAGCCTGCTTTTATAGAGGTAAAATCCTCCACGCAGGGAGGGACCACATTGCATTTCTGGAAAGGATTGTCACAGCATGGTGCAATGTTGATGTTTAAAGGGCAAGTCCAGCCCAAAAACAAGTTTGTTTTAAAATTATTATCACCCCCCAAAACCTCACTTTCACGAGTATCCTACAGTTCCAAGATCCCCCAGAGCTTACTTACCTGACCCGGACCCTTGCCAGCTATTCCACGCCCCCTGCTCCTGTTACAAGCTCGTTGCGAGCAAAAACAGGAGCAGGAAACTTCTGTGCTGACAGCCGCTTCTCTTCCTGGTCGTGGCTGTCAGACGATTGGGCGTGGCATCAAGTCGCGCCCTAACTGACAGCCGCAAACAGGAAGTGGAGAGTGAGGGTCCGGGTTGGGTTAGTAAGCTCTCGGGGATCTTGGAACTGTAGGAACCTCGTGAAAGTGAGGTTTTGGGGGGTGATAATCATTTTAAAACAAACTTGTTTTTAGGACAATCCCTTTAATGATGGTTATGTACTCATAGCTGTAGTTCCCTTCCAACTATGTCTTGGTACCTCCAGCTATTTACCATTTAGAATATTCCTCTGTCTTAACACCTTAACCTTTGATTTGTTTACCAAGCTTCGTCCTAGGTAGCCATCTTGTGTGATCCTAGCAATGGCGCGCTAATTGAGGTTACCCTGTAATATATAAACACATATCACTTCAAAGTGCAAAAATAACCAACTGAGATAGGGATAGATGCCAAAAGCCCCAAACATGAATTGAAATGTATCCTTATTAATAGCCATTGGTGATACTGTGATATATGGTCCACAATGATATCCAACATCCTTATAATTTACACAAGGGACTACATTAACCCCAATATTACATGGTTGGTACTCAGATTACCCAACCTATATATTTATATATCTTTATAGCAGACATTGAAAGTATTGTTATGCTGACAGTGGCATAACAGGGAATCACTGGGCCCCGAGCAAAACTATGATGGGGCCCCTATCTGTGCTTCTTCCACAGTGGTTTTATGGGAGGAGGCTGTATCTGTCATAGGAAAAATATGGGGCCCCCTTGGCTAACAGTTCCCCCTGAGGTTTCTCCCCCTGTTACCCTGGTAGTTACACCCTGTATGCTGAATTAGGTAACACCCAGGGTACTTTTACTGAGAGGGGATGGGAAGAAGGAGGGAGGGGGTTAATTAACTTCCAATATCATTATAATACATTATAACACATCATATATTATTATAGAATTATTAGATAATACATAAAGGGAACTCATAGTTCCCTGACCTCTAACCTTTATAAGCAAGTGCTCCTATTTGCCAAACAATTTTACTTATATATTTTAAAGGGGTTGGGGGGGTTGGGGAGGGTTTCAGTATCCATTGGGTTCCCTTACATGCAATCTTGCGTTTAAATAGTCATATAACTCCTCAGTGTCTTTTAATATCCTCACAGTTTACAGTAGCGAATACTCCCCTTATAATGAATGGTACCCCAAGTTCTCTGCCCTACAATTCAAATAACAAAGTGACTTCCTTGTAATATTATTATAATTTACAGTAGCAGAGGTCCCTGGCTCCTCCTAAATATGGGGTCAGCTGAAAAAGCAAAAATAATGAAATTTGATTATACGTTGCCGGAATAAAAAAAAAAAACCTTATGGTGCAATAGATAAAAACATAATAAAAGGTTAAAGCTGTCAAGGAACATGGAGCTTTTAGCCCTTGCAGAATATTCAGTTGTTTTTTCAAGAACCTGCGAGATTCCTACATCGCTACAGGTACATCACCCTCCATTGTGTCCTGGTTTTAATTCTTTCCTATTATCGGAAAGTAACCAGATGCCTATAAAAAGAATGGAGACACAAAGCAATAAAGGTTACTTAGTAGATAAGAACTGGCTCCACTCAGTAAAAGGACTCTATGTTTTGCAAATGAACTGTCTCTTTACCTTAATTACACTTTCAAGCAACTTTGTCCTCTAAACAGTAAAACTTCCTTCCTAAATACTCTCGGGAATATCAACTTTTCGCTCCCCCTTCCCCTTTTCTTCTTTCATAAATCGCCTTGTTTTCCCCTTTAAACTGGCAGTGACCCTGATTGCTTGTCCTCCTGGGGTTCATTGAAAAGGTGTAGACAGAAAAGGACACACTTAACCCCTGTGGAACTGAGGTGTGTGGGAAACTCTATTATTGCTGGAAAGCAAAGAAACTCAGAGATCTGCTGTCTATATTATGATATTAGATTAAGATAACATAATAAAGTAATATTCCTAGGTTACCTGCCTATGTTTGATCAGACTTTATGCTGTATTATAAAGCTACATAAGATTATAAGAACGTTTAAAATGATAATGGGAAGTGGGTGGACCTTAAATGAAAACTCTGCCCCTATTTGTTATAACCCCCATTTCTTTATGCATTTGGTGAAACATGCTATTGAAGTCTTATCCCAATGGGTTGTAATGTGCTATTGTAGGACAAACAGTCTTACTGTATTTAGTATCATTCATGTATTACTGAGTTACTGAATCAATGAATGCAAATGGGTTCCCAATGCAGTGTCAGTGTAGAATACAAATACTTGGAATTCTATAGTCATCATAAATTTCTGTTTCAAGAATAAGTAAATTATATTCTTCTAATCGGTGTTTAGCTATGTCATCAGTTATAATTTATGCCTAGCGATGTTATCAGTTATAATTGGTACTTAGCTATATCATTGGTTAAAATCTGTACTTAACTATGTCATCATTTATAATAGGTGCTTAGCTATGTCATTGGTTATAATAGGTGCTTAGCTATGTCATAAGTTATAATTCTTGCTTAGTAGAGATGGCTGATCTTCCTAGAATTTGTTTTGTTTCTGAACTATAGAACTTCGGAAAAAGTTCTAATGCTCTATAGTTTGAAAGTGAACCCGTTAAAGTCAATGGGAGAAAATACTTTGAAAAGTTCGAGTTAATTAAAATAGCAATGGTAACTTACTGTAAATGGCTCTGGGACCTGAGAAATGGTCTGGGGAACATGTACATATCACCAAAATTTGTTTAAACGCTTAGCTATCCATGTTACATTTTACTGTAAATATTAAATCATTTTGCTGATGTATTTATTTTTCATGCATAAATTCATTAAATAGACAATAATACAGTAAATATATGTAAAGCACAATGTAGGTTTTACATAATTAGCATAAGTATATAATTAAGTTTTATAGCATCCTGTGGTCCTTCAGGGGTCTGCAGTATTCCCTGAGTTGTAGTTTTTAAACATCTGCAAGGCCTTTCACACGCCGGTCTACCCCACAAACAAGGCATGCCATATGGGCATTTTACTGCTATACTTTCTATATTGACATGTACTTCTTATATAGGCATAAAAAAAAATGACACATGGTTGGGGTTAGATACTATAAAATACTTTTGAAATACATTTAAAAAAGATTTTACACAGGTCATAGAACTTAATAATCAATGACATAGTTAGGCACTGATTATAACCGATGGCATTGCTAGACATTGATTATAACTGATGGCACAACTAAGCAGTGATTATAACTGATGATATAGTTAAGCACTGATTATAACTGATGACATAGCTAAGCACTAATTATAACTAATGACATAGCTAAGCTCTGATAATAACTGGTATCATAGTTAAGCACCTATTTTAACTGATGGACATAGCTAAGCTCTGATTATAACTGATGACATAGCTAAGCACCAATTATAACTGATGACATAGCTAAGCTCTGATAATAACTGGTATCATAGTTAAGCACCTATTTTAAACTGAGATTGTAACTGATGACATAGCGAAGCTCTGATTATAGCTTGTAACATAGATAAGCACAGAGTATAACTGATGACATAGCTAAGCACCTTTTATAACTGATGACATAGCTAAACTTTGATTATAGCGGGTAATATAGATAAGCACTGATTAAAACTGACGACATAGCTAAGCACCTTTTATAACTGATGACATAGCTAAGCTCTGATTATAGCGGGTAACATAGATAAGCACTGATTATAACTGATGACATAGATAAGCATTGATTATAACTGATGACATAGCTAAGCACCTATTATAGCCGATGACTAATTATTAATCACCAATAGTGTAGGTTGAAGCACCAGAGCTACAGAATAACGTTTAAATTTCTCCCATTGGGTGCAGATTGCAGTACAGAAAATACTAAGCTTACTTTCATTAGTCCTTTAAATATCAAATTGCATGCTAACATATTATGTTGAGCAGTACTATCTCCTAGTAAGGGGTATATTTGGAATTACTGCCCTTTCAGGCCTCAGATCAAGCAAGGCCTATTACTAATGATCTTTGTTTGCTTCCATTGTCTCACGTTAATAATAATAATATATATCTGTTGTATTCAATTAGATCAACTGGACTTGAAAAATGTAGTTCTTGAAGACGTTTCGCTAGTCATCCGACTGGCTTTCTCAATTCAGAATGACTTGTACAAGAATCTGTGGCAATTATGTACCCTGGAAAATCCCAATTAGCATATCACAGCCAGGTGTTAAGGGTGTGATTGGATAGTGGCTAAGAGGTGTTATAGGAACGCCCAGAGTAAGGTGTTAAAACAGCATTGTTAACATTACAACATTTTGGCGAAGGAACGTGACTGGTTCAAGAGAGGTGTTAAGGAGGCCATTTATGTGAAAATAAAGAAACCAAGCCTAAATAGAGGTGGGGGGGTTCGACACCAACTGTCTGCCATGTACAATGCTGTTTTAACACCTTACTCTGGGCGTTCCTATACACCTCTAGCCACTATCCAATCACACCCTAACACCTGGCTGTGATATGCTAATTGGGATTTTCCAGGGTACATAATTGCCACAGATTCTTGTACAAGTCATTCTGAATTGAGAAAGCCAGTCGGATGACTAGCGAAACGTCTTCAAGAACTACATTTCAAGTCCAGTTGATCTAATTGAATACAACAGATAAACCATGACCTGGATGAATGAGAACCTTCACAAGCATAATAATAATATATATTTTTATATAATATTGCTGCCTGTCCCTTTAAGTGAAATACTGTGTGCTTTGCATTTTTCCTCCAGGATAGGAATTTATAGACGCTGTCAATACAAAGCAGTGAAACATATTGTTGAGAAGCACAGCGAAGCCTTTTCATACTATGCCTCGTAACTTTAAATTTACATCAAATATTAGTCTTACCTAACATCCTAGATCGCTATCTGGTGGCTGGATCGATTACCAGTCCGAGATAGGAACACATGGAGAAAGAAAGAGCCACCATTAAAGAAAATTCTTCAGCTATCTGATTTATACCAGCTTAGATCAACTTAGAGCCTAAGCACAAAAACCGTGTTGTCTGTTTCTTTTTTTCAGCCCCGTAATCCACAAGAGAATATAAACACTGCTTATTCTTCCTGAGAAGCAAAAATTCCCAAGGCACTAGGGGCAAACCTATTCTGTTCCAAAGAAACCCATTTCCAAAGAATCATTAGATGGAGATAAAGGCCTCCTGTCCCTTTTTTATGCTCCCTTGTACTCTTCACAAACAGGGACTTTCCTTCTCTGATCACTGAAGGTGGAGAATAGAGATCCTTGTAAGTGTCTATTTGCTATAATTCGTCCCAAGAACGACTCCCATTGCCCCATTTCAACAATGTTTATCTGATCGAAACGTTCGTATCTCCCCTTCCCTTGCCCCTTGTGTTCTTTGTACGGCGGTTGTGAGAAGAAGACCTGGATCAGTTTATTTATTTTTCAAACTTCGCCCCGCTTGCTCTTTTGGAGACTGTGAAATGAAGACCCGAGTGGTTGGGCAGGAAACTGTTGACAGGAGGAACAAAGAAGGCATCACTTTTAGCATAATAACCGGTATTCAATGGAACACTGCATCCATAGTTTCGTGCTGCCTTTTAGGCTTGTTCCAGAGCAAGGCCCATTTTCTTGTGGGTATTGTAAGGGATAATGACAGTCAATGCAGTTGTAGCTCTGTTGACTTCTCTTTCATAGTCTTCTTTTGTTGCGGTTTATTTTATTTTTAATTCCCTGCAATCTGAACCTTCGGTCAAACCTGTAACCATAGAACCTTGTAATGTTTTACACTTGCTATTACAACTGGGATATTTTCTGTAGGAGATTTTTTATTTATCGTTTCCCCCCCCCCCCCCCCAGATATATTGTGATCTCTTGACAGAAAATGTATGTATTTCAGGCAAGTTCATTAACATTTTTTTATTTGGGCGTCAGAGATAAACATTTATATGAATGTGGGGAAATACATTCTGGGGCTGATTTTAAAGTTATAAAATCTAGCGTTTAGGGTTGGGGGGGTTCCCCCACTTTATATGTTTTTTTTTCTATCAGAAAATCGATTCAGCACAGAGGGATCCCTAGGGGGAGAAATGGGAGAGGGAAGGGGGAGAGAGCTTCACTGTGCATGCCAGAGTCCTCTAAGAGAAGCAGGAAGTGGCAGGCACCGGATTACACACATAGAGGCTCCTACTCTTCATTTTTTTAGACTTTGATCTAACCCTATAGACAACCATGAGGAGCAGAAGAGAAAGTTGGGAATCTCTTAAAATTACAAAGTAGGGAAAATTTTATTTGGGGGGTGAACATGCCCTTTAAAGTATTTTTACCAATTTTAATATAGGGACATTAAAGGGCATGTCCACCCCCCCAACTAAATTTTAATCAATTACTTGCCCCACTGTGTAGATTAAAAAAAAAACTTACCTTACATCTCTGCTCCTTGTGGTTCTCCTGCAGCGCTTGTCCAAAGTCAAGGAAACTGAAGAGTAGGAGGTGTCTTACTGTGTGAAAGGTTTCTGCCTCCTCCTTGTCCTCTGAGAGAATAGTGGCATGTGCAGAGGAGCCCTTTCCCCCCCCTCCCTCCCACCATCTGCATCCCACCATCTGCATCCCACCATGACTGCCCTTCCACCTTCCTTAAAAAATTTAATATCTTGCAGGCAACCCCTGCCCACCCCCAACCGCCAGGTTACATTTCTAAAAAAAGAATCAGAGACATACTTACAGTCCTTCACACCCATGGCTGTCTTCAAAGCCGGCAGTCACGTCTGTCCTGTGCCTCTTAGCCAGGGAGCTGGGGGGGGGAGATAGCCGTGGGAGCAATGGCTGTAAGTATGTCTCTGATCTTTTTTTTCAGAAAAGTAACTCAGTGGTTGGGGATGGCCCCAACAGTCCAGTGCAACACTGGGTGTTGTCACCTGATTTGGCAGAGTAAACCCACACAGACACAGGTAAACACACCTACTGGCACATCTCTATACCCCAAGTAAAGTAGCGACTGTCCACCTTGTCTTAGTTGGTCTCTCTCCCACTGGACTGTCTACCAGTATAATCATATATGTAGAAAATAGCATGCTTGAGAAAGGGCACGCTGATGCCCGAAACATGTTGCAGCAATAAACGTTTGCAGATTTAACTGCATGTGAGTCCTCTTCCGTTTTTCTACATACACCTCTATACCCCCCTACCCTTTTTCTTTTAGTCTCCATTGCAATCGTACATTAATGTTCAGTAAAATACAAAAAACTAGTAAATAAGGGCACTATAAGGATGCTTTGGTTGGGTTAAACAGCATGTATAGTTTCTCCTTTAAACTGAAAAATATTTTAGCTAATAAAAACACGATTTATTATGTATGTGTTTAGCACAAATTCTATTGGTCCTGGGCTCTATTAACATATCCGACTGGGAAATATGCATCTGGTAAACACATATTTAATATAACAGATTGGTTTAGAAAGATATTTACACAACAGCTCCTGGTACTATGAAGCCTATAAGTTTAACACAAAGTTTTCCTTTTCCAATCCTGATCCCCATATTACAAAGAAAGATAAAGGGAAAGGAAAATCCACACACAGATGTTTGAGATTTATAATCTTTTTATTATTTTATTTTAATGGCAACGTAACAATCCCTACCCCAGTATTCTACGCTATAACTAGAGATGGCCGAACTTCCAAAAGTTCGGTCCGTTTTCGAACTTTCGAACTATATCGAAAGTTCGAAAATGGACCCATTAAAGTCAATGGGAGTCAAATAGTTCGAAAAGTTAGAATAAAATACAATTAAAATATCAATGGTAACTTAATGTAAATGGCTGTGGGACCTGGAAAATGGTCTGGGGAACACGTTCGAATATCCAGAACTTTAAAAAAAATCGATTTTATTCTCACGCTCCGTACTTTCGAGCTCCCACGTTTGATTTTCGATAATTATCCCATAAACGATTCGAAGTTTCAACAATTATCCCATAAACGATTCGAAGATCGTTCGATTTTCAAATTCGATAATTATTGAAAGTTCGAAGTCCATTTGAACTTGAAAGTTTGTCCAAACTCGTTTGAGTTCAGTCCATCTCTAGCTATAACTAACCTAACACCCCCAGATTTCACCCTATACTAATCTAACGCCCCCACCCTCCAAATTCTACCCTATAACTAACCTAACACCCCATCTCCCAAGTCTACCCATCTCAGAGTTGATCCAGAGGAAGCGAAAAACCCATAAGGGGAAAAAATTCCTTCCGACTCCCTGTGGCAGTCGGATTAATCCCTGGACCAACTTTGGACGTTAAAGTCTCTATTAAGCCTTGACTGCTATGAACCTGGTCCAATATGTTCCATTCTTTATATAGATAGAACTTAAGGTCTGTACACATGTGTGATGGAGGGGCCCACCCGCAACGCACAATGTTGTATGAAAGGCAGTTTTGTCTGACTATCGTTAAGTGTATGGGCACACGGTTGGCCGAAAGGGCGTTCAGTTGGGCGATGTTGATGATCTGCCCGGCTCAGATCATCAACTTTGCCCATCCAACGGCCGTTCATACAGCATCGTGCATCACACCCCTTGATCCTACGTGTGTACGGCGCTCCAGATGTAACTATCAGTAACCATTGGACCTAGTTTATGGCTGTCAAGGTTTAATAAAGACCCCCAACCCCAAACCCCAGTTACATTGCCTGATATACTTACATGAAAATTCAATTCCTCCTATGTTGTGCAGCCTTGTTTTTACAGCCCCTATTAACAGGCAGATACAAAAATATTTATTATACAGAATGGAAATAGTTTTTATTGTGTTAAAGTTAAACTTGACCAGTGGAATTATAGGATTGGGGTGTCTACATTCCGTTAGTCTGTTAGACAATCTGGGTGGCCATTGGATTTACCAATATTATCAGGGGAGGGGAAGGTGGGGAGTAAAGACATTTAAACCTTACCTGCCAATCTAGAAATAAAACCTTTCACACTGGCATAAGGATGATTCTTTTCTGGGAAACAAAAGAAGAAGATGATTATTCATTTGGAGATTTTTTAGGAAATCAGTGAGAATTAAGGCATGTCCACCCCCAAAACTATAATTCGCCCCACTACTACTACTGGCCCCACTCTGTAGTGTAATAAAATCCTTACCTTATATCCCAGCTCCAAATGGTTCTCCTGTAATCCCCCCTCCAAAGTCCCAAAAACTGCCCAATATAGTCCATATAGGACTCTGCCTCCTGTCTCCCCTCCGGGAGAAGTTGTGCATGCGCAGTTCAGCCATCCTCCCCCTCCCTCCCCCTCCCGTTTTGCAAGCCCTCCCCCTACCATGAAACCCCTTTGTAACATAATAGTGTTCCTTCCCCAGCCCCAACCAGTATAAAAGAATTTCAAGAAAGTTCCCCGATCTCTACTTACCTTACCTCTCTCCCCCGGTGTCCTGAGCAGCCGCAGCCGTGTCCGTGATGGGCTGCCTCCATTCCATGCAAGCAGAGGGCTGGCACTGCGGCAGGGAGAGAGGTTAGGTAAGTAATGATGGGGGCTTTCTTAAAATTATTTTATGGCGGTTGGAGCTGGGGGGAAGGAATACTATTATATCCCAACGGTTTCTACAGGGGTGGACATGCCCTTTAAAGTAGAAATGAACTTACCTGAATCTCCGTAGCTTCCTGCTGGAGGCTGGGCTCTACCATGGACATTGCTGGTTCCGGTGCATTCGTATCTTCCGGACCCTCCTCTGCTGGTTTTGGTCTCCCAGTAGTGATTGTGTGGGAATGTGGAACTTCTGTAACAATGATAATGTGAGAAACTCCTTATTATAAGGTTCAATGTCCTTCCTTTACGTGAAATCTCTGAACCCCCTTTTTGTTACCAATACAGTGAAGACAATATTCTACCTGTTGTGTATAGTAATAAGAGAGACTGTACTGTACCTGAATTAGCATTTCGTTCCAATACCCGGCAATAGGCTCTAGTCTCTCATGGAATCACTAAGCCTTGTTAGCTGCTTGCACACGCATTTCTTAGTCTTCTTCTTCTTATTGGCGATGTACTACTCGAAAGAGCATTTTATAACCTGCTCTTTATTAAGGACCTTGATCTGTAGCCGGATATATTCTGCCATCAGTTTGTAGTTCTGACACTGAATCTGCAGAACTAACTCTTCTTCTTCGATGGAGCGTACTACGAAAGATGCAATTAAAGGGATTATATTCATTCCTTTATGGACCATAACGCCCCAAACAAGAACACAGACATATCTGCTCATTTGCTTGATTTACAGCTTTGAAATATATAAAGTAATGAAATGTATTTGTGGACATTACATATTTTTGGACCATGAGGAAAATTTGCATCTAAAAACTTTCAGGCTAATTTAATGAGGTGCAAAACTTTGCCTGTGCTGTTAATTTGCAGCAACCAATCAGATGTTACCTTTTTACTGGCCTATTACAGTTCAAAAACATTTGCTAACATCTGATTGGTAGCTGCAGATTAATAACATAGACTATTTTTTGCGTCTATTATTAAATAAACTGTTTTTATTGTCTCTGTGGCCCTGTTGAGTTTTTTGTAAGGTTGGATATGGGATTTATAATGTAGCAAATTCATTAACACAATTTATCATCTTCTCCATATTGACTTAGAACAACGCGGTCTTACCTCATAGATATGATTGCAAATGCACGCCATGATGGAACCTCCTAAAGGAGAAAACACACAGTCACATATCCAAACTGACACTACGGATTCTTTCACATTAAACAATACAGATATGCAGGGGGAACACACTTTTAGTTAATAGTTACCCTTGGGATTGTTACAATATCATTTATATTATTAGAAATGGTGGAATAACAGATCAGGTAACATTATTGTGAGGAATTAGAATAATGTTAATGGGTAAAATCAATTAATTAGCATTGTAGGAAACATGATTATATATATATATATTTAAATGTATTCATTTCTCATAGATATTTACAGTACAGTGCTAGATATTAAAAATAATCAATCTAAATCTACATTTAAAACAGTTACATTGAATATCCAACCTCCAATGTAATACTTACTGCAATGTAAAAATTGTCTCCAGCTCTTAAAACACAACTGTGCAACTGAAATCTTTTAAGCTCCGCCCAATTTTATACACCAGTGTGACATCATGGTTACCGTGGTAAACATTAAACCCCAAACACAGTAAATAGCATGGACCAGAAAATGAACAGTATTTCTATAGATTATAGACAATCGGTTATTAGACAATATGGAATCTAAGTATTTATGTGAGAGAATTGTCTTCTATACCTATTTTCCCTAGTATAACGTAATAAAGTAATATTAATGGAGCACACAACTTCTAATGCTACTGAACTGTAATTATCAGCTTTATTCAGTGGTGTAATTAGGAATCACAGGGCCCCAAGCAAAACTATCATGGCGCCCCCTCCCTGCTTCATGTACAATGGTTCTCTCTATCTGTCATAGGAAAAGTAAAGATGGGGCCCCCTGGCTCCAGGACCCCCATCGGTTACAGGGGCTGCTTCCCTGGTAGTTAAGCCCCTGGCTTTATTATAGACTTTTAACAATGTAGATTTATAAAACGTATTAGAGGGGAACAACGGTAGAAAGAATCATGTGAAGGCTAGTGTAGGATTGACTTGGAATCTACCTGCTGTATGAACTATGGGCAAAAATATCTGTGAGTCTATCAGTATCAGAATGAGGCTGTGGCTTCACTGTGTCCAAGTCATCAAGATGAGACATTGGAGGGAATGATGGACATTTTCTAAGACTATAAATCTTAGAGGAAAGGGGAATCTCCCTCTCTTGGGACCTTCCTGTAACAAGGTGAGAGAGCTGTGCTGTATTTCTGAGGGGATGCACAGACTGCCTTCCTGCCTGCCTTTGTGTACAAGGGAGACCCTGACATCCTGACCTGGCTGGATTACTGACTAGAGACTCTGTTTTTCGGGGGGATTGTTCCAGGATCCACCTGCTGCCCCATTCCCAGGGATTATCTGTGCCCAAATGAATAAAGATAAGGATGAGATAATGGGCTGCACACATAATGCTTTATGTTTCACTGTACAGATATATATTCATGTTTCCTGCACAGGTCTTTTTCCAGACTCACATCCGCCCGACCCCTCTTTTCTACCCGCCCTCATACCCACAACCCAGCCCGCATTTATCCTCTGTCTAAAATTTGTATAGGAATGTTTTTAAAAAGTCTATAACTTAAAATATCTGTTTTATTCAAACCCTCCATACCCCTAAAATTTATAGCAGGGGGTCTTCTGACCTCCAAATGTCTGAAAACTACAACTCCCAGCATTCACCTGATGCCTTCTGGTATTGTAAGTGCTGTAGTGGAATTTTGGGAGTTATATTTTTCAAACAAATGTAGGCCTACAGGTAGGAGATCACTGGTATAGAGTAACATGTACAGTACAGAGCACAGGGTGATCCCTCTCCCATTAACACAAGTGAATGAATCTTTATCTCTAATAATAGATCCCTACTTCTACCCATGGGCCCTACTGTCCCCTTCTACCTACTCATTGGACTCTACTGTCCCAACTTACTTCTCTACCATGGGACTCTACTGTCCCCATTCTACCAACCCATGGGACCTACTGTCCCCAACTTCTACCTACCCATGGACTTTGCTGTCCCCAACTTCTCCCTACCCATGGGACTCTACTGTCCCCACTCTACCTACCCATGAGCTCTGCTGCTGGTATTAGCTCATTTTAAAACACCATCTGCAACTCTTTTATTGTCAGTTTGTAAAAGGTTAGGTAGAGCTCTAGATGCTTTAAAAACTACAACTCCCAGCACTCCCCTATAAACACTCATATAGCCAAGGAATGCGGAGAGTTATAGGGGCATATTTATAAAGGGCTTTTTGGGGCTTCAGAGTTAAACATTTATATGAATGTGGGAAAATATATTCTGGGGCTGATTTTAAAGTTATAATCTAGCGTTAGGGTTGGGGGGGTTCCCCTACTTTATATTTTTTTCTTTCATAAAATTGATTAAGCACAGAGGGATCCTTAGGGGGAGAAATGGGAGGGAAGGGGGATAGAGCTTCACTGTGCATGCCAGAGTCCTCTAAAAGGAGCAGGAAGTGCAGGCACAGGATTACACACAGAGAGGCTCCTACTCTTATTTTTTAGACTTTGATCTAACCCTATAGACAACCATGAGGAGCAGAAAGAAAGTTAGGGATCTCATAACACTACATGTGCAAATTTTATTTGGGGGGGTGAACATTTTTTAATATAGGCACATTAAAGGGCATGTCCACCCCCCAAACTAAAATTTAACCAATTACTGGCCCCACTGTGTAGATTAAAAAAAAACTTACATCTCTGCCCCTTATGGTTCTCCTGCAGCACTTGCCTAAAGTCCAGGAAACTGAAGAGTGAGGTATCTATATGTGTGAAAGTTTCTGCCTCCTCCTTTTCCTTTGAGAGGATAGTGGCATGTGCAGAGGAACTTTCCCGCCCTCCCTTCCACCATCGCATCCCACATCCCATCCCATTTGACTGCCCTTCCACCTTCCTTAAAAAATTTACAGGGAGATTCAATAAAAGTTCTTATTGTTAAAAATGGTGCTCATTTTGCCCCAAACCAATCAGATGTTAGCTTTTAAATGTTAAATAAAATCTGATTAGTTGGGGCAAAATGAGCACCATTTTTAACAATAAGAACTTTTATTGAATCTCCCTGTTATATCTTGCAGGCAACCTCTGCCCCTGTTTTTAAAGCCGGTAGTCACGTCTGTGATTGGCTGCCTCTTAGCCAGGGAGCCGGAGAGATACGGGGAAGCAACGGGCTGTATTATGTCTTCTGATCCTTTTTTTTTAGAAAAGTATCTCGGTGTGTTGGGGTGGCCCCAACAGTCCAGTGTGACACCGGGTGTTGTCACCTGATTTGGTACAGCTTATGTTAAAATTGTCTTAATTTCATAGGCCGTAGATGCTGCAGAACTGCTACGTCTTTACTATAAGTATGGCTTGTAGGAGGGGCTGCAGAACTGCTACGTCTTTACTATTAGTATGCTTGTTGGAGGAGGCTGCAGACCTGCTATGTCTTTCTATATATGACTTGTTGAGGAGGCTGCAGAACTACTATGTCTTTACTATAATATGGCTTGTTGGAGGAGGCTGCAGAACTACTATGTCTTTACTATAAGTATGGCTTGTTGGAGGGGGCTGCAGAACTGCTATGTCTTTACTATAAGTATGGCTTGTGGAAGAGACTGCAGAAACTGCTATGTATTTGCTATAATGATGGCTTGTTGGAGAGACTGCAGAACTGCTACGTCTTTACTATAAGTATGGCTTGTTGGAGAGGCTGCATAATGCTACATCTTTACTATAATATGGCTGTTGGAGGAGGCTGCAGAACTGCTAGGTCTTTACTGTAGTATGGCTTGTTGGAAGAGACGGCAGAACTGCTACTCTTTACTATAAGTATGGCTTGGGAAGGCTGCAGAACTGCTATGTCTTACTAAGTATGGCTTGTTGGAGGAGGCTGCAGAACTGCTATGCCTTACTATAAGTATGGCTTTTGGAAGAACTGCAGAACTGCTACGTCATTACTATAAGTATGGCTTGTTGGAGGAACTGCAGAACTGCTACGTCTTTACTATAGTATGGCTTGTGGAGGAGGCGCAGAACTGCTATGTCTTTACTATAAGTATGGCTTGTTGGAAGAGACTGCAGAACTGCTATGTATTGCTATAAGTATGGCTTGTTGGAAGAGACTGCAGAACTGCTACGTCTTACTATAAGTATGTTGTTGGAGGAGCTGCATAATTGCTACATCTTTACTATAAGTATGGCTTGTTGGAGGAGGCTGCAGAACTGCTATGTCTTTACTGTAAGTATGGTTGTTGGAAGAGACTGCAGAACTGCTACGTCTTTACTATAAGTATGGCTTGTTGGAGAGGCTGCAGACTGCTACGTTCTTTACTATAAGTATGGACTTGTTGGAGGAGGCTGCATAATTGCTAACATCTTACTATAAGTATGGTGCTTGTTGGAAGAGACTGCAGAACTGCTATGTATTTACTATAATATGGCTTGTTGGAGAGGCTGCAGAACTGCTACGTCTTTACTATAAGTATGGCTTGTTGGAGAGGCTCAAAATGCTACATCTTTACTATAAGTTGTGTTGTTGGAGGGACTGCAGAACTGCTACGTCTTTACTATAAGTATTGATTGTTGGAGTAGGCTGCAGAACTGCAACTCTTTACTATAAGTATGGCTTGTTGGAGGAGGCTGCAGAACTGCTAGACTTTTACTATAAGTATGGCTTGTTGGAGGAGGCTGCAGACCTGCTATGTCTTTACTATAAGTATGGCTTGTTAGAGGAGGCTGCATAACTGATACGTCTTTATTATAAGTATGGCTTGTTTGAGGAGGCTGCAGAACTGCTACTCTTTACTATAAGTATGGCTTGTTGGAGGAGACTGCATAACTGCTACGTCTTTACTATAAGTTTGGCTTGTTGGAGGAGGCTGCAGAACTGCTATGTCTTTACTATCTGTATGGCTTGTTGGTAGAGGTGCTACTATAAAGGTAGTTATAAGGGCGTTATAAAGGCATTAAAGGAGTTATAAGCGTTAAAGGGAGTTATAAATGCGTAATAAGAGTTATAAAGGTAGTTATAAAGGGCGTTATAAAGGGAATTATAAAGGACGTTATAAAGGGAGTTATAAAGGGCGTTATAAAGGGCATTATAAAGGGAGTTATAAAGGGATTTATAAGGGCGTTATAAATGCGTTATAAAGGGAGTTAAAAGGAGATATAAAGGGCATTTAAGGGCGTTATAAAGGGAGTTATAAAGAGTGTTATAAAGGGAGTTATAAAGGGAGTTATAAAGGGCGTTATAAAGGAAGTTATAAAGGGAGTTATAAAGGGTGTTATATAGGGCGTTATAAAGGGCGTTATAAAGGGCGTCATAAAGGGCGTTATAAAGGGCATTATAAAGGGCGTTATAAAGGGAGTTATAAGTGTTATAAAGGGAGTTATAAAGGGAGTTATAAAGGGCGTTATAAAGGAAGTTTAAAGGGTTTATAAAGGGCGTTATAATTGTTATAAGGGCGTTATAAAGGGCGTTATAAAGGGTGTTATAAAGGAGTTATAAAGGGAGTTATAAGGGCGTTATAAAGGGAGTTTAAAGGGAGTTATAAGGGCGTTATATAAAGGGTGTTATAAAGGGCTTTATAATGGCGTTATAAAGTGTGTTATAAAGGGATTTATAAAGGGCGTTATAAATGCAGAATGATTTAATGTTGATAAATGTAAGTGATGCATTTGGGATTTAATAATCCCTGTCCCACCTACACCATAAATAACTCTGTGTTAGTGCATCTGTAATGGAAAAGATTTGGGGGTTCTGGTAGATAACAGACTTAGCTGTACAAACATGCCAGGTAGCACGGCTAGAGCTAGCAAGATATTGTCTGTATAAAGGGGGGATAGATCAAGAGAGAAAAATATTATTCTCCCTCTTTACAGGCACTGGTAAGGCCTCATTTGGAATGCGGTGCATTTTTGAATCCCATATAAAAAAGGGACATCTTGGAAATGGAAGGATCTTTTATTGAATCTCCCTGTTAATATCTTGCAGGCAACCTCTGCCCCTGTTTTTCAAAGCCGTAGTCACCTCTGTGATTGCTGCCTCTTAGCCAGGGAGCCGGAGAAGATAGCCGGGGAAGCAACGGGCTGTAATTATGTCTCTAATCCTTTTTTTTTAGAAAGTATCTCGGTGGTTGGGGGTGGGCCCCAACGTCCAGTGTGACACCGTGTGTTGTCACCTGATTTTGCGAGTACACTTATGTTAAAATTTCTTAATTTCATAGGCCGTAGATGCTGCAGAACGCTACGTCTTACTAAAGTATGGCTGTGTAGGAGGGGGGCTGCAACTGCTACGTCTTTACTATTAGTATGGCTTTGTTGGAGGAGGCTGCAGACCTGCTATGTCTTTACTATATGACTTGTTGGAGGAGGCTGCAGAACTACTATGTCTTTACTATAAGTATGGCTTGGGGGGAAGGCTGCAACTACTATGTCTTTACATAAGTATGGCTTGTTGGAGGGGGCTGCAGAACTGCTATGTCTTTACTATAAGTATGGCTTGTTGGAGGACGAGCAGAACTGCTATGTATTTGCTATAATATTGCTTGTTGGAAGAGACTGCAGAACTGCTACATCTTTACTATAAGTATGGCTTGTTGGAGGAGGCTCATAATTGCTACATCTTTACTATAAGTATGGCTTTGGAGGAGGCTGCCAGAACTGCTATGTCTTTACTGTAAGTATGGCTTGTTGGAAGAGACTGCAGAACTGCTACGTCTTTACTATAAGTATGGCTTGTTGGAGGAGGCTGCAGAACTGCTTAGTCTTTACTATAAGTATGGCTTGTTGGAGGAGGTTCCAGAACTGCTATGTCTTTACTGTAAGTATGGCTTGTTGGAGAGACTGCAGAACTGCTACGTCATTACTATAAGTATGCTTGTTGGAGGAACTGCAGAACTGCTACGTCTTTACTATAAGTATGGCTTGTGGAGGAGGCTGCAGAACTGCTATGTCTTTACTATAGTAGGGCTTGTTGGAAGAGACTGCAGAACTGCTATGTATTGCTATACGTATGGCTTGTTGGAAGAGACTGCAGAACTGCTACTCTTTACTATAAGTATGGCTTGTTGGAAGGACTCAGAACTGCTACGTCTTTACTATAATATGCTTGTTGGAGGAGGCTGCATAATTGCTGCATCTTTACTATAAGTATGGCTTGTTGGAAAGAGACTGCAGAACTGCTATGTATTTACTAAAGTATGGCTTGTTGGAGAGGCTGCAGAACTGCTACGTCTTTACTATAAGTATGGCTTGTTGGAGGAGGCTGCAGAACTGCTACATCTTTAACTATAAGTATGGTTTGTTGGAGGAGACTGCAGAACTGCTACGTCTTTACTATAAGTATTGATTGTTGGAGTAGGCTGCAGAACGGCAACGTCTTTACTATAAGTATGGCTTGTTGGAGGAGGCTGCAGAACTGCTATACTCTTACTATAATGTATGGCTTGTTGGAAGAGGCTGCAGACCTCTATGTCTTTACTATAGTATGGCTTGTAGAGGAGGCCTGCATAACTGATACATCTTACTATAAGTATGGCTTGTTGGAGGGGCTGCAGAACTCTACGTCTTTACTATATAAGTATGGCTTGTTGGAGGAGGCTGCATAATTGCTACATCTTTACTATAAGTATGCTTGTTGGAGGAGGCTGCAGAACTGCTATGTCTTTACTGTAAGTATGGCTTGTTGGAAGAGGCTGCAGAACTGCTATGTATTTGCTATAAGTATGGCTTGTTGGAAGAGACTGCAGAACTGCTACATCTTTACATAAGTATGGCTTGTTGGAGGAGGCTGCATAATTGCTACATCTTTACTATATATGCTTGTTGGAGGAGGCTGCAGAACTGCTATGTCTTTACTTAAGAGGGCTTGTTGGAAGAGACTGCAGAACTGCTACGTCTTTACTATAAGTATGGCTTGTTGGAGGAGCTGCAGAACTGCTATGTCTTTACATAGTATGGCTTGTTGGAGGAGGTTGCAGAACTGCTATGTCTTTACTGTAAGTATGGCTTGTTGGAAGAGACTGCAAACTGCTCGTCATTACTATAAGTATGGCTTGTTGGAGGAGACTGCAGAACTGCTACTGTTTACTATAAGTATGGCTTGTTGGAGGAGGCTGCAGAACTGCTATTCTTTCCTATAAGTTATGGCTTGTTTGGAAGAGACTGCAGAACTGCTATGTATTGCTATAAGTATGCTTGTTGGAAGAGACTGCAGAACTGCTACGTCTTTACTATAAGTATGGCTTTTGGAAAACTGCAGACTGCTACGTCTTTACTATAAGTATGCTTGTTGGAGGAGGCTGCATAATTGCTGCATCTTTACTATAAGTATGGCTTGGTTGGAAGAGACTGCAGAACTGCTATGTATTACTATAGTATGGCTTGTTGAGGAGGCTGCAGAACTGCACGTCTTTACTATAAGTATGGCTTGTTGAGGAGGCTGCAGACTGCTACACTTTACTATAGTATGGTTTGTTGAGGAGACTGCAGAACTGCTACGTCTTTACTATAGTATTGTTGTTGAGTAGGCTGCAGAACTGCAACGTCTTTACTATAAGTATGGCTTGTTGGAGGAGGCGCAGAACTGCTATCTTTTACTATAATATGGCTTGTTGAAGAGGCTGCAGACCTGCTTATGTCTTTACTATAATATGGCTTGTTAGAGGAGGCGCTAACTGATACTCTTTACTATAAGTATGGCTTGTTGGAGGAGGCTGCAGAACTGCTACGTCTTTACTATAAGTATGGCTTGTGGAGGAGGCTGCATAATGCTACATCTTTACTATAGTATGGCTTGTTGGAGGAGGCCTGCAGAACTGCTATGTCTTTACTGTAAGTAGGGCTTGTTGGAAGAGACTGCAGAACTGCTACGTCTTTACTATAAGTATGGCTTGTTGGAAGGCTGCGAACTGCTATGTCTTTACTATAGTATGGCTTGTGGAGGAGGCTGCAGAACTGCTTAGTCCTTACTATAAGTATGGCTTGTTGAAGAGACTGCGAACTGCTACTGTCATTACTATAAGTATGGCTTGTTGGAGAGACTGCAGAACTGCTACGTCTTTACTATAAGTATTGGCTTGTTGGAGGAGGCTGCAGAACGGCTATGTCTTACTATAAGTATGGCTTGTTGGAAGAGACTGCAGAACTGCTATGTATTTGCTATAATTATGGCTTGTTGGAAGAGACTGCAGAACTGCTACGTCTTACTATAAGTAGGCTTGTTGAGGGCTGCATAATTGCTACATCTTTACTATAAGTATGGCTTGTTGGAGGAGGCTGCGAAACTGCCTATGTCTTACTGTAAAGTATGGCTTGTTGGAAGAGACTGACAACTGCTACGTCTTTCCTATAAGTATGGCTTGTTGGAGGAGGCTGCATAACTGCTACGTCTTTACTGATAAGTATGGCTTGTTGGAAGAGACTGCAGAACTGCACGTCTTTACATAAGTATGGCTTGTTGAGAGGGCTGCATAATTCTACATCTTTACTATAATTATGGCTTGTTGGAAGAGACTGCAGAACTGCTATGTATTTACTATAAGTATGGCTTGTTGGGAGGAGGCTGCAGAACTGCTACGTCTTTACTATAATTGGCTTGTTGGAGGAGGCTGCAGAACTGCTACATCTTTACTATAAGTATGGTTTGTTGGGGAGACTGCAAAACTGCTACGTCTTTACTAAAGTATTGATTGTTGGAGTAGGCTGCAGATCTGCTACATCTTTACTATAGTTGGTTTGTTGGAGGAGACTGCAGAACTGCTACGTCTTTACTATAAGTATTGATTGTTGGAGTAGGCTGCAGAACTGCACGTCTTTACTATAAGTATGGCTTGTTGGAGGAGGCTGCAGAACGGCTATATCTTTACTATAGTATCGTTGTTGGAGGAGGCTGCAGACCTCTCATGTCTTTACTATAAGTATGGCTTGTTAGAGAGGCTGCAACTTATACGTCTTATTATAAGTATGGCTTGTTTGAGGAGGCTGCAGAAACTGCTACGTCTTTACTAAAGTATGGCTTGTTGGAGGAGACTGCATAACTGCTACGTCTTACTATAAGTATGTCTGTGTGAGAGGCTGCAGAACTGCTATGTCTTTACTATCGTTGGCTTGTTGGTAAGGTAGCTACTATAAAGGTAGTTATATAAAGGGCGTTATAGAAAGGGCATTATAAAGGGAGTTATAAAGAGCGTTATAAAGGAGTTATAATGGCGTTAATAGGGAGTATAAAGGTAGTTTAAAGGGCGTTATAAAGAATTTTAAAGGACTTATAAAGGGAGTTATAAAGGGCGTTATGGGCATTATAAGGAGTTTAAAGGGATTATAAAGGGCGTTATAAATGCGTTATAAAGGGAGTTATAAAGGAGATATAAGGCATTCTAAAAGGGTTATAAAGGGAGTTATAAGAGGTAAGGAGTTATAAGAGTTAAAGGGCGTTATAAAGGAGTTATAAAGGGAGTTAAAAGGGGTTATATAGGGCGTTATAAAGGGCGTTTATAAAGGGCGTATAAAGGGGTTGTATAAAGGGCATTATAAGGGCGTTATAAGGGGTTATAAGGAGTTATAAGGCGAGTATAAGGGAGTTATAAAGGGCGTTATAAAGGTGAAGTTATAAAGGGAGTTATAAAGGGGCGTTATAAAGGGTAGTTTATAAAGGGCGTTATAAAGGGCGTTCTAAAGGGGTTATAAAGGGATGTTATAAAGGGAGTTATAAAGGGCGTTATAAAGGGAGTTTAAGGGAGTTATAGGGCGTTATAAAGGGTGTATAAAGGGCGTTATAAATGGCGTTATAAAGTGTGTTATAAAGGGATTTAAAAGGGCGTTATAATGCAGATGAATTCAATGTTGATAAATGTAGTGATGCATTTGGGATTTAATAATCCCTGTCCACCTACACCATAATAACTCTGTGTTAGTCATCTGTAATGGAAAAAGATTTGGGGGTTCTGGTGAATCAGACTTAGCTGTAGCAAACAATGCCAGGTAGCAACGGCTAGAGCTAAGCAAGATATTGTCTTGTATAAAAGGGGAATAGATTCAAGAGAGAAAAATATTATTCTCCCTCTTTACAAGGCACTGGTAAGGCCTCATTTGGAATATGCGTGCAGTTTTGAATCCCATATAAAAAAGGGACATTGGAAAAGGAAGGATGCTTTTATTGAATCTCCTGTTAATATCTTGCAGGCAACCTCTGCCCTGTTTTCAAAGCCGTAGTCACCTCTGTGATTGGCTGCCTCTTAGCCAGGGGCCGGAGAAGATAGCCGGGGAAGCAACGGCTGTAATTATGTCCTAATCCTTTTTTTAGAAAAGTATTCTCGGTGGTTGGGGGTGGCCCCAACAGTCCAGTGGACACCGTGTGTTGTCACCTGATTTGGCAGAGTACAGCTTATGTAAAATTGTCTTAATTTCATAGGCGTAGATGCTGCCGAATGCTACGTCTTACTATAAGTATGGCTTGTAGGAGGGGGCTGCAGAACTGCTACGTCTTTACTATTAGTATGGCTTGTTGGAGGAGGCTGCAGACCTGCTAGTCTTAACTATATGACGTGTTGGAGAGGCTGCAGAACTACTATGTCTTTACTATAAGTATGGCGTTGTGGAGGAGGCTGCAGACTACTATGTCTTTACTATAAGTATGCTTGTTGGAGGGGGCTGCAGAACTGCTATGTCTTTACTATAAGTATGCTTGTTGGAAGAGACTGCGAACTGCTATGTATTTCTATAAGTATGGCTTGTTGGAAGAGACTGCAGAACTGCTACATCTTTACTATAAGTATGGCTTGTTGAGGAGGCTGCATAATTGCTACATCTTTACTATAGTATGGCTTGTTGGAGGAGGCTGCAGAACTGCTATGTCTTACTGTAAGTATGGCTTGTTGAAGAGACTGCAGAACTGCTCGTCTTTACTATAGTATGGCTTGTTGGAGGAGGCTGCAGAACTGCTATGTCTTACTAAATGATGGCTTGTTGGAGGAGGTTGCAGAACTGCTATGTCTTTACTGTATATGGCTTGTTGGAAGAGACTGCAGAACTGCTACATCATTACTATAAGTATGGCTTGTGGAGGAGACTGCAGAACTGCTACGTCTTATATAAGTATGGCTTGTTGAGGAGGCTGCAGAATGCTATGTCTTTACTATAAGTATGGCTTGTTGGAAGAGACTGCGAACTGCTATGTATTTGCTATAAGTATGGCTTGTTGGAAGAGACTGCAGAACTGCTACGTCTTTACTATAAGTATGGCTTTTGGAAGACACTGCAGAACTGCTACGGTCTTTACTATAATAGGCTTGTTGGAGGAGGCTGCATAATTGCTGCATCTTTACTATAGTATGGCTTGTTGGAGAGGACTGCAGAACTGCTATGTATTTACTATAAGTATGGCTTGTTGGAGGAGGCTGCAGAACTGCACGCTTTACTATAAGTATGGCTTGTTGGAGGAGGCTGAGACGCTGCTACATCTTTACTATAAGTATGTGTTTGGTTGAGGAGACTGCAGAACTGCTACGTCTTACTATAAGTATTGATTGTTGGAGTAGGCTGCAGAACTGCAACGTCTTTACTAAGTATGGCTTGTGGAGGAGGCTGCAGAACTGCTATATCTTTACTATAAGTATGCTGTTGGAAGAGGTGCAGACCTGCTATGTTTCTTTACTATAAGTATGGCTTGTTTAGAGGAGGCTGCATTATATACGTCTTTATTATAGTATGGCTTGTTTGAGGAGGCGCTAACTGCTACGTCTTTATATAGATGGCTGTGGTGGAGAGGCGCATAACTGCTACGTCTTTACTTAAGTATGGCTGTTGGAGGAGGCTGCAGACTTGCTATGTCTTACTATAAGTTAGGCTTGTTGGAGGGGCTGCAGAACTGCTACGTCTTTACTATAGGTATGGCTTGTTGGAGGAGACTGCATAACTGCTACGTCTTTACTATAAGTATGGCTTATTGAGGAGGCTGCAGACCTGCTATGTATTTACTTTAAGTATGGTTTGTTGGAGGAGACTGCAGAACTGCTATATCTTTACTATAAGTATGGCTTGTTGGAGGAGGCTGCATAACTGCTACGTCTTTACTATAAGTATGGCTTGTTGGAAGAGACTGCAGAACTGCTACGTCTTTACTATAAGTATGGCTTGTGGAGGGGGCTGCATAATGCTACATCTTACTATAAGTAGGCTTGTTGGAAGAGACTGCAGAACTGCTATGTATTTACTTAAGTTGGCTTGTTGGGAGAGGCTGCAGCTGGCTTCTACGTCTTTACCTATAAGTTATGGCTTGTTGGAGGAGGGCTGCGAACTGCTACATCTTTACTATAGTATGGTTGTTGGAGGAGACTGCAGAACTGCTACATCTTTACTATAAGATGATGTTGTTGTTGAGGTAGGCTGCAGAACTGCAACGTCTTTACTATAAGTATGGCTTGTTGGGGAGGAGGCTAGAACTGCTATATCTTTACTATAAGTATGGCTTGTTGGAAGAGGCTGCAGACTCTATGTCTTACTATAAGTA
This sequence comes from Hymenochirus boettgeri, assembly GCA_019447015.1. NCBI lineage: Eukaryota > Metazoa > Chordata > Amphibia > Anura > Pipidae > Hymenochirus > Hymenochirus boettgeri. The sequence goes on from CM033469.1 coordinate 20,895,254, forward strand.
TGGTCTGTTAGAGGCGGGGGCATAACTGATACGTCTTTATTATAAGTATGGCTTGTTTGAGGAGGTTGCATAACTGCTACGTCTTTACTATAAGTATGGCTTGTTGGAGGAGGCTGCATAACTGCTATGTCTTTACTATAAGTATGGCTTGTTGGAGGAGGCTGCAGACTTGCTATGTCTTTACTATAAGTATGGCTTGTTGGAGGACGCTGCAGAACTGCTACGTCTTACTATAGGTATGGCTTGTTGGAGGAGACTGCATAACTGCTACGTCTTACTATAAGTGATGGCTATTGGAGGAGTGCTCGGACCTGCTATTATTTACTTAAGTATGGCTTGTGGAGGAGACTGCAGAACTGCTATATCTTTCTATAAGTATGGCTTGTGGGTGGGGAGCGTGCAGAACTGCTAGTATTTATATAGTTTGTTGGCTGGTTGGAGGAGGCTGCAGAATGCTATGTCTTTACTATAAGTATGGCTGTTGAGAGCAGGGCTGCATAACTGATACGTCTTTACATAAGTATGGCTTGGTGGGGGGTGAGGTCGCAGAACTGCTTACGTTTTTACTATAGTATGGCGTTGTGAGGAGACTGCATAACTGCTACGTCTTTACTATAAGTATGGGCTTGTTGGAGGAGCTGGCAGAACTGCTATGTCTTTACTATCTGTATGGCTTGTTGGTAGAGGTAGCTACTATAAAAGGTAGTTATAAGGGCGTTATAAAGGGCATTATAAAGGGCGTTATAAAGGGAGTTATTGAGCGTTATAAAGGGAGTTATAAAGGGCGTAATAGGGAGTTATAAAGGTAGTATAAAGGGCGTTATAAAGGGAATTATAAAGGACATTATAAGGGAGTTATAAAGGGCGTTATAAAGGGCATTATAAAGGGAGTTATAAAGGATTTATAAAGGGCGTTTAAATGGCGTTATAAGGGGTTAAAGGGCATTATAAAGGCGTTATAAGGGAGTTTATAAAGGGTGTTTTTATAAAGGGAGTTATAAAGGGAGTTTATAAAGGGCGTTATAAAGGAAGTTATAAAGGGAGTTAAAGGGCGTTATAAAGGGTGTTATAAAGGGCGTTATAAATGGCGTTATAATGGTTTAAGGTATTATAAGGCGTTATAAATGGCGTTATAAAGGGAGTTATAAAGGGCATATAAAGGGCGTTAAAGGAGTAAAGGTGTTATAAGGGAGTTATAAAGGGAGTTATAAGGGTTATAAAGGAAGTTATAAAGGGAGTTATAAAGGGCGTTTATAAGGGTGTTTAAGGGCGTTATAAAAGGGCGTTATAAACGGGCGTTATAAAGGGGTTATAAAGGGTGTTATAAAGGGAGTTATAAAGGGCGTTATAAAGGTTATAAAGGGAGTTTATAAAGGGCGTTATAAAGGGTGTTATAAAGGGCGTTATAAATGGCGTTTTAAAGTGTGTTATAAAGGGATTTTAAAGGGCGTTATAAATGCAGATGAGATTCAATGTTGATAAATGTAAGGTGATCATTTGGGATTAATAATCCCTGTGCCACTACACCATAAATAACTCTGTGTTAAGTGCATCTTAATGGAAAAAGATTGGGGGGTTCTGGTAGATAACAGACTTAGCTTGTAGCAAACAATGCCAGGTAGCAACGGCTAGAGCTACAAGATATGTCTTGTATAAAGAGGGGAATGATTCAAGAGAGAAAAATATTATTCTCCCCTTTACAAGGCACTGGTAAGCCTCATTTGGAATATGCGGTGCAGGCTTTGGAATCCCATATACAAAAGGGACATCTTGGAAATGGAAGGATCTTTTATTGAATCTCCCTGTTATATCTTGCGGCAACCTCTGCCCCTGTTTTCAAAGCCGGTAGTCACGTCTGTGATTGGCTCCCTCTTAGCCAGAGAGCCGAGAAGATAGCCGGGAAGCAACGGCGTAATATGTCTCGATCCTTTTTTTTAGAAAAGTATCTCGGTTGTTGGGGGTGGCCCCAACAGTCAGTGTGACACCGTGTGTTGTCACCTGATTTGGCAGAGTACAGCTTATGTAAAATTTTCTTATTTCATAGGCCGTAGATCCTGCGAACTGCTACGTCTTTACTAGAAGTGGCTTGTAGGAGGGGGCCTGCAGAACTCGCTACGTCTTTACTATTAGTATGGCTGTTGGAGGAGGCTGCAACCTGCTATGTCTTTACATATGACTTGTTGGAGGGAGCTGCAGAACTACTATGTCTTTACTATAGTATGGCTTGTTGGAGGAGGCTGCAGAACTACATGTCTTTACTATAAGTATGGCTTGTTGGAGAAGAGACTGCAGAACTGCTACGTCTTTACTATAAGTATGGCTTGTTGGAGGAGGCTGCATAATTGCTACACTTACATAAGTAAATGGCTTGTTGGAGGAGGCTGCAGAACGCTTATGTCTTTACTGAAAGTATGGCTTGTTGGAAGAGACTGCAGAACTGCTACGTCTTTACTATAAGTATGGCTTTTTGGAGGAGGCTGCATAACTGCTACGTCTTTACTATAAGTATGGCTTGTTGGAAGAGACTGCAGAACTGCTACGTCTTTACTATAACTAGGCTTGTTGGAGGAGGCTGCATAATTGCTACATCTTTACTATAATATGGCTTGTTGGAGGAGCTGCAGAACTGCTATGTCTTTACTGTAAGTATGGCTTGTTTGAAGAGACTGCAGAACTGCTACGTCTTTACTATAAGTATGGCTTGTTGGAGGAGGCTGCATAATTGCTACATCTTTACAAAGTAGGCTGTTGGAAGAGACGCGAATGCTATGTATTACTATAAGTATGGCTTGTTGGAGGAGGCTGCAGAACTGCTACGCCTTTACTATAAGTATGGCTTGTTGAGGAGGCTGCAGAACTGCTACATCTTTACTATAAGTAGGGTTTGTTGGAGGTGACTGCAGACTGCTACGTCTTTACTATAAGTATGATTGTTGGAGTATGGCTGCAGAACTGCAACTTCTTTACATAAGTATGCTTTGTTGGAGGAGGCTGCAGAACTGCTATTATCTTTACTATAAGTATGGCTTGTTGAGGAGGCTGCAACCTGCTAGTCTTTACTTATATAATTGGCTTGTTAGAGGAGGCTGCATAACTGATACGTCTTTACTATAAGTATGGCTTTTTGGAGGAGGCTGCAGAACTGCTACGTCTTTTACTATAAGTATGGCTTGTTGGAGAGAGTGCATACGGCTACGAATCTTTACTATAAGTATGGCTTGGTTGAGGAGGCTGCAGAACTGCTATATCTTTACTATAAGTATGGCTTGTTTGGAGGAGCTGCAGACCTGCTATGTCTTTACTATAAGTATGGCTGTTAGAGGAGGCTGCATAACTGATACGTCTTTACTATAAGTATGGCTGTTGGAGGAGCTGCAGAACTGCTACGTCTTACTATAAGTATGGCTGTTGGAGGGAGTGCATAACTGCTACGTCTTTACTATAGTATGGCTTTTGGAGCGGACTGCAGACTGCTATATCTTTACTAAGTATGGCTTGTTGGAGAGGCTGCAGACCTGCTATGTCTTTACTATAAGTATGGCTTGTTAGAGGAGGCCTGCATAACTACGTTTAAAGGGAGTTATAAAGGGAGTTATAAAGGGAGTTATAAAGGGAGTATAAAGGGCGTTATAAAGGGAGTATAAAGGGATGTTATAAAGGGAGTTATAAAGGGGCGTATAAAGGGCTTATAAGGGAGTTATAAAGGGATTTATAAAGGGCGATAAATGGCGTTATAAAGGGAGTTATAAGGGCTTATAAAGGGCGTTATAAAGGGAGTTATAAAGAGTGTTAATAAGGGAGTTATAAAGGGAGTTATAAAGGGCGTTTAAAAGGAGTTATAAAGGGCGTTATACGGGTGTTTAAAGGGCTTATAAAGGTGTTTATAAAGGGAGTTATAAAGGGAGTTATAAAGGGAGTTATAAAGGGCGTTATAAAGGGAGTTATAAAGGGAGTTATAAAGGGCTTTTAAAGGGTGTTATAAAGGGTGTTATAAAGGGCGTTATAAAGTGTGTTATAAAGGGATTATAAAGGGCGTTATAAAGGGCGTTATAAAGGGGCTTATAAGGGCGTTATACAGGAGTTAAGGAGTTATAAAGGGCGTTATAAAGGGAGTTATAAAGGGAGTTATGAACGGCGGTATAAAGGGCGTTATAAAGGGAGATATAAAGGGTGTTATAAAGGGAGTTATAAAGGGCGTTATAAAGGGAGTAATAAAGGAAGTTATAAAGGGCGTTATAAAGGGCATTATAAGGCTTAATAAAGGGAGTTATAAAGGGCGTTATAAAGGGAGTTATAAAGGGCGTATGAAGGGGTTATAAAGGGGGCGTTTATAAGGGAGTAATAAAGGAGTATAAAGTGCGTATAAAGGGCATTAAAGGGAGTTATAAAGGCTTATAAAGGGCGTTATAAGGGAGTTATAAAGGGAGTTATAAAGGAGTTATAAAGGGCGTTATAAAGGGAGTTATAAAAGGGTTTTAAAGGGCGTTATAAAGGGTTTGTAAAGGTTTTTAAGGCGTATAAAGGGGTTTATTGACTAATAAAATAGGTGATTCACTGTGTATTATAGGGTAATAATGTTCCCTTAAAAATCATTAGTACGGGTGCAAGAGATCTTGGTATCTAAGAAAGACCACCAGACCATTTTGATTGGATTGCAACAATTATTGGTGTGATTACTTTTGCTCTCAAATGCGTAACCCTCGAATGTAGCCTTCGATTTCGGAACCCTCAAATGTATCGTATGATAACCCTCAGATGTAGCGGTGATGTTTTGTAACCCTCAAATATAATGTTTGTGCACATGCGTGATTTTGAAGTGCGCATGCGTGGTATTGAAGTGCGCATGCGTGATATGCGCGCTATAGGGATTAAACCAGGAAAGTGGTAGGAGATTTTCAGCTCTGCTTACTCTCGGGAGGTAAGGCATAGCTCCTTAACCTCACAGGCTTCAATCAATACATTAAAGGAATAGTTTGCTTTTTGAGTGAACTATTCCTTTAATTTAGTACTGCAGTTGCTACTAATACACAGGCACTGACCATATGGAAACCACCAGACCATTTTGATTGGATTGCAACTTATTTGTGTGATTACTTAATTGCTCTCAAATCGGTAACCCTCGAATGTAGCCTTCGATTTCGGTAACCCTCAAATGTATCGTATGATAACCCTCAGATGTAGCGGTTGATTTTTGTAACCCTCAAATATATAGTTTGTGCACATGCGTGATATTGAAGTGCGGCATGCGTGGTATGAAGTGCGCATGCGTGATATTGCGCGCTATAGTGGATTAGAACCAGGAAGTGGTAGGAGATTTTCAGCTCTGCCTACCCTCTCGGGAGGTAAGGCATAGCTCCTTAACCTCACAGGCTTCAATCAATACATTAAAGGAATAGTTTGCTTTTTGAGTGAACTATTCCTTTAATTTAGTACTGCAGTTGCTACTAATACACAGGCACTGACCATATGGAAACCCAAAGGCACGTGGAGGGTGTCAGGAGTAACTTACGCTGTTACTTTCAGAAGCACGAAAGTATTACATCTCCCCCTCTATATTTGCTGGTGTTAAAGAAATGTTTGAAAAGTCGCTGAGGTCACAACGTGCGTGCGTGTTGGTTCACAATCTTGTCCAACTTGCACTGAATCCAGGTAATATTCTTTATCGGGGAGCATGATTAGTACACCAAATTTGGTGATCGCATGTGCTTCAAAAGCACAACGGACACCAGTGCCCCTGGTGTTGCCACGAAGATTGGCCAACACAGCATGTGCTTTTTATTGCACAATCAAATTGTAATCCTACGCTAGGTTGGCCTATGCTTTTCTGCAATTCTCTTGGTATATTGCCTGGATGGTGGTTCATAGCAACCACCCAGGGTAACGCTTACATTAATAAAAGTTTTGTAGGGCGCAGGACAAAGATATACCGTATATACTCGAGGATACTCTAGCCGTCTGCCGCTGCTCCCCATGTCCTGCTGACGTCGATACTTTGCTCCTCTCACTTACTGGTGGAGTAGTGACATCAGGTTGGGGGTTACGGAGCGAGCGGCAGCCGGCAGAGAGGTGAAGACTGAAGATTGAAGCATGCCCAATTAAGTGAACATTAAACTGGGGGGGAAGCAACAAAAGCATGGTGGGAGTTTGTTTCCAAACATCTACATTGGAAAGGTATTGGGAGTTACGTATGGGATTACTGTCCATTTAAAGGGCAACTTATGCCTCAAAACAATACAGAATCAGGAGGATGGTATATAGTGTTAAAAAGATTGCCTTCTGATTCTGTATTGTTCTGAGGCTTTGCTGCCTTTAAATGGACAGCAGAATTCCCATACAGTAGTTCCATACAGTAATACCCATACGGATTTGGCTATTACTGTTAGGGGACTACTGTATGGGAATTCTGCTGTCCATTTAAAGGGAACTAAAGCCTTAGAACAATAAAGAATCAGAAGGCAGTAGTGGTCATAATTCTACCCTCGACTTTATACTTGAGTCAATCAGGTTTTCCTGATTTTTGAGGCAAAAATAGGTACCTCGGTTTATACTCGGTCGGCTTATACTCATGTATATACGAGTAACTACAATTAAATTGTCTAGTCTAAGATAAGACAAAAATATTTTCCACATATTGACGATCATACAAAATGGGTGTGTGAAAATATTATAGCCACAAGAAGATGTGCAGCATTTGGAACTGCCCTTTTAGAAAATCCGAGGAACCAGCGGAATTTTAGAAAATTCCTAAAGACGGAACTTCAAAAAAAAAAAAAATCAAAAGTTATAAAACAAATAATACAAATATAATAATATATAATATATACAAATATAATACAAAATCAAAAGGAAAATTTGTAAATCAAAATCAAAACATAGAAAATTAAACCAAATTTGAAAAACAAAATTCTAATACGAGATTGAAAATTGAAAATCCTGGTTGGAAAAAAGAAGAATGCTCTTCAGTTGGGTCCGAAAGGGGTGGTGGAATTTCAGAATTTCAATAAGTTTCATTCTAAATAAATGATTTTCTAGACCTTTAAGAGGGAGATGGAATATTGCGTACTTTATCCCAACCTGTGTAGAACACATGGTAGTATATTTAGCGCGGATTTTTGCACTGATTTGTGACTGCTATTTCTAAAAGTTTTTGTAAAAAATAATTTAATATGAACTGAATATAACCCTTCCATGGACCAGACAAGAGGCAACCGTTAGTCCGTGCTAATAATCTGTATCACTATCAACCATTCAGATGAGATCTGATGTGGTGCATGGGCACCTCTTATTGCATCAGCCTATTATTCTATTTTGAAAATAGAAAGAAACTAGAATAGAATAAAACACTTTTACTGAATGAACGTACATGTTTAACGGTAACTTATATAAGAAACAAACACTGGAACCAAAATTCCCAACCTGCAGAATCTCTGGGATTTGAGGGTTGTCTCACTCACAATGAAAAACACTTCACTAATCAACTTCACACTGTAGATCTGCCCTCAAACTCTCCAAAAAAAATCACATATTAGAAGTTACAAAATAAAACTCTAGCAACATAAACATGCATGTTGTTACTTCTCAGAACATTTAAGGCACCTGTTTATTGTACCTTATGGGACGTGGTTGGACTATTTATGGTTACATTTCTTTTGTTCCTAAACAGTAACCCCACTCACAGTTGAACATTATCTAGCATGAAGAAATGTCCCCAACTGACTTTTATATTGACGTTATTTCTGAAAACTAAGGTATACAAAGGGAAATATGGCTAGGAGAGAGGTCATTTCTATTTTGCCATGGCAACCCTTAAGTAAATGCCATACCTTCTTTTGCAGCATTACACAAGCTGAGTGTTACCAGCTTGCATTTGGGATTTAATAATCCCTGTGCCACCTACACCATAAATAACTCTGTGTTAAGTGCATCTGTAATGGAAAAAGATTTGGGGGTTCTGGTAGATAACAGACTTAGCTGTAGCAAACAATGCCAGGTAGCAAAGGCTAGAGCTAGCAAGATATTGTCTTGTATAAAGAGGGGAATAGATTCAAGAGAGAAAAATATTATTCTCCCTCTTTACAAGGCATGGTAAGGCTCATTTGGAATATGCGGTGCAGCTTTGGAATCCCATATACAAAAGGGACATCTTGGAAATGAAAGGAGTTCAGAGAAGGGCAACTAAATTATGAAAGGGAATGGAGAGAGGCTTGAATATGCAGGCAGATTAGACAAGTAGGGCTGTTTACATTATAGAAGTGACGTTTGCGTGGGGGTATGATCATTTTATACAAATGTATTAATCGGCCATACAATAAACTCTCTGGTGCATTGTTCACCAATAGGTCATATCAGGGACACATGGACATCCTTTAAGGTTGGAAAGAAAGAAGTTTCATCTTTGGTTAGGAAAGGTTCTTTACAGTGGAGAACGGTGAAAACGTGGAACTGTCTTCAGCAGATGTGGTAATGGCAAGTTCTGAATAGCTTTAAAAAAGGCCTGGATAAGTTTCTAAAACTAAACAATTTGAGAATTACTGGTATTAATACATATACTGTAGTTCTGGTTGGTACAGGGATACTATATAATATTGAGAATTACTGGTATTAATACATATACTGTAGTTCTGGTTGGTACAGGGATACTATATAATATTGAGAATTACTGGTATTATTACATATACTGTAGTTCTGGTTGGTACAGGGATACTATATTATATTGAGAATTACTGGTATTAATACATATACTGTAGTTATGGTTGGTACAGGGATACTATATAATATTGAGAATTACTGGTATTAATAAATATACTGTAGTTCTGGTTGGTACAGGGATACTATATAATATTGAGAATTACTGGTATTAATACATATACTGTAGCTCTGGTTGGTACAGGGGATACGTCTGTCCTGTGCCTCTTAGCCAGGGAGCCGGGGGGGGAAGATAGCTGTGGGAGCAACGGCTGTAAGTATGTCTCTGATCTTTTTTTTCAGAAAAGTAACTCAGTGGTTGGGGGTGGCCCCAACAGTCCAGTGCAATACTGGGTGTTGTCACCTGATTTGGCAGAGTAAACCCACACAGACACAGGTAAACACACCTACTGGCACATCTCTATACCCCAAGTAAAGTAGCGACTGTCCACCTTGTCTTAGTTGGTCTCTCTCCCACTGGACTGTCTACCAGTATAATCATATATGTAGAAAAAAGCATGCTTGAGAAAGGGCACGCTGATGCCCGAAACATGTTGCAGCAATAAACGTTTGCAGATTTAACTGCATGTGAGTCCTCTTCCGTTTTTCTACATACACCTCTATACCCCCCTACCCTTTTTCTTTTAGTCTCCATTGCAATCGTACATTAATGTTCAGTAAAATACAAAAAACTAGTAAATAAGGGCACTATAAGGATGCTTTGGTTGGGTTAAACGCAGTATAGTTCTCCTTTAAACTGAAAAATATTTTAGCTAATAAAAACACGATTTATTATGTATGTGTTTAACACAAATTCTATTGGTCCTGGGCTCTATTAACATATTCCCACTGGGAAATATGCATCTGGTAAACACATATTTAAATATAACAGATTGGTTTAGAATAGATATTTACACAACAGCTCCTGGTACTATGAAGCCTATAAGTTTAACACAAAGTTTTCCTTTTCCAATCCTGATCCCCATATTACAAAGAAAGATATAAAGGGAAAGGAAAATCCACACACAGATGTTTGAGATTTATAATCTTTTTATTATTTTATTTTAATGGCAACGTAACAATCCCTACCCCAGTATTCTACGCTATAACTAGAGATGGCCGAACTTCCAAAAGTTCGGCCCGTTTTCGAACTTTCGAACTATATCGAAAGTTCGAAAACGGACCCATTAAAGTCAATGGGAGTCAAATAGTTCGAAAAGTTAGAATAAAATACAATTAAAATATCAATGGTAACTTAATGTAAATGGCTGTGGGACCTGGAAAATGGTCTGGGGAACACGTTCGAATATCCAGAACTTTAAAAAAAAATCGATTTTATTCTCATGCTCCGTACTTTCGAGCTCCCACGTTCGATTTTCAATAATTATCCCATAAACGATTCGAAGTTTCAACAATTATCCCATAAACGATTCGAAGATCGTTCGATTTTCAAATTCGATAATTATTGAAAGTTCGAAAGTCCATTTGAACTCGATAAGTTTGTCTCAAACTCGGTTTGAGTTCTAGTCCATCTCTAGCTATAACTAACCTAACACCCCCAGATTTCACCCTATAACTAATCTAACGCCCCCACCCTCCAAATTCTACCCTATAACTAACCTAACACCCTCATCTCCCAGATTCTACCCTATCTCAGAGTTGATCCAGAGGAAGGCGAAAAACCCATAAGGGGAAAAAATTCCTTCCTGACTCCCTGTGGCAGTCGGATTAATCCCTGGACCAACTTTGGACGTTAAAGTCTCTATTAAGCCTTGACTGCTATGAACCTGGTCCAATATGTTCCATTCTTTTATATAGATAGAACTTAAGGTCTGTACACATGTGTGATGGAGGGGCCCGACCCGCAACGCACAATGTTGTATGAAAGGCAGTTTTGTCTGACTATCGTTAAGTGTATGGGCACACGGTTGGCCGAAAAGGGCGTTCAGTAGGGCGATGTTGATGATCTGCCCGGCTCAGATCATCAACTTTGCCCATCCGAACGGCCGTTCATACAGCATCGTGCATCACACCCCTTGATCCTACGTGTGTACGGCGCTCCAGATGTAACTATCAGTAACCATTGGACCTAGTTATTGGCTGTCAAGGTTTAATAAAGACCCCCCAAACCCCAGTTACATTACCTGATATACTTACAATGAAAATTCAATTCCTCCTATGTTGTGCAGCCTTGTTATTACAGCCCCTATTAACAGGCAATACAAATATATTTATTATACAGAATGGAAATAGGTTTTATTGTGTTAAAGTTAAACTTGACCAGTGGAATTATAGGATTGGGGTGTCTACGTTCCGTTAGTCTGTTAGACAATCTGGGTGGCCATTGGGATTTACCAATATTATCAGGGGGAGGGGAAGGTGGGGAGTAAAGACATTTAAACCTTACCTGCCAATCTAGAAAATAAACCTTTCACACTGGCATAAGGATGATTCATTTTCTGGGAAACAAAAGAAGAAGATGATTATTCATTTGGGAGATTTTTTAGGAAATCAGTGAGAAATTAAAGGGCATGTCCACCCCCAAAACTATAATTCGCCCCACTACTGGCCCCACTCTGTAGTGTAATAAAATCCTTACCTTATATCCCAGCTCCAAATGGTTCTCCTGTAATCCCCCCTCCAAAGTCCCAAAAACTGCCCAGCATATAGTCCATATAGGACTCTGCCTCCTGTCTCCCCTCCGGGAGAAGTTGTGCATGCGCAGTTCAGCCATCCTCCCCCTCCCTCCCCCTCCCGTTTTGCAAGCCCTCCCCCTACCATGAAACCCCTTTGTAACATAATAGTGTTCCTTCCCCCAGCCCCAACCAGTATAAAAGAATTTCAAGAAAGTTCCCCGATCTCTACTTACCTTACCTCTCTCCCCCGGTGTCCTGAGCAGCCGGCAGCCGTGTCCGTGATTGGCTGCCTCTCAGTTCCATGCAAGCAGAGGGCTGGGACACTGCGGCAGGGGAGAGAGGTTAGGTAAGTAATGATGGGGGACTTTCTTAAAATTATTTTATGGCGGTTGGAGCTGGGGGGAAGGAATACTATTATATCCCAAACGTTTTCTACAGGGGTGGACATGCCCTTTAAAGTAGAAATGAAACTTACCTGAATCTCCGTAGCTTCCTGCTGGAGGCTGGGCTCTACCATGGACATTGCTGGTTCCGGTGCATTCGTATCTTCCGGACCCTCCTCTGCTGGTTTTGGTCTCCCAGTAGTGATTGTGTGGGAATGTGGAACTTCTGTAACAATGATAATGTGAGAAACTCCTTATTATAAGGTTCAATGTCCTTCCTTTACGTGAAATCTCTGAACCCCCTTATTTGTTACCAATACAGTGAAGACAATATTCTACCTGTTGTGTATAGTAATAAGAGAGACTGTACTGTACCTGAATTAGCGTTTCGTTCCAATACCCTGGCAATAGGCTCTAGTCTCTCATGGAGATCACTAAGCCTTGTTAGCTGCTTGCACACGCATTTCTTAGTCTTCTTCTTCTTATTGGCGATGTACTACTCGAAAGAGCATTTTATAACCTGCTCTTTATTAAGGACCTTGATCTGTAGCCGGATATATTCTGCCATCAGTTTGTAGTTCTGACACTGAATCTGCAGAACTAACTCTTCTTCTTCGATGGGAGCGTACTACAGAAAGATGCAATTAAAGGGATTATATTCATTTCCTTTATGGACCATAACGCCCCAAACAAGAACACAGACATTCTGCTCATTTGCTTGATTACAGCTTTGAATATATAAAGTAATGAAATGTATTTGTGGACATTACATATTTTTGGACCTGAGGAAAATTTGCATCTAAAAACTTTCAGGCTAATTTAATGAGGTGAAAACTTTGCCTGTGCTGTTAATTTGCAGCAACCAATCAGATGTTACCTTTTTACTGGCCTATTACAGTTAAAAACATTGCTAACATCTGATTGGTAGCTGCAGATTAATAACATAGACTATTTTTTGCGTCTATTATTAAATAAACTGTTTTTATTGTCTCTGTGGCCCTGTTGAGTTTTTTGTAAGGTTGGATATGGGATTTATAATGTAGCAAATTATCATTAACACGATTTTCATCTTCTCCATATTGACTTAGAACAACGCGGTCTTACCTCATAGATATGATTGCAAATGCACGCCATGATGAACCTCCTAAAGAGAAAACACACAGTCACATATCCAAACTGACCTACGGATTCTTTCACATTAAACAATACAATATGCAGGGGGAACACACTTTTAGTTATAGTTACCCTTGGATTGTTACAATATCATTTATTTATTAGAAATGGTGGAATAACAGATCAGGTAACATTATTGTGAGGAATTAATAATGTTAATGGGTAAAATCATTAATGCATTAGTAGGAACATGATTATTTATATATATTTAAATGTATTCATTTCTCATAGATATTTAAAGTACAGTGCTAGATATTAAAAATAATCAATCTAAATCTACATTTAAAACAGTTACATTGAATATCCAACCTCCAATGTAAAATACTTACTGCAATGTAAAAATTGTCTCCAGCTCTTAAAACACAACTGTGCAACTGAAATCTTTTAAGCTCCGCCAATTTTATACACCAGTGTGACATCATGGTTACCGTGGTAACAATTTAACCCAAACACAGTAAATGACAGGACCAGAAAATGAACAGTATTTCTATAGATTATAGACAATCGGATATTAGACAATGATGGAATCTAAGTTATTTTATGTGAGAGAATTGTCTTCTATACTATTTTCCCTAGTATAACGTAATAAAGTAATATTAATGGAGCACACAACTTCTAATGCTACTGAACTGTAATTATCAGCTTTATTCAGTGGTGTAATTAGGAATCACAGGGCCCCAAGCAAAACTATCATGGGCCCCCCCTGCTTCATGTACAATGGTTCTCTCTATCTGTCATAGAAAAGTAAGAAGATGGGGCCCCCTGGCTCCAGGACCCCCATCGGTTACAGGGGCTGCTTCCCTGGTAGTTGAGTCCCTGGCTTTATTATAGACTTTTAACAATGTAGATTTATAAAACGTATTAAAGGGGAACAACGGTAGAAAGAATCATGTTGAAGGCTAGTGTAGGGATTGACTTGGAATCTACCTGCTGCATGAACTATGGGCAAAAATATCTGTGAGTCTATCAGTATCAGAATGAGGCTGTGGCTTCACTGTGTCCAAGTCATCAAGATGAGACATTGGAGGGAATGATGGGAATTTTCTAAGACATAATCTTAGAGGAAAGGGGAATCTCCCTCTCTTGAGATCTTCCTGTAACAAGGTGAGAGAGCTGTGCTGTATTTCTGAGGGGATGCACAGACTGCCTTCCTGCCTGCCTTTGTGTAAAAAGGGAGACCCTGACATCCTGACCTGGCTGGATTACTGACTAGAGACTCTGTTTTTCTGGGGGGATTGTTCCAGGATCCACCTGCTGCCCCATTCCCAGGGATTATCTGTGCCCAAATGAATAAAGATAAGGAGGAGATAATGGGCTGCACACATAATGCTTTATGTTTCACTGTACAGATATATATTCATGTTTCCGGCACAGGTCTTTTTCCAGACTCACATCCGCCCGACCCATCTTTTCTACCCGCCCTCATACCCACAACCCAGCCCGCATTTATCCTCTGTCTAAAATTTGTATAGAAAGTTTTTAAAAAGTCTATAACTTAAAATATCTGTTTTATTCAAACCCTCCATACCCCTAAAATTTATAGCAGGGGGTCTTCCGACCTCCAATGTCTGAAAACTACAACTCCCAGCATTCACCTGATGCCTTCTGATATTGTAAGTGCTGTAGTGGAATTTTGGGAGTTATATTTTTCAAACAAATGTAGGCCTACAGGTAGGAGATCACTGGTATAGAGTACAATGTACAGTACAGAGCAGGCAGGGTGATCCCTCTCCCATTAACACCAAGTGAATGAATCTTTATATCTATATAATAGATCCCTACTTCTACCCATGGGCCTCTACTGTCCCGAACTTCTACCTACTCATTGGACTCTACTGTCCCAACTTACTTCTCTACCAATGGGACTCTACTGTCCCCAACTTCTACCAACCCATGGGACTCTACTGTCCCCAACTTCTACCTACCCATGGGACTTTGCTGTCCCCAACTTCTCCCTACCCATGGGACTCTACTGTCCCCAACTTCTACCTACCCATGAGCCTCTGCTCTGGTATTAGCTCATTTTAAAACACCATCTGCAACTCTTTTATTGTCAGTTTGTAAAAGGTATAGGTAGAGCTCTAGATGCTTTAAAAACTACAACTCCCAGCACTCCCCTATAAACACTCATATAGCCAAGGAATGCTGAGAGTTATAGGGGCATATTTATAAAGGGCTTTTTGGGGCGTCAGAGTTAAACATTTATATGAATGTGGGAAAATATATTCTGGGGCTGATTTTAAAGTTATAAATCTAGCGTTTAGGGTTGGGGGGGTTCCCCTACTTTATATGTTTTTTTTCTTTCATAAAATTGATTAAGCACAGAGGGATCCGTAGGGGGGAGAAATGGGAGAGGGAAGGGGGAATCTTGTTACCTTACCCGAGGAGGAGAGAGGGGTAATGGCAAAGAAGAAGCAAAGCCAGCAGCTAAAGTAGAGCACAAAGGTACAGGGGAGGCAGGCACGGCAGAAAGAAAGAGAGCTCAGAGTGAAAAAAATTCCTAACCACTCTGGTTTCTTTAATTCCCACTATGCAGCGCAAATCACGCATTTTGCGCCCAACTTTCAATATCCACGGGGCATGCCACTTCACTAGATCACGCCATGGTGCAACCCAAAAACTAATATTTGAGAGGCTTTCTACAAAAAAATTAAACACAACCGCTAATGGAGGGTTATCATACGATTGTGACTTTGAGGGTTTCACGAAATGAAGGAGGGTATTTAACCATTCGAGGGTCGGGGTTACACGGATTTGAGAAGCAATTCAAGATAATCCCACACACCCAAATAAAGTGGGCAAATCTCCAATCTCAAGAAATGGTCTGGTTGGGTTCTTTATAGATTACCCCAAGAAAAATCTAGTGGCACCCCGTAACTTATGGATTTTCAAGGGAAAACATTAACCCTATAATACAACAAGGTGAATTCCAACCCCAAATCTTTTAGTAGCTATATACAAACCAAACCCTTATAACCGGCCCTTTATTAAAAAAAACCCACCCTTTTACAAAACACCCCCTGTTATAACACGCCCTATAAACAAACCCTTATAACTCCCTGTATTCACGCCCCCTTTATAAACTAACTTTATAAACCCCATTTTAAACGCCCTTATAACGCCCTTTATAACGCCTTATAAAATCCACTTTATGAATGCCCTTTAGAAACGGCCCTTTATAAAAACTTGCCTTTAATTACTAACTTTAATAAGGCCCTTTAATAAATCCCTTCATAAACGCCCCTTTATTAAAAACTCACCTTGTATAACCACGCCCTTATAAAACTTCCTTTATACGCCCTTTATACTGCCCTTATAAAACGCCCCTTTATCACTTCCTTTATTACTCACTTTATAACGGCCCCCTTTATACACTCACTCTTGGATACACACCCTTATATCTCCCTTATAACGGCCCCATTTTTATGACGCCGTTCATACCTCCCTTATTAACTCCCTTTTATTACCGCCCTTTAAACTCCCTTTATACACTGCCCTTATAACGCCACTTTTATAATGCCCCTTTATAAAACGCCATTATTTAACGGGGCCCCTTTTATAAAATCCCTTATAAAAAAACACCCACTTTAATAACAACGACACATTTAGAAACCACCATTTTTTATGAAAAAAAAACCTTTAAGAACGCCCTTTATACTCCTTTAAAAAATCCCTTTTAGAAAACCCGCCCTTATAAAACTGCCCTTTATAAAACTCCCTTTATATAATCCCTTTATTAAAACAACCCCCTTTTATAAACGCCCCTTTAAACAAACCCTGTAATAACGCCCTTTATGACTCCCTTGATAAACGCCTTTATAAATCCCCTTTTATAACTCCCTTTTTAAAAACCACTCTTTTAAAAAACTCCCTTTATAAAAACAGCCATTGATAGATGGCCATTTATACAACGTCCCTTTTAAAACGGCCATTTAAACGCCCTTTAGAAATCCCTTTATTTAACTGCCATTTATTAATTGGCCCCTTTATAAACCGCCACGTTAAAAATGCCCTTTAAAACCCAACCTTTTTTTACAATAAACTTCCCTTTATAACGCCGTGAGAACTCCCGTTATAACCGCCGTTATGAAAAAAAAAAAAAACAACTCCATTTATAAACCTCCCCGTTATAACGTCAGTTTATGCCCGGCTTCCCTAAAACAAAGCCATACTTATAGTAAAGGGACCATACAGAAGGTTTGCCAGCCTTCCTCCAACAAAGCCATACTTATAGTAAAGATTTATTAGCAGTTCTTTGCCAGCCCTCCTACCACCACAAGCCATAATTATAGTAAAGACCGTAGAAGTTATTGCCCCACTTCTCGCCAAACCAAAAAAGCCCCCATTTAACTTATAGTAAAGACCGTAGCAGTTCTGGCAAAGCCTCCTCAAAAAACAAGCCATTACTTAATAGTAAAAGGGACGTATCAGTTAATGCACCTGCTTCTAAAAAAAAGGCCATAAATTATAGTAAGGACATTAGGGGGCAGGCTGCAAAGGGCCTCCCTCCCAAAAAAACAAGGCCATTTACTTATAGTAAAAAAGGATAAAAGCAGTTTCTGCAGGCCCCTCAACAAAGGCCATACTTTATAGTAAACGACGTTAGCAGGTAGCAGTTTATTTTGCCATCTCCTCCAAAACAAAGGCAATAATTAATAGTAAAAGACGTAGCAGGTTCTGCCAGGACTCTCCACCAAAGGACCTACTTATAGTAAAAGGACGTAATCAGGGTTATGCAGGCTCCTCAACAAAGCCAACTTATAGTTAAAAGGGGAAGCTCAGGTCGGCCGCCTCCTCCAAACAAAGGGGCCATACATAGTAAAAGATAATAAGCAGTTCGCAGGCTCCTCCCACACAAGGCCATTAACTTTATGTAGTAAAGGGGGGGTGGGGGACGTTTGCAGTTCTTGCAGGGGCCTACTTCAAAACAATCACTTACTTATAGTAAAGGGGGACGTCGTAGCAGGGCAGTTCTGCCCAGGTCACCTCAAAAAACCAAACCATAACTTTAAGTAAAGATTGTAGGCAGTTCTGCAGGCCGTCCTCAAACAAAGCCATAATTATAGTTCAAAGGGGTTGAGCCGTTCTGCAGGGGGCCTTCCTCCCAAAACAACAAACCAAAGCCATTAAATTTATAGTAATAATTAAGCAGTTTCGCGTCTCTTCCCACAAACCAAGCCATTACTATAGTAAAAGATGGGATGTAGGGGCAATTAGCAAGCCTCCCTCCAACCAAAGCCATCATTACTTTATAGTAAAAGGACGTAGAGTTTGCCCAGTCTCTTCAAACAAATAGCCCCCATTACTTACCAGTAAAGGAAATGAAAAGCAGTTCTGCCAAGCCTCCTTCCAAAACAAAGCATAATTTATAGAAAAAGGAGTGTAGCAAATTTAGGCCAATATGCAAGGGCCTCCTCAAAAACAAGCCATGTTATAGTAAAGAGTTAGCAGTTCTTTTAGGCCGGTCTCTTTTCCAAAAAACAAAAGCCCCATATTACTTATGTAAAGACGTAACAGTTTATGCAAGGCCCTCCCAACCCCCCCCCCCAAGGCCATTACTTATAGTAAAAGACGTAGCAGTTCTGCAGCTCGTTCCAACAAAAAGCCCTAAACTTACAGTAAAAGGGGACATTAGCAGTGTCGCAGGGGGCCTCCCTCAAACACAAGCCATTTTACCTTATAGTAAAAGATTTGTAAGGCCAATTACTGCAGCCTTCCTCCAACAAAGGGCCCTTCACTTAATAGAAAGACGTAGCAGTTCTGCAGGTCTTCTTCCAACAAGCCTTACTTATAGGGTGTAAAAAGACATAAGTAGTTTCGCAGCCTCCCTCACAAACCAAGCCTAACTTATAGTAAAAGAACCATTAGTTAAGTTCTGGCAGCCTCCTCACAAACAAGTTCATATTAGTAAAGGGGGACATAGCAGGCTTGCAAGGGCCCCTCCAAACAAAGCACTACTAATCAGTAAAGACGTAGGCAGTGCTGCAGCCCCTCCTAAACAAGCCATTACTTATAGTTAAAGACTAGGGCAGTTTCTGCAGGATCTCGGGGCCTAGAGAAATTAAGGAAAAATTTTAACATTAAGGGTTACTCTGCCAAAATTCAGGTGACACAAACAACACGGTGTCCCACAACTGGGGGGGGGGGAATTTGTTGGGGGGCCCCCACCCCCAAAACAAACCGAGGACTTTTCTAAAAAAAAAGGATGGCTCAGGGGACATAATACAGCACGTTGCTTACCCGGCTCTATCGTCTCCGGATCTCTGGCTAAGGAGCAAGCCCATCACAGACGTGACTACCCGGCTTTGAAAAACAGGGGCAAGAAGGGTTGTCCTGCAAAACGATATTACACGGGAGGTTCAATAAAAAGAGCTTCCATTTTCCAAGATTCCCTTTTGGTATATGGGGATTCCAAGCTGCCACCGGCAATTCCACATTGAGGCCTTTACCCAGTGCCTTGTTAAAGAGGGGAGGAATAATATTTTCCTCTCTTGAAATGCTATTTCCCCATCTTTATACAGAAGAACCATATCTTTGGCGAGCTCTTAGCCGTTTGCTTTGGCAACCGGCATGTTTGCTAACAGGCTAAAGTCTTTATCTACCAGACCCCCCAAATTCTTTTCCATTACAAGATTTGCACTTAACCAACAGAGTATTATGGGTAAGGTGGGCACCAGGGATTATAAATTTTCCCCCAAAGGCATCCCACCCTACATGTATCAAACATTGAATTAAATCTGCAATTTATTAAAGCCCCTTATTTAATCCCTTATAAACCACACTTTATAAACGCCAATTTATTAACGCCCTTTATAAAAACACACTTTACGCCCCTTTCTGAAACCTCCCGTTATAACTCCTTTATAAACGCACCTTATAACACTTCCCTTTTAGAAACACTCTAATAACACCTTTATTAACGCCCTTTTAAACGCCCTTTATTAAAACGGGCCTTTATAAAACCCAACCCTTTATAACGCCCTTTGACTAAAACATTACCCTTTATAACTCCTTTATTAAACGCCCTTTATAAAAACAACTTCCCTTATAAACCCCCTTATAACCAACTCTTTATTTTAAATCCCTTTATAAACGGCCTTTTATAATGGCCCTTTATAAAACTCCCTTTAGAACGCCATTTATAACGCCCTTTATAAATCCATTTATAAACACACTTTAGAAACGCCCTTTTCAATGAAAACGCCCTTTATAACACCTTTATAACGGCCCTTTATTAACTCCCTTTATAAAAACTTTTCCTTTATTAACCGCCCTTTTATAAAAAAAAAACTCCCTTTATAACTCCCTTTGATAAAACCTCTTTTATTAAAAATCCTTTTATAACGGCCTTTATAATTGCCCTTGATAAACTCCCTTTATAACGCTTTCTAAACGCCCTTTATTTAAATCCCTTGAAACTCCCTTTATAATGGCCCTTTATAACCGCCCTTTTTTTAGAAACTTCCCTTGATAATGTCCTTTATAATTTTCCCTTCTATTAACGCCCTTTATAAACTTACCTGTTATAACTCACCCTTATTAACGCCCCTTTATGTAAACTCCCTTTAATACGGCTCTATTATAAAACTCCCCCTTTATAACGCACTTTGAAATTGCCCTTTATAACGCCCTTATAACTACCTTTATAGTAAGCTAACCTTAACCAAAAACAAAGCAATACAAGATTAGTAAAAGACATAGCAGTTCTGGGCAGGGCCTCCTCCACAAAACACAGGCCATAAACTTATAGGAAAGACGTAGCAGTATGGCCACGTCTTTCCTTCCAACAAAAGGCATAACTTATAGTAAAGGGACGTAGCAGTCTGCAGCCCCTCCAAACCAAGCCATTTTACTAAGTAAAGACGAATCAGGTTATGCGGGGGGGCCTGGCTCTAAAACAAGCCCATTTAAACCGTATAGTAAAAAGGGACATAGCAGTTCTGCAGCCTCCTCCAAAAAAAACCAAGCCAAACTTATATTACAATACATAGGCAGTTCGTGCAAGCCCTCCTCCAAACAAGCCATACTTATAGTAAAGATATAGCAGTTCGGCCCGTCTCCTTCCAACAAGCCCATAACTTAAAGTTAAATACATAGAAGGTCTGCAGGGCCTCCTCCAATAAAGCCATCTTTATTAGTAAAGACGTAGCAGTTATGGCTCTCTTCCAAAAAAAGCCATAACCTTATATAAAGACGGTAGCAGGTTCTGTGCCAGGGTCCTCCAAACAAGCCATAAACTTAGAGTAAAAGACATAAGCAAGTCTGCAGGGGCGCCTCCTCCAAAACAAGCCATACTATAGTAAAGGAACATTTAGCAGTTATTGGGCAGCCTCCTTACAACAAGCCATACGTATAGTTAAAAAGACGTACGCAGTTAATGCCAAAAAACCTCCTCAACACAACAAGCCATACTTATTAAATAAAAAGAAGTAAAATCAGTTATGCACAGCCTCCTCCTAACAAAACAGCCATTTTGATTAAGTAAAAGGACATAGCAGGTATGCCAGGGCCTCTTCAAAACAAAACACGCCATACTTATTAGTTAAAAAAGTAAAAGCAGGTTCTGCAGCCTCCTTCCAAAAACCAAAAAGCCATACTTAAGGAAAGGGACGTTGCAGGTTCTGCAAGCCTACTCAAAAACAAATCATACTTATAGTAAAGGGGGACGTAAAGGCAGGTTCTTGCAGGGGTCTACCTCCAAACAAAACAAAACCATAACTTATAGTAAAAGATGGTAGGCAGTCTGCAGGCCTCCCAAAACAAGAATCTTATAGTAAAAGGACGTAGGGCAGTTCTTGGCAAGCCTCCCTCCAACAAACAGCCAACTTATAGTTTAGTTAAATTAATAAGCAGTTTGCAGGTCTGCTTCCAAACAAGCATACTATTTAGTAAAGATGAGCCAAATATGCAGCCTCATCCCAAAAACAAAAGCCATAACTTATAGTAAAAGACGTAAAAAAAGCAGTTTCGCCCAGGGGTTCTTCTTCCAAACAAACAAATACTTATAGTTAAGGGACGTAAGCAGTATTGCCGGCCTGCCTTCCCAAAAACAAAGCCATACTTGATAGTAAAGATTATAGCGTGCTTGCCCAGTCTCCCCAAAAAAAGCCCATTATTAGAGTAAATACATGCAGGTCTGCGCCCTCCTCCAATAAAAAAGCCAGAAATTATAGTAAAAGGGAGTAAGGCAGTATTGGCAGTCTCCCAAACAAAGGCCATTTACTATAGTAAAGGACGTAGCAGTTTTCGGCAGCCTTCCTTCAACAAAGCCCAATTCTAGTAAAAAAAGGGAATAAAGCCAAGTCGGCAGGGGGGGCTCCTCCTCCAACCAAAAGGGCCAATACTTAAGTAAAGGACGTAGCAGTTATTGGCCGGCCTGTTTCATCCAAAACAAGCCATACTATAGTACAAAGCCGTGGTGATGAAGGCCTCCTTCAAAAAAAACAAGCCATATTATAAATAAAAGGGGGGGGGGGAAACGATCAGTTATGGCAGCCTCTCTAAACAAAGCCATTACTTATAGTAAAAGGGGGGGAAACCCCATAGCAGGTCTTTGCAGGGGCCCTTCAACAAAGCAATCATTTGACTTATAGAAGATATAGCAGTCTGGCGCCCCTCCAAACAAGCCATGACCTTTTATTAGTAAAGACGTTGCAGGTTCTGCAAAAGCCTACTCCCAAACAATCCCAAATACTTATAGTAAAGACGGTCGCAGTTCTGCAGTCTCCTCCCACAAACCATACTTATAGTTAAAGATGTAAAGCAGTTTGGCAGCCTCCCTCCAAACAAGCTTTTTACTATATAAAAAGGACGTAGCGTTATTCCGCAGCCTCCTCAAAACAAGCCAATAACTATAGTACAAATACACATAGCAGTCTGCCCAGGTCTCTTTCCAACAAAAGCCATGACTATAGTAAAGAGCCGCAATTTATCACGCCTCCTCCAACAAAAGCCAGTTTACTTATAGTTTAAAAGGGACGTAGCGTTCTGCGGGTCTCTTCCACACAAAAGCACTACCTTATTAGTAAAGAGTAAACAGGTTTCTGCAGTCTTTCCTTTCCAACAAAGCCCATACTATAGTCAAATTAACATAAGCAGTTCTGCAGTCTCTTTAAACAAAGGCCATATATAGTTTTAAACACATAGCCGTTCTGGCAGGCTCTCCAACAAAGCCCATTTAACTTATAGTAAAAGGACGTAAGCAGTTCTGAGGTTCTCCTCCAAACAAAGCCATAATTATAGGGTAAAAATGGATTTGGCCGTTCTTGCTAATCTCTTCCAAACAAAGCCAACTTACAAGTAAAAAGGACCATAAGCAGTTTTTCTGGCAAACCTCCGCCAACCAAAGCCATTAACTTATAGTAAGGGCATAGCCAGTCTGCAGCCTCCTCCAAATAAACCAAGCCATTTACTTTAGGTAAAGACAACGTAGCAAGTTACTTGCAGTATCTTCAAAAACAAGCCATTCTGAACAGGTTTAACAAAAAGTACCCCATAAAGCAGTTCTGCAGCATCCTCCACAAAAAGCAACTTATAGTAAAGGATGTAGCAATTATTGCAGGGGGGGCCTCCTCCAAACAAGCATACTTATGAGTAAATAGAAATGTGTAAGGGGCAAGTTCTGCGGGTCTCTTCCAAACCAGCCATTACTCTATAGCACATACATAGCAGTTTTCTGCAGGTCTTCTTCCAAACAAAGCCATACTTATAGTAAAAGGGGGGGGAAATCATTAGCACGTTGCTGCAGCCCCACTTCCAAAAAAACAACAGCCCTTTACTTATTAGTTTAAAAAGACCATTAGGTAAGTTCTTGGCCCAGGCCTCTCCTCCAAAAAGGCCCCATTTAACGTATAGTTAAAGACATTAGAGTTCTGAAAGCATTCCTCAAAACAAGTTTCAATATAGTAAAGAACACATAAAGCAGGTCTGCCAGCCTCCTCCAACAAGCCATATATAGTAAAAAAAAAAACGTAGCAAGTTCGCCGCCCTTCCACAACAGCCTAAGTTATAGTAAAAGACGTTTAGCAGTTTCGGAGCTTTCTACGGGGCCTATTGGAAATTAAGGGAACAATTTTAAACATTAGCTTTTACTTCTGCCAAAAAATCAAGGTTGACCAAAACACAACGGTGTCACCCACTGGGAACTGTTGGGGGGGCCCAACCACCCCAAACCACCGAGAACTTTCTGTAAAAAAAAAGGGATTAGAGGACATTAATTTGTACAAAGGCCCGTTGCTTCCCGGCTATCTTTGCTCGGGCTCCCTGGCTAAGAAGGGGCAGGCAAATCACTAGAGGGGTGGGACTACCGGCTTTGAGAAAAACAGGGGCATGAGGGTTGCCTTGCCCAAAAGATTTATTCACCAGGAGATTCAATAAAAAAGATCCATTTTCCATTCCCCAAGATGTCCCTTTTGTATATTGGGGATTTCCAAAAACTGCACGCATATGTCCAAATGAGGCCTTTACCAGTGCCTTGTAAAGAGGGAGGGAAAAAATATTTTCTTCTCTTGAATATTCCCCTCTTTTATACCAAAGACCAATATCTGCTATAGCTCTACCGTTTGCTTACCTGGCATGGTTTGCTACAGAGCTAAGTCTGTTATTAACAAGAACCCCCCAATCTTTTTCCATTACAGGATGACTTAACCACAGAGTTATTTAGTGTGGATGTAGGTGGGCACCAGGGATTATTGAAATCACAACAATTGGCATCACTTCAATTTATCAACATTGAACATTCATCTGCATTTTAAACGTGCCCTTTCTAAACATCCCCTTTATAAAAACAAACTTTAAACGCCCATTTATAACGCTTAACCCACCCACTTTATGAAACCCCCTTTATAACTCCCCTTTATAACTACCTGTCTTACGGCCCCTTATTAAACTCCTTTATAACTCCCGTTATAAACCAACCCTTTAAATACACGCCCCTTTTTATAACGGCCCTTTATCACACCCTTTCTAAACGCCTTTATAAAACTCCCTTGATAACTTTCCTTATAAACGCCCTGTATAAAAAACTCTCCTTTATAAAAAAACTCCCTTTTAACCCACTCTTTATAAAACTCCCTTATAACGCCCTTTTATAATGCCCTTTATAACGGCCCCTTTATGACGGCCCTTTATAACGCCCTTTCTAACGCCCTAATAACACCCCTTTATTAACTCCCTTTTATAACTTCCGTTATAACGCCCTTTATTAAAAACTCCCTTTATAACTCCCCTTTATAAACACCTCCTTTATAAACTCCCTTTAAACGGCCCCTTTATAATGCCCCTTTTATATCACCTTTAAAAACTCCCTTATAAAAACGCCATTTTATAACGCCCCTTTATAATCCCTTTTATAAACTTCCCCTTTTATAAATGTTTTGGGCCCTTTATAAAACGCCCTTTATAACTCCCGTTAAACGTCTTTTAAAAAATTCCCTTTATAACGCCTTTATAATACCTTATAAAACTACCTTATTAACGGCCATTGTATAAAAACTCCCTTTATTAACGCTCTTTATAAACACAACTCCTTATACAATGCCCTTTATAAAAAAAGCACTTTATAAACTTACCTTTATAGTAAGCTAAACCCTCTACCAACAAGCCATAAAGATAGTAAAGGACATAGCAGTTCTGCAAGCCTCCTTCCAACAAAGGCCCATTATTAGTAAAAGACGTAGCATTATGCCAAGTTTTTTTTTTTTTTTTTTTTTTTTTTGTTTTTGTCTCCCGCAAAACAAGGCCATACTGATTAGGTAAAAAGACGTTAGCAGTTTTTGCAAGCCTCCTTCAAAAAACAAGCCATTACTTTTCATAAAGACGTATCCAGGTATGCACGCCTACTCTAAAAAGGCCATCTTATAGTAAAAGGGGGCGGGACCATAGCCAGGTCTGCAGGCATTCCTCCAAAAAAAGCCCTTTACTTATAGTAAAAGATATAAGCCATTCTTGCCAACATCCTCCAACAAGCATATTATAGTAAAGACGTTGCAGTTCTGACAAGCCTACTCCAACAATTGTAATTAACTATTAGTTAAAAGACGTAGCGTTTCTTGGCAGGTCTCCGCCAAACAAAAACCATACTATAGTAAACGATGTAAGAAGAATTCTGAGCCTACTCCAAACCAACAAATACTTATAGTTAAAGGCGTAGCAGTGCTGCAGTCGCCTCCACCACAAACCATACTTATAGCAAAGATATTTAAGCAGTTCTGCAAAGGCCTCCATCCCAACAAAGCAATTACTTATAGTAAAGGGGACGTTAGCAGTTTAAGCAGTTCTGCAGCATTCCTCCAAAAACAAGGCCATACTTATAGTAAAATACATGCAGTTCTGGCAGTGCTCTTTCAAACAGACCATATATAGTACAAGATGTAAGTGTTAGGGCCAATTAGGCAGGGCTCTCCAAACAAGCCCATTACTTTAGTAAAGACGTTAGCGTTCTGGCAGGTTCTTCTTTCCAAAACAAAAAAGCCAACTTTGTTTAAAAAGGGACGTAGCAGTTATTGCAAGGGGGCCTCCCGCCAAAACAAGACCAGTTACTTATAGTTAAACGACGTAAGCCAGGTTTTCAGTTCTCTTCCACCAAGCCATACTTCCGTAAAGGGGACATAGCAGTTTCTGCAGCCTCCTCAACAAGGCCAGACTTATCGTCAGATGTAGGGCAATTATGGCAGGGCTTCTCCCAACAAGCAAAACTTATAGTTTAAAGGGACGTAGCAAGTTTTTCCGCAGTCCTTTCCAAACACAGCCATTACTTATAGGCAAATTACATTTAAGCAGTTCTGCAGGGTCTCTTCCCCAAAAACAAAGCCCCTACTTATAGTAAAAGGAATGCGCAAGTTGCCTGCCCGCCTCCTCAAACAAATACTTATTGTTTAAAAGACGTAGCAGTTCTGCCCAGTCTTCCTCAACCAACCCTACGTATTAGTTAATGACGTAGCAGTTTCTTGCAAGTTCTTCCACAAGGCCAGTTACTTATAAAGTAAGGACCCTAGCAGGTTCTGCCAAGCCCCTCCCCAACAAGCATTTTACTTATAGTAAAAAAAAGACATAAGGGGCAGTTCTGCCAGCTTCCCAAACAAAGCAATTTACTATAGTACAAAGGACGTGTAGCAAGTTCTGCAGTCCTCCAAACCAAGCCATACTTACAGTAAGGGGACCATTAAAGCAGTTTCTGGCAGCTTCCTCCAACAAGCCATAATTATAGTAAAAAAAGATCTGGTAGCAATTATGCCCAGGCCTCCCTTCCAACAAAAAGCCCTACTATAGTAAAGCCGTAGGCAGTTCTGGCAGCCCTCCTCCAAACAGCCATACTTTAGTAAAACGGTATGTATTTCAGTTATTGGGCAGCTTCCTAAAAAAGTGCCATTAATTATAGAAAAAAGGGGGAAATTGTAGCAGGTCTGCAAGCCTTTATTCCAAAACAACAAGCTTAATTATAGCAAAAAGAGTATAGCAGTTCGTGCAAAAGGGCCTCCCATCCAAAACAAGCATATTATTAGTAACGAACGTTGCAGTTCTTGGCAGGGGGGCCTGACCAACCAACTCACGACTTATAGGTAAAAGACGTAGCAGTTCTGCAGTCTCTCCAAACAAACCATACTTATAGTTAAAGATGGTAGCAGTTTTCTGCCAGCCTCCTCCCAACACAAAGCCATAATAAGTAAAAGGCCGTAGGCCGTTCTGCAGCTCCCTCCAACAAGCCATTTAACTTATTAGTAAATACATAGCAAGTTCTGAAGTCTTCTTCCACCAAGCATTACTTATAGGAAAAAGGATGCAGCAATTATGGGCAGCCTTTTCTCCAAAACAAGCATTTACTATAGAAAGACGGTTCAAGCAAGTTCTGGCAGTCCTCTTCAACAGGCAGACTTATAGTAAAGACGTAGCAGGTCTTCTGCAGTGTCTCTTTTAACCAAAACAAAAAGAATTACTTTATAGGGGGCAAAGAAATAAGCCAAGGGTTTAATTCTGCCACGTTCTCTTTTCCTAAAGCCCATTTACTTATAAGGTAAGGAGGGGGGGGACATTAGGCGTTCGCAAGGCCTTCCTCAAAACAAGCCAATTTAAACTTATTATAAAAAAGGACGTACAGGTTCTGTGCAAGCTCCTCCAACAAGCCATACTTAATAGGTTAATGAACGTAAGCAGATTTCTGCAAGTTCTCTTTCCCAAAAAAGCCCTACTTACAGTTAAAAAAGACCTAGCAGGTTCGCAACCTCCTTCAACAAAACGCACGCATCTGATAGTAAAAAGGACAAAGGGCCAAGTTTCTGGCAAGCCTTCCTACCAACACAGGCGCATTAACTTTATAGTAAAGGAGTTAGCAGTACTCATGCGAGGTTTTCTCTGAACAAAAAAAAAAACAAAGCAATTACTTTACGGTTAAAAGGGAACATAGCAGTTCTGCCAGGGGCATCCTCCAAAAACAAGGTGGCCCCATTACTTATAGGTAAAAAGATATGTAGCAATTTTTGTAGCAAATTATGACAGCCTCCTCCAAAAAACCAAGGGGCCATTAACTTATAGTAAAAGATTGTAAGCGCAAGTCTGCAGTCTCTTCCCAAAACAAAAGCAAGTTTACTTATAGGCAATATTACATAAGCAGGTATGTGCAGGTCTTTTCCAAACAAGCCATACTGACAGTGAAAGGGGGGGGGGACATTTAGCAGTTCTGAGCCCATCCAAAAAACAAAAGCCCTAACTTATAGTAAAAGATGTTGTCAAAGACCAACTTGATTGCAAGCCTTTCCTTCCAAAACACAAAGCCCATACTTGATAGTAAAGAGTAGGCAGTTCTGCCAGCCTTCCTCCAAAACAAGCCACTTTTTACTTCTTATTAAGATGTACCGTTTATGGGCAAGGAGCACGCTCCTCTAAACCAAAAAGGCCCTACTTATAAGTAAAAGGACATTGCAGGTCTTTGCAAGCCTCCTCCAAAACAAGCCATTTTTACATTATAGCTAAGAATAATAAGCAGTTCGCAGCTCCTCCAACAAGCCATTACCTTTTTAGTAAAAGACGTTCAGATTCTGCAGGCCTACTCGCAAACAATCCAAATTACGTTATAGTAAAGACGTAAGGGGCAGTTCTTGCAGGTTTCTCCTCCAAAAACAGAAAACCATTTACGTATAGTAAAGATGGAACAGTTCTTGCAGCCTCCTCCACACAAGCATACTGTAATAGAGTTAAAAGGACGAGGCAGCTTGCACGCTCATACAACACAAAGCCCCCATAGAACTTTAAGTAAAATTTTAACATAGGGGCGTTCTGCAGTTCTATTTCCAACCAAGCATACTCTATAGTAAAAGATGCAGGCACATTATTGCAGGCTTCCAAAAAACAAGCCAAGACTATCTAAAAGGACGTAAAGCAAGTTCCTGCCAGTCTTTCTTCCAACAGCTCATACTATAGTAAAGACGTAAGCCGCAGTCTGCAGGTCTCTGCAAACGAAGGGCCCTACTTATTATAGCAAATTGATTAAAAGCACAGTCTGGCAGGTCCTCTGTTCAAACAAAGCATTATTATAGGTAAAGGACATTAGCAGTTTCTTGCAAGCTCCCTCCAAAACAGGCCATAATTATAGTAAAGGAAGCTTAAAGCAAGTTTCTGCAGGTTATCCAAACAACAAACGCATTTTAACTCTATTTTTAAGTAAATGACGGTTGATAAGTGGGCAGTTCTGGCCACGGTCTTCTTTCCACAAGGCCATTTTCTTTAACAGTAAAAGGACATTAGCGTTCCTGCAAAAACCGCCTCCAACATAAAGGGCCATTACTTATAGTTTTAAAGGGTGGGGGCCATTAAGCAAGTCGCAAGGGCCCCCCAACCAAAGCATTAATTAGTAAAGGGACGTAGAAGCCCAGGGTTCTGCCGTCTCTTCCAAAAAACCAAAGGCCCATGACTTACAGTTTAAAAGTGGAACATAGCAGTTCTGCAGGCCTCCTCCAACCAAAAGCCATTACTTATTTGTAAAAAGAGTAGGGGCACCAATATGCAAAAGCCTCCTTTCCAACCAAAAAGCCATTACGTATTATAGTAAAGATTTTGTAAAAGCAGTTCTGGCAAGTCTCTTCCAACAAGGCCAAAACTTATAGCAAAAACAAGCGTTCTGGAAGGGTCTCCTTCCAAACCAAGGCCCATATATAGTTAAAAAGGGAAATAGCAGTTTGCTGCAGCCCCCGCCAAAAACCAACCAAAGCAATACTTATAGTAAAGAAAAGTAGTTTGCAGCCCGCTCCAAACAAAAGCGATACTTCTAGTAAAGACACTCAGTAAAGTTTCTGCCAGGACCTCCTTCCAACAAAGTAATATAGTAAAAGGGGGGGGGGGGGGGGGGGGACATTTTTAGCAGGGTTCTGCCGGCCTGCCTCCTCCAAACAAAAAGCCCCTACTACATAGTAAAAAGGAAGTAGGGGCAGTCTCGGAGCCCACTTCCTTTAAAGCCATATTATTAAGTAAGGGACGTAAGCCAGTTATGCAGCATTTCTTACGGGCCTATGAAATTAAACCAAATTTAAAAAAACATTATTTTAAGCTGTTACCCTATGCCAAAATTTCAGGTGACAAACAACAACGGTTTTCACCACTGGACTGGTTGGGGGGCCACCCCCAACCCACCCCACCGAGATTACTTTTCTAAAAAAAAAAAGGTTAGAGAAATTTTTTAATTACCAAAGGCCCGTTGCTTCCCAGGCTATTCTTCTACGGCTCCCATGGCTAGAGGGGCAGACAATCCACAGAGGTGGGGACACGGCTTGAAAACAGGGGGCAGAGGGTTGCCTTTGCAAATGAATTAACAGGGGGAGATTTCAAAAAAAAGGACCTTTCATTTCCAAGGATGTCCCTTTTTTATAGGGATTCAAAAACATGAAACCGCTAGTCCAAAATGGAAGGGCCTTACCAGTGCCTTTGTAAAAGGAGGGAGAATAATATGGTTTCTCTTTAGAATCTATTTTCACCCTTCTTTTATTTACAAGGGACAATATCCTTGCTAGCTCTAAAGCCGTTGCTACTTGGCCATGGTTGATTAACAGCTAACGCTGTATTTCTACCAGAACCCCAACATCTTTTTCCATTACAAGATTGTTTACATTAACCACAGAGTTAAAAAAATGTATGGTGTTTTTAGGGGGGAACAGGGATTCTAAATCCCCAAAAATGCAATTCACCCTTACATTTATCAAAACATTAAATCTCATCGTTCTGCATTTTATAACGGCCTTATAAAAATCGACTTAGTAAAAACACACTTTATAACGCCATTTATTAACGCCCTTTATAAACCCTTTAGAACGGCCCATTTATAAACTCCCTTTATAACTCCTTTAACTTAAAAACAGCCCTTAATGAACTTCCCTTGTATAACTCCCTTTATTTATAAAAACACCCTTTATAACGCCTGATCAACGGCCCCTTATAACAACCCGGTATAAACGGCCCGTTATTAACTCCGTTAGAACTGCCTTTATAACGCCCTGGTAGAAACTGTCCCCTTTTTAAAACTCCCCTTGGATAAACACTCTTTTTATAAACACGCCCTTGTATAACGCCATTATAATGACCTAATAACGGGCACTTATGACGACCTTTATAACGCCACTTTTTATAAAAGCCCTATTATAAAACCACCCTTTATAAAAACTTCCCTTGATTAAACTTCCTTTTATAAACGGCCCTTTAACAAAAACTCCCTTTATACCAACTCACCTTTAGAACACTTTTTATAAACTCCCTTTAACGCCCTTTATAATGCCCTTTATATCTTCCCTTTATAACTACCCTTATACCGCATGTAAAAACGCCCATTATAAAATCCCTTATTTAAAACACTCCTTTTAAGAACATGGCCCTTTTATAAACGCCCTTCCCTCATTTATAACAAAATCCATTATAACCCGTCCTATTTAAAGGCCGTTAGAATCGGGCCCTGTTATAAACTAACATTTATAAAACTCCCTATAACGGCCCATTTATAACTGCCTTTATTAACGGCTTTTATAAACTACCTTTAGTTAATGGCCCTTTTATAAAAAAACGCCCTTTAGTTAAAAAAATACCTTTATAGTAAAGCTCCAACCTTACCCAACAACAAAGCCATCCGGATAGGTAAGAACATAGCAGTTCTGCAGGCATCCTCCAACAAGCCATTTAAAATTATAGTAAAGACGTCGCAGTTATTATGCATCTCCATCCAAAAAACAAAAAAAGGGGCCATTTGACTTATACTAAACGGGACAGTAAAGCAGTTCTGCAAGGCCTCCCTGTCAAACAAAAGCCATACTTATAATCAAAAGACGATCAGTATGGACAGGCCTACCAAAACAAGCACACTTACTTCTATTAAGTAAAAGACATAAGGCAGGTCTCTTGCAGGGGCCTCCTCCAAACAAAGCCATAAACTTTAGTAAAAGAGATATAGCCCAGTTTCTGCAGCCTCCTCCCAAAACAAGCCCTACTATAGTAAAAAGACGTTGGCAAGGTTCTGCCAAGCTACTCCAAAAACAATTCGAAAATAACTTATAGTAAAAGGACGTTTAGGAAGTTCTGGCAGTCCTCCTTGTCAACAAACCCCATTATTATAGTAAAGAGGTAGCAGTTCTTGCAGGGGGGCCTCCTTTTCAACAAAAGGCCATTTACTTTTATAGTAAAAAAGGGACGTAGCAAGTTCTGCAGCCTCCTCCAAGAAAAACACGCCCGACTTATAGTAAAGTGACAAAGGCAGTTCTGCCAGGTCTCTTCCAAACAAAAAGCCATACTAATAGTAAAGGATTTGTTAGGCAATTGCCAGGATCCTCAAACAAAAGTCATACTATAGGTAAAAACTACAAAAAAACAAAAAAAACAAAAAGCCCGTTAGCCAGAAGTTCTGGCAAGCCCCCCAAAAACAAAAGCCCATGAAATTATAGTTAAAGGGGAGCGTAGCGTTCTTGCAGTCTCTTCCAAACAAGCATTACTTACAGTAAAGCATAGCAAGTTTCTTGCAGCCTCCTCCAACAAGCCATAACTATAGTAAAGATTTTGTAGAATTATGCAGCCTACTCCAAAAAAGCCATACGTATAGTAAAGACGTAGCAGTTATGCAGTCTCTTCAACAAGCCATACCTTATAGCAAATACATAGCATTTCTGCAGTCTCTTCCAACAAGCCAATACTTATAGTAAAGACATAGGCAGTTCTGCAGGCCTCCTCCAAACAAGCCATACTTATAGTAAAAAGACGTAGCAGTTCTGCAGTCTCTCCAACAAAGCCATACTTAGAGTAATGCGTAGCAGTTCTGCAGTCTATTCCAAAACAAGCCAATTTAGTAAGGACATGCACGTTCTGCAGCCTCCTCAAAAGCCATACTTATGTAAAGACTAGCAGTTCTGCAGCCTCCCAACAGCCATACTTATAGTAAAGACGTAGCAGTTCTGCAGTTCTTTTCCAACAAGCCATACTTACAGTAAAACATAGCAGCAGTTCTGCAGCCTGCCTCAAACAAGCACAGACTTATGTAAAGATGTAGCAATTATGCAGCCTCCTCCAACAAGCTATTATAGTAAAGACGTCGCCGTTCTGCAGCTCTTCCAACAAGCCATACTTATAGCAAATACATAGAAGTTCTGCAGTCCTTCCAACTAAGCCATACTTATAGTAAAGGACATAGCAGTTCTGCGCCCCCTCCAACAAGCCATACTTATAGTAAAGACAAGTAGTTCTGCGCATCCCCAACAGCCATATTATACAGTAAAGACATAGTAGGGTTCGCAGCTCTCCTCCAACAAAGTCATATAGGTAAGACCATAGCAGGTCTGCAGCCTCCGCCAACAAGCCATACTAATAGTAGACGTAGCAGTTATGCAAAGCCCCTCTACAAGCCTACTTATAGTAAAAGACGAGCCAGTTATGCAGCATCTACGGCCTATGAATTAAGACAAGTTAAACATAAGCTGTACTCTGCCAAATCAGGTGACAAACACCCGGTGTCACACTGGGATGTTGGGGAACACCCCCCAACCAACCGAGATACTTTTTCTAAAAAAAAAGGATCAGAGAAATACTTACCGCCCGTTGCGTCCCGGCATCTTCCCGGCTCTCTGTGCTTTAAGAGGCAGCCAACCACCACGACTGTGATACCGGCTTTAAAAAACAGGGGCGAGGTTGCCTGCAAGATAATACAGGGATGATTCAATAAAAGTTCGTATGTTAAAATATGTGTCATTTGCACCCAACTAATAAGATTTGATTTAACAATTTAAAAGATAACAATCTGAGGTTTGGGGCAAAATGAGCACATTTTTAACAATAAGAACTTTTTATTTGAATCTCCCTGTAAAATTTTTTAAGAAGGTGGAAAGGCCAAGTCATATTGGCGATAGCGGATGGTGGGATGCGTATGATGGTGGGAAGGGGAGGCGGGAAAGTCCTCCTTGCACTGCACTATCCTCTCAAAGGAAAAGGAGGAGCAGAAAACCTTTCACACATTAAGATACCTCCTACTCTTTCAGTTTCCTGGACTTTCGGCGCAAGTGCTGAGGAGAACCATAAGGGGCAGAGATGAAGTTTTTTTTATTGACACAGTGGGGCAAGTAATTGGTTAAATTTAGTTTGGGGGTGGAATGCCTTAAATGTGCCTATTATTAAAAAAAATGTTACCCCCAACTAAAATTTTTGCCCCACTTTGTAGTGTATGAGATCCCTAATTTCTCTTCTGCTCCTCATGGGGTGTCTATAGGGGTTAGATCAAAGTTTCTAAAAAAATTAAAGAGTAGGAGGCTATTGGTGTATGTAAATCCTGTGATGCCACTTCCTGTCCTTTTAGAGGAAATCTGGCATGCACAGTGAAACGCCTTATTGAGGCTGCATAACTGCTACGTCTTTACTATAAGTATGGCTTGTTGGAAGAGACTGCAGAACTGCTACGTCTTTACTATAACTATGGCTTGTTGGAGGAGGCTGCATAATTGCTACATCTTTACTATAAATATGGCTTGTTGGAGGAGGCTGCAGAACTGCTATGTCTTTACTGTAAGTATGGCTTGTTTGAAGAGACTGCAGAACTGCTACGTCTTTACTATAAGTATGGCTTGTTGGAGGAGGCTGCATAATTGCTACATCTTTACTATAAGTATGGCTTGTTGGAAGAGACTGCAGAACTGCTATGTATTTACTATAAGTATGGCTTGTTGGAGGAGGCTGCAGAACTGCTACGCCTTTACTATAAGTATGGCTTGTTGGAGGAGGCTGCAGAACTGCTACATCTTTACTATAAGTATGGTTTGTTGGAGGTGACTGCAGAACTGCTACGTCTTTACTATAAGTATTGATTGTTGGAGTAGGCTGCAGAACTGCAACGTCTTTACTATAAGTATGGCTTGTTGGAGGAGGCTGCAGAACTGCTATATCTTTACTATAAGTATGGCTTGTTGGAGGAGGCTGCAGACCTGCTATGTCTTTACTATAAGTATGGCTTGTTAGAGGAGGCTGCATAACTGACGTTATAAAGGGAGTTATAAAGGGAGTTATAAAGGGAGTTATAAAGGGAGTTATAAAGGGCGTTATAAAGGGAGTTATAAAGGGTGTTATAAAGGGAGTTATAAAGGGCGTTATAAAGGGCATTATAAAGGGAGTTATAAAGGGATTTATAAAGGGCGTTATAAATGGCGTTATAAAGGGAGTTATAAAGGGCATTATAAAGGGCGTTATAAAGGGAGTTATAAAGAGTGTTATAAAGGGAGTTATAAAGGGAGTTATAAAGGGCGTTATAAAGGGAGTTATAAAGGGCGTTATACAGGGTGTTATAAAGGGCGTTATAAAGGGTGTTATAAAGGGAGTTATAAAGGGAGTTATAAAGGGAGTTATAAAGGGCGTTATAAAGGGAGTTATAAAGGGAGTTATAAAGGGCGTTATAAAGGGTGTTATAAAGGGTGTTATAAAGGGCGTTATAAAGTGTGTTATAAAGGGATTTATAAAGGGCGTTATAAATGGCGTTATAAAGGGCATTATAAAGGGCGTTATAAAGGGAGTTATAAAGGGAGTTATAAAGGGCGTTATAAAGGGAGTTATAAAGGGAGTTATGAACGGCGGTATAAAGGGCGTTATAAAGGGAGATATAAAGGGTGTTATAAAGGGAGTTATAAAGGGCGTTATAAAGGGCGTATAAAGGAAGTTAAAGGCGTATAAAGGGCATTTAAAGGCGTTTATAAAGGGGTTATACGAGTTTTATAAAGGGAGTTATTATTAATAAGGGAGTATAAGAGTTAGTTAGTTAGAGTTATAAGGAGTAGAGTTAGTTAGTTAAGTATTAGAGTTAAGTTGTTAAGCGGTTAGTTATGGTAGTTGAGTTGTTGTTAGAGGCTATAAAGGGGGCGTGGAGATGGGAGAGGGCAGGGGGTGGGGGGGGAGTGGGGGAGGTGGAGGTGAGTTGGAAGGCGGGGAGTTACGGGGGGGGGCGAGGATGGGGGACCATGGGGGGGGGGGGGGGGGCGTTAGGGGACGGAGTTCAGGGGGGCGGAGGGGGGGGGAGGAGTGGGGGGGGGGAGGGGCGTTGGGGGGAGTTAGTTCAGTGGGCGGACAGTTAGGAGGGGGCGGGCGTTGGGGGGGCGCGTATTTTTATCGGCGGGGGGGTGGGGCGGCGGGGGCGGTAGGCGCTTATGTATGAGGGGAGTTTTGTTTATTCCGGAGGTACGTGGTTAGTTGTTGTTCCGGGTTCGGGTTTGTGTTGTTTTTGGTTGGTTTGTTTTGTTATGTTCGTATAAGGGCGTTTTTTTTTTCGTTCGTGGCCGTGGGGCTGGGGCGTTATTTTCAGTTCGCGTTATAAAGGGAGTAGAGTAGTAAAGAGTAAGGAGAATAAGGGAAAAGAAAGTTATAAAGGGCTCGTTAATAAAGGGCCACCATATAAAGGCGTGTTTTAAAAAGGGCCCGTATAAAGGGAGTTGTATAAAGGGAGAGTTAGAGTGTTAGTAGGTTAGAGTTAGTTAGTTATTAATATATTTTTTTAACGGGAGTGGGAGAGGAGTTATGGGGAGAGCGGGGGGGAGAGGTATTTTTTATTAACGGGAGAGTAGTTATAGTCTTAGAGAGAAGTTGTAGTTATAAGCGGAGTTATAAAGGGAGTTTGAGAGAGGGAGAGGTAGCGGATGAGTGAGTTAGAGTTAAGAGAGGGATAGAACGTAAGAGAGAGAGTTAGTTTAGAGAGTGAGAGAGTTAAGAAGGGTTTATTATTTTTGTTTTTTCTTAGTTTTTATTAAAGGGGGGAGTTTACGTTATTGTGAGTTATTAATAGGGAGCGTTTCGTATGGGGGCGAGTTTAGTTGTGCCGTAGTTCGTTGGTTATAAAGGGTTATTTTAGTTTTTTTGTTTTAGGTGTTTTTTGGTTGCTGGATTTTGTTGATGGTGTTGTAAAAGATGGAGTGTATGTAATTGGTGTTGAGTGCGTGTTGTAGTCGGATGAGAATAGGTAGTTTTTTTCGGGTTGTTCTTAGGAGGGATGTGTTGAAAACGACGTTTGTTCGTTATTTGTGGTGGTGATGTGTTTTTCTTGGATTGGTTGTGTAGATGGTGAGTGGGTTGTAAAGGGTGTTATAAAGGGACGTTATAACGGAAAGTTATATACTACTAACATACGCGTGTAGATTCACGTGCTATATAGGGTTAATAATGTTCCTAAATTCATTAGTACCGGGTGAAGAGATCTTGCGGTATCTAGCAAGACACCAGACATTTGATGGATTGAAACGTTATTTGTGTGATTACTTAATTGCTCTCCAAGCGGAACCTCGAATGTAGCCTTCGATTCGGGAAACCCTCAAAGTTGTTTATGCTAAACCTCAGATGTTAGCGGTTGATTTTGAACCCTCAAATAGAAGTTTGGGCACATGAGTGAATTGAAGGCGCAATGGAGTGGGATTGAAGTGACATGCGTGATATTGCGCGCTTAGTGGATAGGACACAGGAAGTGGGGTAGGCGATTTCAGCTCTGCCTTAACCTCCGGGACGGTAAGGCATAGCTCTTAAATCACAGGCCTCAATCACTACATTAAAGGAAGAGTGTGCTTTTTGAGTGAACTCTTCCTTTAATTTAGGTACTGCAGTGCTACTAATACACAGGCACTGCCATATGGAAACCACCCGACCATTTTGATTGGATTGCAACTTATTGGGTGATTATTAATTGCTCTACTCTCAAGCGGGAACCCTCGATGTAGGCCCTTCGAGTTGGGAACCCTCAAAGTACTGTATGATACCCTAGAGGTAGCGGTGATTTTGTACACTCAAATATATAGTTGTGAACATGGTGAGATGAGTGCCATGCGGGTTTGAAGTGCGCATGGGGATATTGGCGCTTAGGGATAGAAAAGGACGTGGTAGGGATTTCAGCTCTGCATTTACTGCTCGGGAGGGACGGCATAGCTCCTGAACCTCACAGGCGTAAATCATACATGAAAGGAATAGTTGCTTTTTGAGTGAACTATTCCTTTAATTTAGTACTGCAGTTGCTACTAAACACAGGGCACTGACCATTATGGAAACCAAGGCATGTGGAGGTGTGTAGGAGTAACTAGCTGTTACTTTAGACGCACGCAAGTTTTACCATTCCCCTCATATATTTGATGGGAGTTACAGAAGGTGAAAAGTCGCTTGGAGGTAACAACGGGCGGCTGTGTTGCGTCAAAAGTCTGTCACTGCACTGCAATCAGGGAATATTTCTTTATCGGGAGCATGATAGTTACACCAAATTGGTGATCGCATGTGCTTCAAAAAGCACAAGGACCACCCAGTTGCCCTGGTGTTGCCCAGGACTGATTGGCCAACACTAGCATGTCGCTTTTATTGCACAATTCAAAATTTGTAATCCTACGCTAGGTTGGCCTATGTTTTCTGCAGATAGAGCTTGGATATTGCCTGGATTGGTGCGTATTAGCAACCACCCTAGGGTAACGTAATTAATAAGGTGGGTAGGGCGCAGGACCCAAGATATACCGTGATATGAGAGGATGACTCTATCTGCCGTCGCGATCGACTCCCATGTCTGCGAGTAGATACTTTGCTCCTTCTACTTACTGGTGGAGTGTGACCTCAG
This sequence comes from Hymenochirus boettgeri, assembly GCA_019447015.1. Classification (NCBI taxonomy): domain Eukaryota; kingdom Metazoa; phylum Chordata; class Amphibia; order Anura; family Pipidae; genus Hymenochirus; species Hymenochirus boettgeri. The sequence goes on from CM033469.1 coordinate 20,934,193, forward strand.
GCTTGGGGGTGGGTTTACGGCGCGAGCGGTGGCAGCGGCGAGAGGTGAAGATTGAAGAGTGAGGACGATGCCAATTAAGTGAACATAAAATGGGGGGAAGCAACAAAGCATGGTGGGAGTTGTAGTTTCCCTAAACATCTACATTGGAAGGTATTGGAGAGGTTACTTGTTATGGGCTTACTGTATTTACAGGGCAACTTATGCCTCAAACCAATAAAGATCAGGAGGATTGTAATAGTGTAAAACGATTGCTTTGATTTGGATGTTCTGAGGCTTTTGCGTTGCCCTTTAAAATGGACCAGCAGAATTCCCTACAAGTAGTTCATACAGGTCAAACCAGAATGGATTTGGCTAGTACTGTATGGGGACTATGTATGGGAATTCGGCTGTCCTTAAAGGGCACCTACAGCTATACAATACCGATCCGAAGGCAGTAGTGGTCATAATTTTGCTACGTCTTTACTATAAGTATGGCTTGTTGGAGGAGGCTGCATAATTGCTACATCTTTACTATAATTATGGCTTGTTGGAAGAGACTGCAGAACTGCTATGTATTTACTATAAGTATGGCTTGTTGGAGGAGGCTGCAGAACTGCTACGTCTTTACTATAAGTATGGCTTGTTGGAGGAGGCTGCAGAACTGCTACATCTTTACTATAAGTATGGTTTGTTGGAGGAGACTGCAGAACTGCTACGTCTTTACTATAAGTATTGATTGTTGGAGTAGGCTGCAGAACTGCAACGTCTTTACTATAAGTATGGCTTGTTGGAGGAGGCTGCAGAACTGCTATATCTTTACTATAAGTATGGCTTGTTGGAAGAGGCTGCAGACCTGCTATGTCTTTACTATAAGTATGGCTTGTTAGAGGAGGCTGCATAACTGATACGTCTTTATTATAAGTATGGCTTGTTTGAGGAGGCTGCAGAACTGCTACGTCTTTACTATAAGTATGGCTTGTTGGAGGAGACTGCATAACTGCTACGTCTTTACTATAAGTATGGCTTGTTGGAGGAGGCTGCAGAACTGCTATGTCTTTACTATCTGTATGGCTTGTTGGTAGAGGTAGCTACTATAAAGGTAGTTATAAAGGGCGTTATAAAGGGCATTATAAAGGGAGTTATAAAGAGCGTTATAAAGGGAGTTATAAATGGCGTTAATAAGGGAGTTATAAAGGTAGTTATAAAGGGCGTTATAAAGGGAATTTTAAAGGACGTTATAAAGGGAGTTATAAAGGGCGTTATAAAGGGCATTATAAAGGGAGTTATAAAGGGATTTATAAAGGGCGTTATAAATGGCGTTATAAAGGGAGTTATAAAGGGAGATATAAAGGGCATTATAAAGGGCGTTATAAAGGGAGTTATAAAGAGTGCTGCGAAAACATTTCGCTACTTTTCGCTCTTTTATAAATATGCCCCATAGTAATTGAGGTTGAATAAATTAATAATCCATCAAGTCAATAAAACCATGAATAAGCCATCCAGTCCAACCTTTATACCCTCCTTTTTAACCTTACTTAACAGTGGATCCAGAGAAAGGCAAAAAAAAAAAAAAAAAACTAAAAAAAGGGAAAAAAATTCCTTCCTGACTCCAAATGGCAATTGGATCAACCAAAACTAAAGTATATATGTATTAATACCAGTAATCCTCAATATTAATGTATGTAGGGTTATTCAATAAAAGTTCATATTGTTAAAAATGGTGCTAATTTTGCCCCAACCAATCAGATGTTATCTTTCAAATGTTAAATAAAGTCGGCTGGGGCAAAATTAGCACCATTTTAAACGATAAGAACTTTTATTGAATCTCCCTGATAGTATCCCCGTACCAACCAGAATTACAGTATATGTATTAATACCAGTAATTCTCAATATTATATAGTATCTTAAGTACCAACCAGAACTACCAGTGATATTGTAATAATACCAGTAATTCTCAAATTATTATAGTATCCCACGTACCAACAGAATAAGTATATGATTAATACCAGTAATCACAATCTATATATCGTGACAACCAGGTACAACGATACAGAATATAGCTTAATTACCAGTAATTCTCAACTGTCCATTTAAAGGGCAGCAAAAGCCTCAGAACAATACAGAATCAGAAGGCAATCTTTTTAACACTATATACCATCCTCCTGATTCTGTATTGTTTTGAGGCATAAGTTGCCCTTTAAATGGACAGTAATCCCATACAGTAACTGAGGCATAAGTTGCCCTTTAAATGGACAGTAATCCCATACAGTAACCCCCAATACCTTTCCAATGTAGATGTTTGGAAACTACAACTCCCACCACCCAATACCTTTCCAATGTAGATGTTTGGAAACTACAACTCCCACCATGCTTTTGTTGCTTCCCCCCCCCCCCCCAGTTTAATGTTCACTTAATTGGGCAGTCTTCAATCGTCAGTCTTCACCTCTCTGCCGGCTGCCGCTCACTCCGTAACCCCCAACCTGATGTCACTACTCCACCAGTAAGTGAGAGGAGCAAAGTATTGACGTCAGCAGCAATACCTTTCACGCAATCCACCATTGCAGAGCTGAAAATCTCCTACCACTTCCTGGTTCTAATCCACTATAGCAGTTCGTTCGTTCTCCGTTCCCCCGCGTTTTGCGTTGCGTTCTCGTTCCCGTGGTTCACACACAACCAAACCGTACGTTCTCGTTTCTGGGGAGTTAGTTAGTTATGAGTTATAAGTTAGAAGTTGAGTTGAGTTAGTTACAGTTAGTTAGTTAGTTAGAGTGAAGTTAAGGAGTAGTAGTTTGAGGAGTTGAGTTAGTTAGACGAGTTGAGTAAGTTATACGAAGTTGAGCCGGAGTTATAGTTGAGTTAAGAGAGGGACGGGAGTTAGTCACAGAGTTTTGACACCCACACATTCAGTTAGTTGAAGGTTACACCCCGCCCGAGACGTTTTGAAGAGTTGGAGTTATGAAAGTTATAACCAGTAACAGAGTTAGCCTTAAGTTAGTTAGTTAAGAAGTTCCCAGTTAGTTAGTTGAGTTATGTTATTAAAGAGTTAAGTTAGAGTTCAGTTATAGTTTCCAACACAAGAAGTTGATTTATTAGTGTTGGTAGATGTAGGTCCACGTTCAGAGTTAGTCCGACACAACAGCCCATCGATAGTTAAGTGGGGAACCCCAGTTAAGCCCCGAAGCCAGACGACTATACACCAAGTATAAAGCACACCGAGTTGGTGAGCTTAGTTGAGTTTAGTTGGGAGTATTTAGAGGGGAGTTAGTTAAAGGTGGAAGTAACGACGTTAGTTAGAGTATAAATAGTAGAGTGAGTTGGAGTTAGTTAACACACACCCAAAGCCAAGAAGTAGAAGAGTTTGCCGAAGTTAAGGGAGTTAGTTAGTTAGTTAGTTAGTTAAGTTAGGGAGAGTTAGGAGTTAAGTTAGTTTATTAAAGGCGTTATACAGGGCATATTAAAGGGAGTTATAAAGGGATTTATAAAGGGCGTTATAAATCGGTCATTATAAAGGGAAGTTATAAGGAGAAGCTTATAAAGGGCGTTATATAAAGGACGTTTAATAAGTGACGGGAGTTATAAAGGGTAGTTTAAGGGCGGATAAGATATAAAGGGAGTTATAAAGGGTAAGGCGTTATAAAGGGGTTATAAGGGCGTCTAAGGTCTAAAGGGCATTATAAAGGGCGTATTAAAGGAGAGTTATAAAGAGTGTTATAAAGGAGTAGTTATTAAGGGGTTTATAAAGGGAGCGTTTTATAAAAGGAAGTTATAAAGGGAGTAAAAGGGGTATAAAGGTGTTGAAAGGGCGTATAGAAGGGCGTTTATAAAGGGGTGTTAGGAAGGGAGTTATAAAGGAGTTATAAGGGCTTATAAAGGGAGTTATAAAGGGAGTTATAAAAGGGCGTAGAAAAGGTGGTGTCTAAGGGGTTATAATGGCGTTATAAAGGTGTTATAAAGGGAATTTATAAAGGGCGTTATAAATGCAGTGAGATTCAATGTGATATAAATGGAGGTGTGCATTGGGATTTAATAATCCCTGTGCCACATACAACCATAAATATAACTCTGTGTTAAGTGCAGCTGAATGGAACAAAAGATTTGGGGTCTGGTAGATAGATAAGACTTAGCTGTAGCAAACAATGCCAGGGTAGCAACGGTAGAGCTAGAAGATATTGTCATTGTATAAAGAGGGATAGATCAAGACGGAGAAAAATATTATTCTCCCTCTTTACAAGGCACTGGTAAGGCCTCATTTGGAATATGCGGTGCAGTTTTGAATCCCATATAAAAAAGGGACATCTTGGAAATGGAAGGATCTTTTATTGAATCTCCCTGTTAATATCTTGCAGGCAACCTCTGCCCCTGTTTTCAAAGCCGGTAGTCACGTCTGTGATTGGCTGCCTCTTAGCCAGAGAGCCGGAGAAGATAGCCGGGGAAGCAACGGGCTGTAATTATGTCTCTGATCCTTTTTTTTTAGAAAAGTATCTCGGTGGTTGGGGGTGGCCCCAACAGTCCAGTGTGACACCGGGTGTTGTCACCTGATTTGGCAGAGTACAGCTTATGTTAAAATTGTCTTAATTTCATAGGCCGTAGATGCTGCAGAACTGCTACGTCTTTACTATAAGTATGGCTTGTAGGAGGGGGCTGCAGAACTGCTACGTCTTTACTATTAGTATGGCTTGTTGGAGGAGGCTGCAGACCTGCTATGTCTTTACTATATGACTTGTTGGAGGAGGCTGCAGAACTACTATGTCTTTACTATAAGTATGGCTTGTTGGAGGAGGCTGCAGAACTACTATGTCTTTACTATAAGTATGGCTTGTTGGAGGGGGCTGCAGAACTGCTATGTCTTTACTATAAGTATGGCTTGTTGGAAGAGACTGCAGAACTGCTATGTATTTGCTATAAGTATGGCTTGTTGGAAGAGACTGCAGAACTGCTACATCTTTACTATAAGTATGGCTTGTTGGAGGAGGCTGCATAATTGCTACATCTTTACTATAAGTATGGCTTGTTGGAGGAGGCTGCAGAACTGCTATGTCTTTACTGTAAGTATGGCTTGTTGGAAGAGACTGCAGAACTGCTACGTCTTTACTATAAGTATGGCTTGTTGGAGGAGGCTGCAGAACTGCTATGTCTTTACTATAAGTATGGCTTGTTGGAGGAGGTTGCAGAACTGCTATGTCTTTACTGTAAGTATGGCTTGTTGGAAGAGACTGCAGAACTGCTACGTCATTACTATAAGTATGGCTTGTTGGAGGAGACTGCAGAACTGCTACGTCTTTACTATAAGTATGGCTTGTTGGAGGAGGCTGCACTCTATGCCGTCTGCCGCTCGCTCCCCATGTCCTGCTGACGTCGATACTTTGCTCCTCTCACTTACTGGTGGAGTAGTGACATCAGGTTGGGGGTTACGGAGCGAGCGGCAGCCGGCAGAGAGGTGAAGACTGAAGATTGAAGACTGCCCAATTAAGTGAACATTACTCTTTACAAGGCACTGGTAAGGCCTCATTTGGAATATGCGGTGCAGCTTTGGAATCCCATATACAAAAGGGACATCTTGGAAATGAAAGGAGTTCAGAGAAGGGCAACTAAATTATGAAAGGGAATGGAGAGGCTTGAATATGCAGGCAGATTAGACAAGTTAGGGCTGTTTACATTATAGAAGTGACGTTTGCGTGGGGGTATGATCATTTTATACAAATGTATTAATCGGCCATACAATAAACTCTCTGGTGCATTGTTCACCAATAGGTCATATCAGAGGACACATGGACATCCTTTAAGGTTGGAAGAAAAGAAGTTTCATCTTTAGGTTAGGAAAGGTTTCTTTACAGTGAGAACGGTGAAACCGTGGAACTGTCTTCCAGCAGATGTGGTAATGGCAAGTTCATTGAATAGCTTTAAAAAAGGCCTGGATAAGTTTCTAAAACTAAACAATTTTGAGAATTACTGGTATTAATACATATACTGTAGTTCTGGTTGGTACGTACTACAGAAAGATGCAATTAAAGGGATTATATTCATTTCCTTTATGGACCATAACGCCCCAAACAAGAACACAGACATATCTGCTCATTTGCTTGATTTACAGCTTTGAAATATATAAAGTAATGAAATGTATTTGTGGACATTACATATTTTTGGACCGTGAGGAAAATTTGCATCTAAAAACTTTCGGGCTAATTTAATGAGGTGTAAAACTTTGCCTGTGCTGTTAATTTGCAGCAACCAATCAGATGTTACCTTTTTACTGGCCTATTACAGTTCAAAAACATTTGCTAACATCTGATTGGTAGCTGCAGATTAATAACATAGACTATTTTTTGCGTCTATTATTAAATAAACTGTTTTTATTGTCTCTGTGGCACTGTTGGATTTTTTGTAAGGTTGGATATGGGATTTATAATGTAGCAAATTGTCATTAACACGAGTTATCAGCTTCTCCATATTGACTTAGAACAACGCGGTCTTACCTCCCCATGGGACTCTACTGTCCCCAACTTCTACCTACCCATGGGACTCTACTGTCCCCAACTTCTCCCTACCTATGAGCCTCTGCTCTTAATATCAGCTCATTTTAAAACACCATCTGCAACTCTTTTATTGTCAGTTTGTAACAGGTATAGGTAGAGCTCCAGATGCTTTAAAAACTACAACTCCCAGCACTCCCCTATAAACACTCTATAGCTAAGGAATGCTGGGAGTTATAGGGGCATATTTATAAAAGGCCGACATTTTTCATTTATCATTTTTCCCCCCAGATATATTGTGATCTCTTGACAGAATATTTCTTGCCAAGCTAGAAAGCAATACGATTCCCGTATATGGGGATTTATGTATTTCAGGCAAGTTCATTAACATTTTTGTTTTTTGGGGCGTCAGAGTTAAACATTTATATGAATGTGGGAAAATACATTCTGGGGCTGATTTTAAAGTTATAAATCTAGCGTTTAGGGTTGGGGGGGTTCCCCTACTTTACATGTTTTTTTTCTTTCAGAAAATCGATTCAGCACAGAGGGATCCGTAGGGGGGAGAAATGGGAGAGGGAAGGGGGAGCACAGAGGGATCCGTAGGGGGGAGAAATGGGAGAGGGAAGGGGGATAGAGCTTCACTGTGCATGCCAGAGTCCTCTAAAAGGAGCAGGAAGTGGCAGGCACCGGATTACACACAGAGAGGCTCCTACTCTTCATTTTTTTAGACTTTGATCTAACCCTATAGACAACCATGAGGAGCAGACGAGAAAGTTAGGGATCTCATAACACTACAAAGTGGGGCAAATTTTATTTGGGGGGGTGAACATTTTTTAACATAGGGACATTAAAGGGCATGTCCACCCCCCAAACTAAAATTTAACCAATTACTGGCCCCACTGTGTAGATTAAAAAAAAAGTCTAAATTCTACTACTTCCTCCATAAAAGCCAAGCAAGTAGTTTGACAAGAATTCTATTCCTCTAAATCCATGCTGGTTACTACTTATATGTCAGTCCTTGAAACATACTCTAGAAACTGTTCCTTATTAAACTTTCCAGATCTTCCCCACCTGAAGTTAAACTTACAGGCCGTAATTACCGGCTGTGAACGACTACCTTTTGAATATTGGAATAACATCAGCCTTTTTCCAATCCAGAGGCACACCACCGGACATGAGGAATCAGCAAAAATAAGAAACAATGGCCTAGAAAACTGAACTTCCTTAAGTACCCGAGGAGTATTTCATCGGTCCAGGGAGATTTACCAATATTAACCTTATTTAGTTCTTTTGTACCATATCCTCGGTTAACCAAAGTGAACTTGAATTTGTATACCTTTATTGCTACTATACTCTATGATATCTGACTTGGATCTTCTATAGTGTATACAGAGGGAAAAAAAATTATTCAAGACATTGCTTTATCGCCCATCCTCCGTAACTAACTATCCCCATTAATTAATGGTGCCACATTCTCAGTCCTCATCTTCTACTATTAATATACTTAAAAAAATGTTTAGGCTTAGTGATGCTTTTTCAGCTATCCTAACATTATTAATTTAGCTAGTTTGATTGCTTTCTTACACTCGTTGTTACAGTTTTTATATTCCCTAAAGGCCCTTTCCGTTCCCTCGGCCTTAAAGGTTTTAAATGCCTTTTCTTCCTTACCATTTGCCTCTTTACATCGAATTCAGCCACATGGCGCGGATTATTTTTTTACATTTATTTCCCAAGGGTATAAATTTAGATGTGAACTGGCAAAATCCCCTTGAACACAGTCCACTTTCTGTTCAGTACTTTACCTGATAATACATTATCCCAGTTGACATTCTGAAGAGCTTGCTTTTAAACTGGGAAATTTGCTTTCCTGAAATTAAATGTCTTTGTTAACCCAGCGCACTTTTCCTTTCGATAACACAAGTCCAAATGCCACTATTTCATGTCACTATTCCCTAAGCCTCCAGTTACCTTTATATCTATAATGCGCTCCACAATGTTAGTATTACCAGATCCAACAGAGCTCCTTTCTAGTAGGAACCTAACCACCTGTTGAGAGAAAATTATCCTGCAGCAAATTCAGGAACTCATCACCTTTTTCTGTGATGGCAGTCCACCACACCAATCAATGTCAGGGTAATTGAAGTCCCCCATAATGAGCACACTCCCAAACTTGCAGCCCTTGCCAACTACATATGAAGTTGACTCACCTCCTCTGCTAGCATTTGCGGCCTTATAGCAGACACCAACAATGACATTACCCCCTTTCCTGTTGCCTAATTCCACCCATATTGCCTCCCTTTATCATCCATATCACCAGCTATCTCTTCTTTTAAATTTGGCTTCAATTTTTTTAACATATACACATACTCCTCCCTTTCTTTTTTTTTGTCCTGCCTAACAAGGCATATCCTTCTATATTACAGCCCAGTCGTGAGAACTGTTCAACCACGTTTCTGCTATACCTATTACATCATACTTTTCATTCAATGCCATCATTTCCAATTCACCATTTTGTCAGCCAGGCTTCTCGCATTTGCAAACATACATTTTAGATTATGATCCTGTAATTTATTCGTACACTTTGAACACACTTCCTCCCTATCCCCATGCTAGCCCCACCCCCTTTCCACCCACCACTGGCCTATCTACACCCTGCTTTCCTCCTGGACAATCTATCCCAGTGAGACTGTATACCCCCCCCCAAACCTAGTTTAAAATCTCCTCCAACCCTCTAGCCATCTCTCCCCAAAACAGCTGCACCACCATCAGTGAGGTGCAACCCATCCCTACAAAGAGCCTGAGCCGACAGCAAAGTCTGCCCAGTTTCTCAATAAACCCAAACCCTTCTTCCTCACACAACTCTCTTAGCACGCATTAATGCTCCTAAGCTCCTGCTGTCTCCCTGGCTTAGCACGTGGCTGCGGTAGTATTCTAGAAAACACTACCCTGGAGGTCCTTGCTTTATCTTGGCCCCCTAGTTCTCGGAAATCATGTTTAAGGACCTCACCTCCACCTCTAACTTTGTCATTGGCACCAAGGTGAAACAAGACCGCCGGGTCACACCCGGCCCCCCCCATAATCTGTCTACACGATCCACCACATGCCGAACCCTAGCACCAGGCAGGCAACACACAGTTCGGCATGTAGGGTCTTGGCGGCAGATTACCCTATCTACCTTCCTTATAATGGAGTCCCCTACCACTACCACCTGCCTTGAAATTGGTTTAGAATAGATATTTACACAACAGCTCCTGGTACTATGAAGCCTATAAGTTTAACACAAAGTTTTCCTTTTCCAATCCTGATCCCCATATTACAAAGAAACATATAAAGGGAAAGGAAAATCCACACACAGATGTTTGAGATTTATAATCTTTTTATTATTTTATTTTAATGGCAACCTAACAATCCCTACCCCAGTGTTCTACGCTATAACTAGAGATGGCCCAACTTCCAAAAGTTCAGTCCATTTTCAAACTTTCGAACTATATGGAAAGTTCGAAAACGGACCCATTAAAGTCCATGGGAGTCAAATAGTTCAAAAAGTTGAATAAAATACAATTAAAATATCAATGGTAACTTAATGTAAATGGCTCTGGGACCTGGAAAATGGTCTGGGGAACACGTTTGAACACGTTTGAATATCCAGAACTTTAATTAAAAAAATCGATTTTATTCTTACGCTCCGTACTTTCGAGCTCCCACGTTTGATTTTCAATAATTATCCCATAAACAATTCGAAGTTTCAACAATTATCCATAAACGATTTGAAGATCGTTCGATTTTCAAATTCGATAATTATCGAAAGTCCGGAAAGTTCGAAAGTCCATTTGAACTCGATAAGTTTGTCTCAAACTCGGGTTCCAGTTCTAGTCCATCTCTAGCTATAACTAACCTAACACTCCCCAGATTTCACCCTATAACTATTCTAACGCCCCCACCCTCCAAATTCTACCCTATAACTAACCTAACACCCTCATCTCCCAGATTCTACCCTATCTCAGAGTTGATCCAGAGGAAGGCGAAAACCATAAGGGGAAAAAATTCTTCCTGACTCCCTGTGGCAGTGGATTAATCCCTGGACCAACTTTGGACGTTAAAGTCTCTATTAAGCCTTGACTGCTATGAACCTGGTCCAATATGTTCCATTCTTTTTATAGATAGAACTTAAGGTCTGTACACCTGTGTGATGGAGGGCCCGACCCGCAACGCCAATGTTGTATGAAAGGCAGTTTTGTCTGACTATCGTAAGTGTATGGGCACACGGTTGGCCGAAAAGGGCGTTCAGTAGGGCGATGTTGATGATCTGCCCGGCTCAGATCATCAACTTTTCTCATCCGAACGGCCGTTCATACAGCATCGTGCATCACACCCCTTGATCCTACGTGTGTACGGCGCTCCAGATGTAACTATCAGTAACCATTGGACCTAGTTATTGGCTGTCAAGGTTTAATAAAGACCCCCCAACCCCAAACCCCAGTTACATTACCTGATATACTTACAATGAAAATTCAATTCCTCCTATGTTGTGCAGCCTTGTTATTACAGCCCCTATTAACAGGCAGAAACAAATATATTTATTATACAGAATGGAAATAGGTTTTATTGTGTTAACGTTAAACTTGACCAGTGGAATTATAGGATTGGGGTGTCTACGTTCCGTTAGTCTGTTAGACAATCTGGGTGGCCATTGGGATTTACCAATATTACCAGGGGGAGGGGAAGGTGGGGAGTAAAGACATTTAAACCTTCCTGCCAATCTGAAAATAAACCTTTCACACTGGCATAAGGATGATTCATTTCTGGGAAACAAAAAGAGAAGATGATATTACATTTGGGAGATTTTCATGAAATAGTGAGAAATCAAAGTAGAAATGAAACTTACCTGAATCTCCGTAGCTTCCTGCTGGAGGCTGGGCTCTACCATGGACATTGCTGGTTCCGGTGCATTCGTATCTTCGGACCCTCCTCTGCTGGTTTTGGTCTCCCAGTAGTGATTGTGTGGGATGTGGAACTTCTGTAACAATGATAACGTGAGAAACTCCTTATTATAAGGTTCAATGTCCTTCCTTTACGTGAAATCTCTGAACCCCCTTATTTGTTACCAATACAGTGAAGACAATATTCTACCTGTTGTGTATAGTAATAGAGAGACTGTACTGTACCTGATTAGCATTTCGTTCCAATAACCCTGGCAATAGGCTCTAGTCTCTCAGGAGATCACTAAGCCTTGTTAGCTGCTTGCACACGCATTTCTTAGTCTTCTTCTTCTTATGGCGATGTACTCCTCGAAAGAGCATTTATAACCTGCTCTTTATTAAGGACCTTGATCTGTAGCCGGATATATTCTGCCATCAGTTTGTAGTTCTGACACTGAATCTGCAGAACTAACTCTTCTTCTTCGATGGGAGCGTACTACAGAAAGATGCAATTAAAGGGATTATATTCATTTCCTTTATGGACCATAACGCCCCAAACAAGAACACAGACATATCTGCTCATTTGCTTGATTTACAGCTTTGAAATATATAAAGTAATGAAATGTATTTGTGGACATTACATATTTTGGACCGTGAGGAAAATTTGCATCTAAAAACTTTCGGGCTAATTTAATGAGGTGCAAAACTTTGCTTTGCTGTTAATTTGCAGCAAAATCAGATGTTACCTTTTTACTGGCCTATTACAGTTCAAAAACATTTGCTAACATCTGATTGGTGCTGCGAGATAATAACACAGACCTTTTTTTGTGTCTATTATTAAATAAACTGTTTTTATGTCTCTGTGGCCCTGTTGGATTTTTTGTAAGGTGGATATGGGATTTATAATGTAGCAAATTGTCATTAACACGAGTATCAGCTTCTCCATATTGACTTAGAACAACGCGGTCTTACCTCATAGATATGATTGCAAATGCACGCCGATGGAACCTCCTAAAGGAGAAACACACAGTCACATATCCAAACTGACCCTACGGATTCTTTCACATTAAACAATACAGATATGCAGGGGAACACACTTTTAGTTAATAGTTACCCTTGGGATTGTTACAATATCATTTATATTATTAGAAATGGTGAATAAACAGATCAGGTAACATTATTGTGAGGAATTAGAATAATGTTAATGGGTAAAATCAATTAATTAGCATTAGTAGGAAACATGATTATATATATATATATTTAAATGTATTCATTTCTCATAGATATTTACAGTACAGTGATAGATATTAAAAATAATCAATCTAAATCTACATTTAAATCTGTTACATTGAATATCCAACCTCCAATGTAAGATACTTACTGCAATGTAAAACTTGTCTCCAGCTCTTAAAACACAACTGTGCAACTGAAATCTTTTAAGCTCCACCCAATTTTATACACCAGTGTGACATCATGGTTACCGTGGTAACAATTTAACCTGAACACAGTAAATAACAAGGACCAGAAAATGAACAGTATTTCTATAGATATCTGTTGTATTCAATTAGATCAACCGGACTTGATGTTTAGTTCTTGAAGACGTTTCGCTAGTCTTCCGACTGGCTTTCTCAATTCAGAATGACTTGTACAAGAATCTGTGGCACTTATGTACCCTGGAAAATCCCAATTAGCATATCACAGCCAGGTGTTAAGGGCGTGATTAGATAGTGGCTAAGAGGTGTTATAGGTTTCGGATGTACCAATTGCTGCCTCAGTGTGTTGTTCGGTTTAAAGCATACAGGGATACGATGTTTTTTGAAAATTCTTCTTAATTCTCGGAGACCCCTGCTACATATGGGATGACCATGTTCTTCCTCCTGTCTTGCTTTTCCCCTTCACTGTTGGTATTCGTGTTCTTTTCTTTCCTTCTACTTCTTTTGACAAAGGCCCAGTCGGTTATTAGACAATGATGGAATCTAAGTATTTTATGTGAGAGAATTGTCTTCTATACCTATTTTCCCTAGTATAACGTAATAAAGTAATATTAATGGAGCACACAACTTCTAATGCTACTGAACTGTAATTATCAGCTTTATTCAGTGGTGTAATTAGGAATCACAGGGCCCCAAGCAAAACTATCATGGGGCCCCCTCCCTGTTCATGTACAATGGTTCTCTCTATCTGTCATAGGAAAAGTAAGAAGATGGGGCCCCCTGGCTCCAGGACCCCCATCGGTTACAGGGGCTGCTTCCCTGGTAGTTAAGCCCCTGGCTTTATTATAGACTTTTAACAATGTAGATTTATAAAACGTATTAAAGGGGAACAACGGTAGAAAGAATCATGTTGAAGGCTAGTGTAGGGATTGACTTGGAATCTACCTGCTGTATGAACTATGGGCAAAAATATCTGTGAGTATTCAGATCAGAATGAGGCTGTGGCTTCACTGTGTCCAAGTCATCAAGATGAGACATTGGAGGGAATGATGGACAACATTTTCAGACTATAATCTTAGAGGAAAGGGGACGCTCCCTCTCTTGGGACCTTCCTGTAACAAGGTGAGAGAGCTGTGCTGTATTTCTGAGGGGATGCACAGACTGCCTTCCTGCCTGCCTTTGTGTAAATAAGGGAGACCCTGCATCCTGACCTGGCTGGATTACTGACTAGAGACTCTGTTTTTCTGGGGGGATTGTTCCAGGATCCACCTGCTGCCCCATTCCCAGGGATTATCTGTTCCCAAATGAATAAAGATAAGGAGGAGATAATGGGCTGTACACATAATGCTTTATGTTTCACTGTACAGATATATATTCATGTTTCCTGCACAGGTCTTTTTCCAGACTCACATCCGCCCGACCCCTCTTTTCTATCGCCCTCATACCCACAACCCAGCCCGCATTTATCCTCTGTCTAAAATTTGTATAGGAATGTTTTTAAAAAGTCTATAACTTAAAATATCTGTTTTATTCAAACCCTCCATACCCCTAAAATTTATAGCAGGGGGTCTTCCGACTTCCAAATGTCTGAAAACTACAACTCCCAGCATTCACCTGATGCCTTCTGATATTGTAAGTGCTGTAGTGGAATTTTGGGAGTTATATTTTTCAAACAAATATAGGCCTACAGGTAGGAGATCATGGTATAGGTACAATGACATAACAGGGCAGGCAGGGTGATCCCTCTCCCATCAACACCAAGTGAATGAATCTTTATATCTATATAATAGATCCCTTCCTCTACCTACCCATGGGCCTCTACTGTCCCGAACTTCTACCTACTCATTGGACTCTACTGTCCCCAACTTCTACCTACCCATGGGACTCTGCTGTCCCCAACGTCTACCTACCCATGGGCCTCTACTGTCCACAACTTCTACCTACCCATGGCTCTACTGTCCACAACTTCTCCCTACCCATGGGACTCTACTGTCCCCAACTTCTACCACCCATGGGACTCTGCTGTCCCCAACTTCTACCTACCCATGGGCCTCTACTGTCCACAACTTCACCTACCATGGGACTTACTGTCCACAACTTCTCCCTACCCATGGGACTCTCACTGTCCCCAACTTCTACCTACCCAGGGGCTACTGTCCAACTTCTCCCCTATGAGCCTCTGCTCTTAATATCAGCTCATTTTAAAACACCCTCTGCAACTCTTTTATTGTCAGTTTGTAAAGGTATAGGTAGAGCTCCAGATGCTTTAAAACTAAACTCCCAGCACTCCTATAAACACTCTATAGCTAAGGAATGCTGGGAGTTATAGGGGCATATTTTATAAAAGGCCGACATTTTTCATTTATCATTTTTCCCCCAGATATATGTGATCTCTGACAGAATATTTCTTGCCAAGCTAGAAAGCAATACGATTCCCGTATATGGGGATTTATGTATTTCAGGCAGAGTTCATTAACATTTTGTGTTTTTGGGGCGTCAGAGTTAAACATTTATATGAGTGGGAAAATACATTCTGGGGCTGATTTTAGTTATAAATCTAGCGTTTAGGTTTGGGGGGTTCCCCTACTTTACATGTTTTTTTCTTTCAGAAAATCGATTCAGCACAGAGGGATCCGTAGGGGGGAGAAATGGGAGAGGGAAGGGGATAGAGCTTCACTGTGCATGCCAGAGTCCTCTAAAAGAGAGGAAGTGGCAGGCACCGGATACACACAGAGACGCTCCTACTCTTCATTTTTTTAGACTTTGATCAAACCCTATAGACAACCATGAGGAGCAGAAGAGAAAGTTAGGGATCTCATAACACTACAAAGTGGAGCAAATTTTATTTTGGGGGGGGGGGGGGGGGTTAACATTTCTTAATATAGGGACATTAAAGGGCATGTCCCACCCCCCAAACTAAAATTTAACCAATTACTGGCCCCACTGTGTAGATTAAAAAAAACTTACCTTACATCTCTGCCCCTTATGGTTCTCCTGCAGTGTCTGTCCAAAGTCCAGGAAACTGAAGAGTAGGAGGTGTCTTGGCTGCTACATCCTTGTTTGGATCTATTGAGCAATATAGAGATTACACTTAGCTTGGTTTACCCAGTTAAGGTGGATTATGGAAGCTGACCCCTAGTACCTACAGGTTAATTTCATAACCCAGCAGCCACAGCCAAGGGAGGGGTGAGAGACACATCTTGTTGAATTATTTAT
Source organism: Hymenochirus boettgeri (assembly GCA_019447015.1). Taxonomy (NCBI): domain Eukaryota; kingdom Metazoa; phylum Chordata; class Amphibia; order Anura; family Pipidae; genus Hymenochirus; species Hymenochirus boettgeri. The sequence continues at coordinate 20,950,210 of CM033469.1, forward strand.
TTGGCTTAAATAGACCAATCCCTGTTCTTCTTCTTCTGTTTTTATTCTTACTTTTTTTGTAATGGATCCCCTCATTGAATTTACCAATTTTTGCTCATAGACTTTTAAAGGGTTTGTATCACAGCCCAAATACACTTGGTCCAAGGCCATACAACTACACACTTTGCCTCCGATACAAGTGCACACCAAACACAAAAAAATACACCCCAATCCAAACATTAAAAACACAATAATAATAATATATCTATTTACTTGTAATGAAGCTTAAAATGTAGTTTTACGTAAAAAATACAAAAAGAATCACCCCCTCACCCTTCTTGTTCATGGCAGCCATACATAATCATATAATAAAACCCACACAGACAAAGGTAACACACCTACTGGCACATCTCTATAACCCCCTCCCCTTTTTCTTTTAGTTTCCATTGCAATCTTACATTAAAGGGACTGTAAACTCCCCTAAACCCCAAAAAATAACTATTTGCCATTCGTTTGTATTATAATATTACGCTCGGGGGACCTGGAACAGCTGTACATTGTACTCAATACCAGCTGTACATTGTACTCTATACCAGGAATCTCCTACCTGTGTGCTTAATTTGTTTGAAAAATATAACTCCCAGATATCCATTACAGCACTACAGTATCAGAAGGCATCCGAACTTAACTTACCGCCGCTCCACTCGCAGCCGCTTCTTCACGAACCATGTTCTCTCCGATTGCGCGCCCTATCTTTTGTATTGGCGCGCATTGCGCCTAAGATAGGGGGCGCGCGATTGGAAAGAAACAGCTGTTCAGTGAAGAAGAAGCGGCTGCGAGTGGAGCGGCGAGGTAAGGGAGTTCGGATGCCTTCTGATACTGTAAGTGCTGTAATGGAATGCTGGGAGTATATTATTCAAACAAATTAAGCACACAGGTGAGGAGATTCCTGGTATAGAGTACAATGTACAATTTATATAATATATCCACACTGTCCCCAACTAACTGACCCATGGGCCTCTACTGTCCCCAACTACCTACCCATGGGCCTCTACTGTCCCCAAATACCTACCCAGGGCCTATACTGTCCCCTACCTTACCCATGGGCCTCTACATGTCCCCTACTACCTACCCATGACCTCTATACTGTCTCCTACTACCTACCAGTGGCTATACTGTCCCTACTACCTACCATGGGCCTCTAATGTCCCTACTACCTACCCATGGACCTCTATTGTCCCCAACTACCTAACCATGGACCTCTAAGTCTCCTACTAACTACCATGGACCTCTGCTGTACCGACACCTACCCAATTGACCTCTACTGTCCCTACTACTACCCATGGACCTCTACTGTCCCCAACTACCTCCCCAGGCCTCTACTGTCCCCAACTACCTACCCAGGGCTCTACGTCCCCAACTACCTAACCATGGGCCTCTACTGTCCCAACTACCTACCCATCGGCTCTACGTCCCCAACATACCTCAACATGGGCCTCTACTGTCCCCTACTACCTACCCATGGACCTCTACTGTCTCCTACTACCTACCTATGGGTCTCCTGTCCTCAACTTCTGCCTAGCCATGGGCCTCAGCTCATTTTAAATCTTTATCTGCAACTATTTTCTTGTTTATCTGTGACAGGGATAGGTAACCAGAAGTTATCCAGATGGTTTAAATACTACAACTCCCAGCATTCACTCTATAGCCAAAGAATGCTGGGAGGTATAGTTTTCAAACATTGACCTTCCCTCTCTGCACTCTGCTGTTTTACAATGATTGGGAATCATGTGGAGGTCCACATACCTGCTGTAGTTCTAGCTGAACCTCATCAAACAGTAGATGTTATTATCATCACTAGAATCATCCACATCCCATAGAATCTAGGGCCAGAGGATTACACAGACCAATGAAATCACATGTCATCTGTTCCCATGCAGACACTTGCTCTGGTCTCATGATAGGTGCAGATAGAAGTTTGTTACTTTTGTCTATAGGAAATTGTTAATTTGCTGGCTCTGACCTTGCTAGTAAACCAAGGTCAGAAGTTTAACCCCTGCCTTTCCAGTCACTCTAGCATAACTGCGTGTTATCCAGTGATCTTGCAAACCTACCAGGCACTACAAGAGTTAAAGGTCAACATAGGTCTTGTATTCTACCCACAATGCCGTCCGTATAAACATTCTAACACATACCCAGTGATATCTGTAAACCTACCCAGGCACATACAAGAGTTAAAAGGGCATGTTCCACCCCCAAAACTATAATCCCCCAACTACTAGGCCCCACATGTAGTGTAGTTTAATCCTTACCTCACATCCCAACTCCATCTGGTTCTCCTGTAGTCCCCCCCCAAGTCCCACTGCCCACCAGGAGGCTAGCAGGTCCATATAGGACATGCCTGCTACCGGGCTCCCAGAGATCTTGCCATGCGTAATGAATCCCTTCTCCCCCTCCCTCCCCCTCCCTCTCCCTCCGTTCTGCTATCCCTCCCCTAGCAAAACCCATTTTATACAATATCACCCCATGTCTCCCAGCCCACCGCATATTTTTATTTTTAAAGAAAGCTCCCCAATCTTTTACTACCTCTCCGCTTCCTACGCGGAAGTGAGCTGCGCAGCCGCGTCCGTGATTGGCTGCCGCTCGGGCCCAATCACAGACGCGGCTGCGGTCCCGCCCCTTGCTTGCATTTCCTTCCAAAGCAGAGGGCCGCGGGAGCGCGGCGCAGGAAAGAGGGAGGTAGGGTAGTGAGTTTGGGGGACTTTCTAAAAAAAAAAATAATGCGGCTTGGGGTGGAGCCCAGGGGGGATCGTATATCAAAAATGTCATTTAGGGTGGACATTACCTTTAAAGTTGAACATAGCTTGTCTGTATTCCACCTAACACAATGCCATCCTGTATAACATCTAACTACATTACCAGTGATATCTGTAATCCTACCCAGGCACTACAAGAGTTAAGTTTAACATAGCTGTCTGTATTCCATACCCAAATGCAACATGTATAAATTCAACGTACATACCAGCGATCTCTAATACCTACCCAGGCACTACAGAGTTAAGTTGAAACATAGCTGTCTGTATTCCTACCCACAATGCCATCCTGTAAAATTCTACTAAATTACCCAGTGATATCTGTAATACCTACCCAGGCACACAAGATTAAAGTTTGAACATAGCTGTCTGTATTCCTACCCACAATGCCATCCTGTATAACATTCTAACTACATTAGAGCTGTAAATTATTACTAATATTTATCACCCAAACACCGTAAGCGTCTGGGAGCTTTTGCATCTAGATACCTGCCCTTTATTACCATAGTGTGATTGTGTAAGGTGCTTTACCCACCTGCACATAGTCTTGGATTGATAACAATGTATTTCAGAGTTTCAGTTATTACAGACAGATCTCTCTTCATAGACAGAAAAAAACCCGCGGTTCTCTTTAGCCGAACCCGACCCTCAACCAATTCAAGCTCAACAGAGGTTTCCTGAACCCAACCCGCAAATAGGGTAACCTGCGGGTACCCCGACCCGATGCAGAACTCTACCCTGGAATACTGAATTCATTCTGAATTGAGAAATCCATTCGGATGACTAGTGAAAAGTCTTCAAGAAGTAAACTTCATGTCCAGTTGATCTAACTGAAAACAACAGATGCATTAAATCCTACTACCTGTGGAGTCACTAATACAGCTGCACAGAGCTGGATTCACTGGCCACCTTCACAGTTCTCAGCACAAATCCCACCTGTGATTATGGCTTGGGCAGGGTGGGGAGAAGGGGGCATGGCAAAGTGACGTGACGTGACCAAAGGGGCAGGCTGTGGGCGGGGTTAGGGGTGGGACGCACTATGTGACGTAAATTACGTCACATTCGGGGCGTGACCCGGCCATGTGACGTAATTTAAGTCACATAACAGGTGTGGTTGGGGGGGCGTAACAGCATTCCAGAGGCGGAGTTATCTGGTAGGTTTGGGTCGTGGGAGTTTGGGGTGGTCTTGGGTGTGCGGGAGACCACGCCAAAATCAGGGAGACTCCCAGGAGGGGTGGGATACCTGCCTCAGCATCATTTGCAGATGGTTAAATCACCTCCATTGATTCCTGTGTCGCTTGTACCAAATGAGGAGCCTTGAAATAAGCATCTCTGAAACACTGAGCGATTAGATAAGCAAAAGGCAGCTATGCAGAATCTTTACGTTTTGATGCACCTTAAAAAAACATAACAATTCAGGGACTTGGAGTACTGTGTATAATGCATTTAGACCGAGTTCTCACTTAAGAGTTATAAGATGCTTCCAGATATCTATATATTATATCCTATATAATAAAATGCAAGTGTGCGTCCCTGTGTCTCTGTGTGTGTGGCTGCAATCTACCTGATTGGCTGCTTCTTTTCCTTCAGAGCCAGAAACAGCCAATCAGATCACAAGGTTTGCATTAAGGGGCGGGACCACAGACTACAGACTGCTGGCTGCTCTGGGTGGGTTTGATTCTTAAGTAACTCTTCACAGTGTGAAAATTCTGTCATGCTGCCATTTACTGGGTGACCAAACAAATAAAATGTACACACACCAGTTATGTTCTAAGATCTCTGAGTGGGGGACAGTGAGGCGGGTTAGCTGGTGGGGGGTGTTGTTTTTTGTTCCTGGACCCCAATGATATTATCATTGTCTCTTTGGTTGTGTGGGGTGTTGTAGGGGGAAAGGAGTGGGGTTGTGAGGGAGAGGGTGTGCACTAGACAAATCCAATGTGCGGTGAGTGGGGAGTGGGGGAATGGGGAAGTCAAGAACTGTCATGACATGACACCATCTAAGTTAACCTACCTATTAACCAAAGGTGTCAGGATACTGGTGTGTGTTCTTAAAGCAGAGTTAGGCAGGCGGGGGGGGCGGACACGAGGGGGTTGGGACCTGGGTCTGGGCCAGGGAGGAGTGGGCCCGGGATGGTCTGGCGCAGAGGGGGGGTGCCCATAGGGGATGTCTGATCTCTCCCAGAGGGGGGGCTGGGCAGGAGGGGCTGGGGGGCTGTGGTTGCAAGTTGGACAGAAGAGGGTGGGCGGTGGGGTCTGGGACGAGGGGGGGGTGGGTTGGAGATGGCCAGGGGGTGCGACTGGGTCTGGGACAGAGAGGGGGGGGCCCTGGGTCTAGGGACAGAGGGGGGTGGGGCTGGGACTGGGTGGAAGAGGGGGGGCTGGGACAGAGGGTTGGGGGGGGGGGTTCTGGGTCTGGGACAGGGGGGCTGGGCGAGGGGGTGGCGTGGGGCTGGTGGGGTGGCGTGGGGAAAAGGGGGGCCCTGGGTATGGGACGAGGGGGGACCTGGTACGGGGACTAAAGTGGGGGGGACCTGGGTCTGGGACAAATGGGGGACCTTGGTGGGTCTGGGACAGGGGGGGGCTGGATACTGGGGCAGGGGATGAGGGGGGGAGGGGGGCTGGATCTGGGGCAGAGGGGACCCCTGGGTTTTGCTAGAGGGGGAGCGACAGGTGGGGGCCGGCTGGGACATGTGGGGCACCTGTGCGGGGCGGAGGCCTGGGTCTGGGAAAGGGCCTGGGACGAGGGGCTGGGTCTGGACCAGAGGGGGGGGTCGGTAGGGTGGGCTGGGGGGGTGGGACTTGGGTCGGGGACATCGTGGGGGACCCCTGGTTGGGGGGCCAGAGGATGGGCCTTGGTCTGGGACAGACGGGGGGCCCTTGGTCGGGCTGGAAACAGGGGGGGACTGGGTCTGGGACGAGGGGGCGGGTCTGGAGACAGAAGGGGGGTGTTGGGTCTGGGACGCGGGGGTCCGGCTGGGACTTAGTGGGGGGCCTGGTGGTCTGGGACAGATGGAGACCAGAGTCGGACCGGGGGGGGGGACCTGGTTGGGACAGTACAAGGCTGGGTGGAACAGCTCTGGGTCTTGGCCAGAGGGGGGGGTCTGGGTCTGGGACGAGGGGTGTGGGTCTGGGACCAGAGGTGGGCCCTGGGTCTGGGGACAGAGGGGGGGTTCGGTGGGACAGATGGTGGGCCATGGGTCGGGACAAGTGGGGGACCCTGGGTCTGGGAACAAAGGGGGTCTGGAACCTAGGGTTGACCTTTCTCGGGACCAGAGGGGGGTCTGGTCGGGAGACTCACGAGGGCGACCGCGCCCGTACTCCTCACCCGTAGGGTGATCCTACCGGATTGTGATTGAGAGCAGAGTGAACTCTCCTATATGGATGGGACCCTGGGTCTGGGGACAGAGGGGGCGGCGTAGGGACAGAGGTGGCATGGGCCCTGGGTCTGGAAAGAAGGGGGGACCCTGGGTATGGGAGAAGAAAAGAGGTGGGGTGGGGGAGGGAAAGAGAAAAGAGGGGGGGGGGGGGGGGGGGGGGTAGGGAAAGAAGGGTGGAAAATGGGGTATGAAAGAGGGGGTGGGGGGTATGGGTTATGGTATTGTGGGGGGGGGGGTGGTTGGGACAGAGGTGGGCCCCCTGTGTTATGGGATCAGACGGGGGCAGTCAGGACAGAGGGGGGGGGTCTGGGTCTCTGAGGACCACGAGGTGGGCCCGGGGGGCTGGTGGGTCTGGGACATAGTGGGGGGGCCCTGGGTCTGGGACAGGAGGGGGCCCTGGGTCTGGGGCCAGAGGAGGGCAGAGGAGGGGCAGAAGGAGGGGCCCGCCTTGGGACAGCAGGGGGGGGTGGGGCCCAGGGTCTGGGACAGAGGGAGGGGCCCTGGGTCTGGGACAGAGTGGGGGACCTGGGGTTGGGACAGAGGGCGGCCTGGGTCTGGGACAAATGGGGGCCCTGCGTCTGGGACAGAGGGGGGGGGGGTCTTGGGACAGAGGGGGGACCCTGGGTTCTGGTGGACAGAGTGGGGGAATCTGGATCATTGTGCCAGAGATGAGAACGACGACGAGAGAAAGGCGGTTTGCATGGGACAGAGGGGGTCGGTGGGAACCTGGGGATCTGGCGACCACGAAGGGGTGGGTGGAACCCTGGAGTGGACTGGATGACCGAGACGGGGGGGCTGGGTATGGGAAGAGGGGGGGCCCTGTGTCTGGGACGAGACGGGGGGGCACTGGGGCACTGGGGGGGGCACTGGGTCTGGGCAGAGGAGGGGCCCTGGGACAGAGGGGGGCCCAGGGTTGGGGACAGAGGGAGGCCCTGGTTGGCGGTTTCTGAGGACAGAGTGAGGGACCCCTGGGGTCTTGGGACAGTAGGCGGCCATGGGTCTGGGACAGATGGGGGGGGCCCACTGAGTCTGGGATCAGCTAAAATTTAACCAATTACTGGCCCCACTGTGTAGATTAAAAAAAAAACCTTACATCTCTGCCCCTTATGGTTCTCCTGCAGCACTTGCCTAAAGTCCAGGAAACTGAAGAGTAGGAGGTATCTTAATGTGTGAAAGGTTTCTGCCTCCTCCTTTTCCTTTGAGAGGATAGTGGCATGTGCAGAGGAGACTTTCCCGCCCTCCCTTCCACCATCCGCATCCCACCATCCGCATCCCATTATGACTGCCCTTCCACCTTCCTTAAAACATTTACAGGGAAATTCAATAAAAGTTCTTATTGTTAAAAATGGTGCTCATTTTGCCCCAAACCAATCAGATGTTAGCTTTTAAATGTTAAATAAAATCTGATTAGTTGGGGCAAAATGAGCACCATTTTTAACAATAAGAACTTTTATTGAATCTCCCTGTAAATTTTTTAAGGAAGGTGGAAGGGCAGTCATAATGGGATGCGGATGGTGGGATGCGTATGGTGGAAGGGAGGGCGGGAAAGTCTCCTCTGCACATGCCACTATCCTCTCAAAGGAAAAGGAGGAGGCAGAAACCTTTCACACATTAAGATACCTCCTACTCTTCAGTTTCCTGGACTTTAGGCAAGTGCTGCAGGAGAACCATAAGGGGCAGAGATGTAAGTTTTTTTTTAATCTACACAGTGGGGCCAGTAATTGGTTAAATTTTAGGTAATAAAGGAAGTTATAAAGGGCGTTATAAAGGGCATTATAAAGGGAGTTATAAAGGGCGTTATAAAGGGCGTTATAAAGGGAGTTATAAAGGGAGTTATAAAGGGAGTTATAAAGGGCGTTATAAAGGGAGTTATAAAGGGTGTTATAAAGGGCGTTATAAAGGGTGTTGTAAAGGGTGTTATAAAGGGCGTTATAAAGGGAGTTATATACTACTAAAATAGTGTGATTCACTGTGTATTATAGGGTAATAATGTTCCCTTAAAACCCTTAAAAGCATCAGTACGGGTGCAAGAGATTTCTTGGTATCTAGAACCATTTTGATTGGATTGCAACTTATTTGTGTGATTACTTAATTGCTCTCAAATCGGTAACCCTCGAATGTAGCCTTCGATTTCGGTAACCCTCAAATGTATCGTATGATAACCCTCAGATGTAGCGGTTGATTTTTGTAACCCTCAAATATATAGTTTGTGCACATGCGTGATATTGAAGTGCGCATGCGTGATATTGAAGTGCGCATGCGTGGTATTGAAGTGTGCATGCGTGATATTGCGCGCTATAGTGGATTAGAACCAGGAAGTGGTCCCATCCCCCTGATTTATGGATGGTGCAATCTGTCTCCCCTCCATCCCCCTGATTTATGGATGGTGCAATCGTTCTCCCCCATCCCCCTGATTTATGGATGGGGCAATCTGTCTCCCCCCCATCCCCTGATTATGGATGGTGAATCTGTCTCCCTCCATCCCCTGATTTATGGATGGTGCAATCTGTCTCCTCTTCCCCCCACTCCCACCCTGATTTATGGATGGTGCATCTGTCTCCCCCCCATCCCCCTGATTTATGGATGTACATCTGTCTCCCCATCCCCCTGATTTATGGATGGTACAATCTGTCTCCCCCCCTCCCCTGATTTAGATGGTGCAATTGTCTCCCTCCATCCCCCTGTTTATGGATGGTGCAATCTGTCTCCCCATCCCCCTGATTTATGGATGTGTGCAATCTGTCTCCCCCCATCCCCTGATTTATGGATGGTGCAATCTGTCTCCCCCCCATCCCCCTGATTTATGGATGGTGAATCTGTCTCCCCCCCATCCCCGATTTATTGGATGGTGCCATCTGTCTCCCCCATCCCCCTGATTTTGATGGTGCAATCTGCTCCTCATCCCCCCTGATTTATGGATGGTGCATCTGTCTCCTCCCATCCCCCTGATTTAGATGGTGATGCATCTGTTCCCCCCATCCCCTTTATGGATGGTGCAATCTGTTCCCCCATCCCCCTGATTTATGGATGGTGCAATCTGTCTCCCCTATCCCCCTGATTTATGGATGGGGCAATCTGTCTCCTCCCCATCCCCCTGATTATGGATGGTGCAATCTGTTTCCCCCCCATCCCCCTATTTATGGATGGTGCAATCTGTCTCCTCCTCATCCCCTGATTTATGGATGGTGCAATCTGTCTCCTCCTATCCCCCTGATTTATGGATGGTGCAATCTGTCTCCTCCCCATCCCCCTGATTTATGGTGGTGCAATCTGTTTCCCCCCCATCCCCTGATTATGGATGGTGCAATCTGTCTCTCATCCCTGATTTATGGATGGTGCAATCTGTCTCCTCCCCATCCCCCTGATTTATGGATGGTGCAATCTGTTCCCCCCCATCCCCCTGATTTATGGATGGTGCAATCTGTCTCCCCCCATCCCCTGATTTATGGATGTGTGCAATCTGTCTCTCCCCACCCCCCTGATTATGGATGGTGCAATCTGTTTCCCCCCATCCCCTGATTTATGGATGGTGCACATCTGTCTCCCCCCATCCCTGATTTATGGATGGTGCAATCTGTTCCCCCCATCCTGATTTATGGATGGTGCATCGTCTCCCCCATCCCCTGATTTATGGATGGTGCCATAGTCTCCCCCCCATCCCCCTGATTTATGGATGGTCAATCTGTCTCCCCCCCATCCCCTGATTTATGGATGGTACAATCTGTCTCCCCCCCATCCCCCTGATTTATGGATGGTGCAATCTGTCTCCTCCTCATCCCCCGATTTATGGATGGTGCAAGTCTCCCCCATCCCCCTGATTTATGGATGGTGCAATCTGTTCTCCCATCCCCTGATTTATGGATGGTGCAATCTGTCTCCTCCCCATCCCCCTGATTTATGGATGGTGCAATCTGTTTCCCCCCATCCCCCTGATTTATGGATGGTGCAATCTGTCCCCTCACCCCTGTTTTAGGATGGTGCAATTGTCTCTCCCCACCCCCCTGATTTATGGATGGTGCAATCTGTTTCCCCCCCATCCCCCTGATTATGATGTGATTGGTGCAATCTGTCTCCCCCCATCCCCCTGATTTATGGATGGTGCAATCTGTTTCCCCCCATCCCCCTGATTTATGGATGGTGCAATCTGTCTCCCCCCATCCCTGATTTATGGATGGTGCCATCTGTCCTCCCCATCCCTGATTTTGGATGGTCAATCTTCTCCCCCCCCATTCCCCTGATTTATGGATGGTCAATCTGTCTCCCCCCCATCCCCCTGATTTATGGATGGTGCATCTGTCTCCCATCCCCCTGATTTATGGATGTGCAATCTGTCTCCCATCCCCCTGATTTATGGATGGTGCAATCTGTCTCCCCCCCATCCCTGATTTTGGATGGTGCAGGTGCCATCTGTCTCCCCCCATCCCCCTGATTTATGGATGGTGCATATGTCTCCTTCTATCCCCTGATATGGATGGTGCAATCTGTCTCCCCATCCCCCTGATTTAGGATGGTGCAATCTGTCTCCCCCATCCCCTGATTTATGGATGGTGCAATCTGTCTCCCCATCCCCCTGATTTATGGATGGGGCAATCTGTCTCCCCATCCCCCTGATTTATGGATGGTGCAATCTGTCTCCTCCATCACTGATTTATGGATGGTGCAATCGTTTCCCCCATCCCCCTGATTTATGGATGGTGCAATCTGTCTCCCATCCCCCTGATTTATGGATGGTGCAATCTGTCTCCTCCCATCCCCCGATTTATGGATGGTGCAATCTGTCTCCCCCCATCCCCTTGATTTATGGATGGTGCAATCTGTCTCCCCCACTCCCCCTGATTTATGGATGGTGCAATGTCTCCTCCCCCACCCCCTGATATGGATGGTGCAATCTGTTTCCCCCATCCCCTGATTTATGGATGGTGCAATCTGTCTCCCCCCCTCCCATGATATGGATGGTGCAATCTGTTTCCCCCCCATCCCCCGATTTATGGATGGTCCATCTGTCCCCCCATCCCTGATTTATGGATGGTGCAATCTGTCTCCCCACCCCCTGATTTATGGTGGTGCAATCTGTCTCCCCCATCCCCCTGATTTATGGATGGTGCATCTGTCTCCCCCCCACCCCCCTGATTATTGGATGGTACAATCTGTCTCCCCCCTCCCCCTGATTTATGGATGGTACAATGTCTCCCCCCCTCCCCCTGATTTAGGATGGTGCATCTGTTCCCTCCATCCCCCTGATTATGGATGGTGCAATCTGTCTCCCCCTATCCCTCTGATTTATGGATGGTGCCATTTGTCTCCCCCCCATCCCCCTGATTTACGGATGGTGCAATCTGTCTCCCCCCCAATACCCCTGATTTACGGATGGTGCAATCTGTCTCCTACCCGATCCCCCTGATTTACGAATGGTGCAATCTGTCTCCCCCCCGATCCCCCTGATTTACGGATGGTGCAATCTGTCTCCCCCTATCCCTCTGATTTATGGATGGTGCAATCTGTCTCCCCCCCAATCCCCCTGATTTATGGTGGTGCCATCTGTCTCCCCCCATCCCCCTGATTTATGGATAGTGCAATCTGTCTCCTCCCCATCCCCCTGTTTATGGTTGGTGCAATCTGTCTCCTCCCCATCCCCCTGATTTATGGATGGTGCAATATGTCTCCTCCCCCACCCCCCTGATTTATGGATGGTCAATCTGTCTCTCTCCCCACCCCCCTGATTTATGGATGGTGCATCTGTCTCCTCCCCCACCCCCCTGATTTATGGATGGTGCAATCTGTCTCCCCATCCCCCGATTTATGGATGGTGCAATCTGTTTCCCATCCATCCCCCTGATTTTATGGATGGTGCAATCTGTCTACTCCCCATCCCCCTGATTTATGGATGGTGCAATCTGTCTCCTCCCATCCCCCTATTTATGGATGGTGCCATCTGTCTCCTCCTATCCCCCTGATTTATGGATGGTGCTATCTGTCTGCCCCATCCCCCTGATTTATGGATGGTGCAATCTGTCTCCTCCCCCATCCCCCTGATTTATGGATGGTGCAATCTGTCTCCCTCCCCCATCCCCCTGATTTACAATGGTGCAATCTGTCTCCCTCCCCCTGATTCATGGATGGTGCAATCTGTCTCCTCCTATCCCCCTGATTTATGGATGGTACAATTGTCTCCTCCTATCCCCTGATTTATGGATGGTGCATCTGTCTCCTCCTCATCCCCGATTTATGGATGGTGCAATCTGTCTCCCCTATCACCCTGATTTATGGATGGTGCAATCCGTCCTCTTCCCCATCCCCCTGATTTACGGATGGTGCAATCTGTTTCCCCCCCATCCCCCTGATTTATGGATGGTGCAATCTGTCTCCTCCTCTCCCCCTGATTTATGGATGGTGCAATCTGTCTCCTCCTACACCCCCGATTTATGATGGTGCAATCTGTCTCCTCCCTCCCCCTGATTTATGGATGGTGCAATCTGTTTCCCCCATCCCCCCTGATTTATGGATGGTGCAATCTGTCCTCCCCCTCATCCCCCTGATTTATGGATGGTGCAATCTGTCTCCTCCCCACCCCCCCTGATTTATGGATGGTGCAATCTGTTTCCCCCCATCCCCCTGATTTTGGATGGTGCAATCTGTCTCCCCCCCCCCATCCCCCTGATTTTTGGATGGTGCCATCTGTCTCCCCCCATGCCCCTGATTTGGATGTGCCATCTCTCTCCCCATCCCCTGATTTATGGATGGTGCAATCTGTCTCCCCCCATCCCCCCTGATTTATGGATGGTGCCATGTGTCTCCCCCCCCCACCCCCTGATTTATGGATGTGCCACCTGCTCCCCCCATCCCCCTGATTTATGGATGGTGCAATCTGTCTCCCCCCATCCCCCTGATTTATGGATGGTACAATCTGTCTCCCCCCCATCCCCCTGATTTATGGATGGTGCAATCTGTCTCCCTCCATCCCCCTGATTTATGGATGGTGCAATCGTCTCCCCCATCCCCCTGATTTATGGATGGGCAATCTGTCTCCCCCCCATCCCCCTGATTTATGGATGGTGCAATCTGTCTCCCTCCCTCCCCCTGATTTATGATGGTGCCATCTGTCTCCTCCCCCCATCCCCCTGATTTATGGATGGTGCCATCTGTCTCCCCCCCATCCCCCTGATTTATGGATGGTGCAATCTGTCTCCCCCCCCCCATCCCCTGATTTATGGATGGTACAATCTGTCTCCCCCATCATCCCCATTTTATCGATGGTCAATCTGTCTCCCTCCATCCCCCTGATTTATGGATGGTGCAATCTGTCTCCCCATCCTCCTGATTATGGATGGTGCATCTGTCTCCCCCCATCCCACTGATTTATGGATGGTGCAATCTGTCTCCCCCCCCATCCCCCCTGATTTATGGATGGTGAAATCTGTCTCCCCCCCATCCCCCTGATTTATGGATGGTGCGATGGTGCCATCTGTCTCCCCCCATCCCCCTGATTCATTGATGGTGCAATCTGTCTCCTTCTATCCCCCTGATTTATGGATGGTGCAATCTGTCTCCTCCCCATCCCCCTGATTTACGGATGGTGCAATCTGTTTCCCCTCCCCCCCCACCCCTTATTTATGGATGTGTGCAATCTGTCTCCTCCTCATCCCCCTGATTTATGATGTGCAATCTGTCTCCTCCTATCCCCCTGATTATGGATGGTGCAATCTGTCTCCTCCCCATCCCCCTGATTTATGGATGGTGCAATCTGTTTCCCCCCCATCCCCCTTATTTATGGATGGTGCAATCTGTCTCCTCCTCATCCCCCTGATTTATGGATGGTGCAATCTGTCTCCTCCTATCCCCCTGATTTATGGATGGTGCAATCTGTCTCCTCCCCATCCCCCTGATTTATGGATGGTGCAATCTGTTTCCCCCCCATCCCCTGATTTATGGATGTGCAATCTGTCTCCTCCTATCCCCCTGATTTATGGATGGTGCAATCTGTCTCCTCCTCCCATCCCCCTGATTTATGGATGGTGCAATCTGTTTCCCCCCCATCCCCCTGATTTATGGATGGTGCAATCTGTCCCCCCCTCATCCCCTGATTTATGGATGGTGCAATCTGTCTCCTCCCCACCCCCCTGATTTATGGATGGTGCAATCTGTTTCCCCCCCCATCCCCCTGATTTATGGATGGTGCAATCTGTCTCCCCCCATCCCCCTGATTTATGGATGGTGCAATCTGTTTCCCCCCCCATCCCCTGATTTATGGATGGTGCATCTGTCTCCCCCCCATGCCCCTGTTTTATGGATGGTGCCACTGTCTCCCCCCCATCCCCCTGATTTATGGATGGTACAATCTGTCTCCCCCCCATTCCCCTGATTATGGATGGTACAATCTGTCTCCCCCCCACCCCTGATTTATGGATGGTGCAATCTGTCTCCCTCCATCCCCCTGATTTTGGATGGTGCCAATCTGTCTCCCCCTCCCCCTGATTTATGGATGGTGCAATCTGTCTCATCCTATCCCCCTGATTTATGGATGGTGCATCATCTGTCTCCTCCCCATCCCCCTGTTTATGGATGGTGCAATCTGTTTCCCCCCCATCCCCCTGATTTATGGATGGTGCAATCTGTCTCCCCCTCATCCCCCTGATTTATGATGGTGCAATCGTCTCCTCCCCACCCCCTGATTTATGGATGGTGCATCTGTTTTCCCCCCCATCCCCCTGATTTATGATGGTGCAATCTGTCTCCCCCCATCCCCCTGATTTATGGATGGTGCAATCTGTTTCCCCCCCATCCCCCTGATTTATGGATGGTCCCATCTGTCTCCCCCCATGCCCCTGATTTATGGATGGTGCCATCTTGTCTCCCCCCATCCCCCTGATTTATGGATGGTACAATCTGTCTCCTCCCCCCCCATTCCCTGATTTATGGATGTACAATCTGTCTCCCCCCTCCCCCTGATTTATGATGGTGCAATCATGTCTCCCTCCATCCCCCTGATTTATGGTGGTGCAATCTGTCTCCCCATCCCCCTGATTTATGGATGGTGCAATCTGTCTCCCCCCCATCCCCCTGATTTGGATGGTGCGATGGTGCCATCTGTCTCCCCCCCCATCCCCCTGATTCATGGATGTGCAATCTGTCTCCTTCTATCCCCCTGATTATGGATGGTGCAATCGTCTCCTCCCATCCCCCTGATTTACGGATGGTGCATCTGTTTCCCCCCCCATCCCTCTTATTTATGGATGGTGCAATCTGTCTCCGCCTCATCCCCCTGATTTATGGATGGGGCAATCTGTCTCCTCCTATCCCCCTGTTTATGGATGGTGCAATCTGTCTCCTCCCCATCCCACTGATTTATGGATGTGCATCTGTTCCCCCCCCCCTCCCCCTGATTTATGGATGGTGCAATCTGTCTCCCCTCCTATCCCCCTGATTTATGGATGGTGCAATCTGTCTCCTCCCCATCCCCCTGATTTATGGATGGTGCAATCTGTTTCCCCCCCATCCCCCTGATTATGGATGGTGCAATCTGTCTCCCCCTCTCCCCCTGATTTATGGATGGTGGCAATCTGTCTCCTCCCCCCCCCTGATTTATGGATGGTGCAATCTGTTTCCCCCCATCCCCCTGATTTATGGATGGTGCAATCTGTCTCCCCCCCATCCCCCTGATTTATGGATGGTGCAATCTGTTTCCCCCCCATCCCCCTGATTTATGGATGGTGCCATCTGTCTCCCCCCATGCCCTGATTTATGGATGGTGCCATCTGTCTACCCCATCCCCCTGATTTATGGATGGTGCAATCTGTCTCCCCCCATCCCCCTGATTTTGGATGGTGCCATCTGTCTCCCCCCCACCCCCCTGATTTATGGATGGTACAATCTGTCTCCCCCCCATCCCCCTGATTTATGATGGTACAATCTGTCCTCCCCCCATCCCCCTGATTATGATGGTGCAATCTGTCTCCCTCCACCCCTGATTTATGGATGGTGCAATCTGTCTCCCCCACCCCCTGATTTAGGATGGGGCAATCTGTCTCCCCCCCATCCCCCTGATTTATGGATGGTGCAATCTGTCTCCCTCCATCCCCCTGATTTTGGTGGTGCCATCGTCTCCCCCCCATCCCCTATTTATGGATGGTGCAATCTGTCCTCTCCCCCCCCCCCTGATTTATGGATGGTGCAATCTGTTTCCCTCTCCATCCCCCTGATTTATGGATGGTACAATCTGTCTCCCCCCCCCATCCCCCTGATTTATGGATGGTGCAATCTGTCTCCCTCCATCCCCCTGATTTATGGATGGTGCAATCTGTCTCCCCCCATCCCCTTTATGGATGGTGCATCTGCTCCCCCCCATCCCCCTGATTTATGGATGGTGCAATCTCTGTCTCCCCATCCCCCTGATTTATGGTGGTGCAATCTGTCTCCCCCTCATCCACCTGATTTAGGGATGGTGCAATCTGTCTCCCCCCATCCCCTGATTTATGGATGTGCAATCTGTCTCTTCCCCACCCCCTGATTTATGATGGTGCAATCTGTTTCCCCTCCATCCCCTGATTTATGGATGGTGCAATCTGTCTCCCCCCATCCCCCTGATTTATGGATGTACAATCTGTTCTCCCCCCCCCTCCCTGATTTTGGATGGTACAATCTGTTCTCCCCCCCATCCCCCTGATTTATGGATGGTAACATCTGTCTCCCCCCCCATCCCCCTGATTTATGGATGGTACAATCTGTCTCCTCCCCATCCCCCTGATTTATGGATGGTACAATCTGTCTCCCCCCCATCCCCCTGATTTATGGATGGTACAATCTGTCTCCCCCCCCATCCCCCTGATTTTGGATGGTACAATCTGTCTCCTCCCATCCCCCTGATTTATGGATGGTGCAATCTGTCTCCCTCCATCCCCCTGATTTATGGATGTGCAATCTGTCTCCCCCATCCCCCTATTTATGGATGGTGCAATCTGTCTCCCCCCCATCCCCCTGATTATGGATGGTGCAATCTGTCTCCCCCCATCCCCCTGATTTATGATTGGTGCAATCTGTCTCCCCTCCTCCACCTGATTTAGATGGTGCAATCTGTCTCCCCCCATCCCCCTGATTTTGGATGTGCAATCTGTCTCTTCCCCACCCCCTGATTTATGGATGGTGCAATCTGTTTCCCTCCCCCATCCCCTGATTTTGGATGGTGCAATCTGTCTCCCCCCCATCCCCCTGATTTATGGATGGTACAATCTGTCTCCCGCCCCCCCATCCCCTGATTTATGGATGGGTACAATCTGTCTCCCCCCCATCCCCCTGATTTATGGATGGTACAATCTGTCTCCCCCCATCCCCTGATTTATGGATGGTAACATCGTCTCCCCCCCATCCCCCGATTTATGGATGGTACAATCTGTCTCCCCCCCATCTCCCGATTTATGGATGGTACAATCTGTCTCCCCCCCATCCCCCTGATTTATGGATGGTACAATCTGTCTCCCCCCCATCCCCCTGATTATGGATGGTACAATCTGTCTCCTCCCCATCCCCTGATTTATGGATGGTACAATCTGTCTCCCCCCCATCCCCCTGATTTATGGATGGTGCAATCTGTCTCCCCCTCCACTCCCCTATTAAATCAGTTAGCTTGTCTTTAACACCATGAAAGAGCCCAGCGGCTCCCGGCAAATCCCCCCGGTAACCTCTACTATGACCCAATTCTGTTCTCCCCATATACACCAGATCTATCATATCTACCAGCAGGTCCTCATGTTAATGCCGTAGTAAAGGTAGGACCACTAATTCTCCTTTCTGGTCATTGCGGACGATAATAAAATGAATCCCAATGTTCGGGGCAATGATGATAAACAAACTGACATGTTGGAAATGATAGGCAAAAAAAAGAAGCAAATGAACAGGAAATCTCCAGTGATCTCTTGTCATTACCTAATACTAGGATTTAGAGCAGGTTTCCACAATGCAGACATTACATCGTGGAAGGACTTTTGATCCATCAGCCTGCCCCCGGCACATACACTTCATATCTATCAATCCCATCCCGTGGTAATAGCCAGATATGTGACCGAAGCGACACGACCAGCTCCATTGCATCCAATTTCCATTCTGTGAAATCTCCGCAAGCAGAACATAGGAAAATGGGTCTAGTGATTAATTTGGAAATCTCCACGCAGGGCGTGAGATGTGTGGAACCAAGAGACTTACGTATGAAATACTTTACATGGGCTGATTCTTGCCCTTCACAAATGGTTTGTACCATCTGACACACATGTCCTTGCATAATAAACTGCCTGACTACACCCACACACACACCACATCATACACACACACAGCACATACACACACAGACACAGACACCAACACAAGACACACACACAGACACACACCACATCATACACACACACAGCACATACACACACAGACACACACACCCACACACAGACAGACACACACAGACATACACCACATCATACACACACACAGCACATACACACACAGACAGACACACCACACACAGACGACACAAACACAGACACACACCACATCATACACACACACAGCACATACACACACAGACACACACCACACAGACACACACCACATTACACACACACACACAGCACATACACACACACACACACACACCACACACAGACAGACACACCACACACGACACAGACACACTCACACACATACATATTGAGAATTACTGGTAATTAAGCTAATACTGTACGATTGTCCTGGTTGTCACGATAATATAGATTGAGATTACTGGTATTAATACATATACTGTATTCTGGTTGGTACGGGATACTATATAATTTGAGAATTACTGGTATTATACATATAGTAGTTCTGGTTTGGTACGGGATACTATATATATTGAGAATTACTGGATTAATACATAACTGTATTCTGGTTGGTACGGGATACTATATAAATAATTGAGAATTACTGTTTAATACATATACGGTTAATTCTGGTTGTACGGGGATACTATATAATATTGAGATACTGGTATTAATACATATACTGTATTCGGTTGGTAGCGGGGTACTAAAGAATAGTACTGATTAATACAATTCCGGTGAGTACTCTCCATAAAAGTTCTATCGTTTAATGGTGCTATTTTTGCCCCAGCCACTTATTTAACATTTGAAAGATACATCTGATTGGTTGGGCAAAATTAGCACCATTTTTAACAATATGAACTTTATATTGAATAACCCTACATACATTAATATTGAGGATTACTGGTATTAATACATATATACTTTAGTTTGGTTGGATCCAATTGCCATTTTGGTCAGGAAGGAATTTTTTTTTCCTTTTTTTAGTTTTTTTTTTTTTTTTTTTTGCCTTTCTCTGATCCACTGTTAAGTAGGTTAAAAACGGAGGGTATAAAGTTGGACCTGGATGGCTTATTCATGGGTTTTTATTGACTTGATGGATTATTAATTTATTTCAACCTCAATTACTATGGGCATATTTATAAAAGAGCGAAACAGTCATGCGAATATGTTTTCGCAGTCGCTTTTCGCATGGTTTTCGCCCAAAAAACAGTTACGCTCTTATAAAGGTAGCGTTAACGAATGGCGAAGGGCGAAACCGTTTCCGCGAGCTATCGCTAAACCCTTTTCGCCTAACTACGCAATGGTAATTTTAGCGAAAAAGGAGCAAAAAGGCATAACGCGATTTATAAAAGAGCGAAAGGTGGTTTTTGCGTTAAAAAGAGCGAAAGATTAGCGCGACCCTGAAGGTGGTGAAAAGTCATTGTTTGAGCGAAAAGGCATTCTAATGGGTAATATGCCTTGAAAAGGCGAATGCGCATTAGAAGGGCGATCGCGCATTAGAGTGTAATATGCCTTGGAAAAGCGACATTAGAAAGGCGATCGCGCATTAGAATGTAATATGCCTTGGAAAAGCGAACGCGCACTAGAAAGGCGAACGCGCATTAGAAAGGCGAGCGCACATTAGAAAGGCGAACGCACATTATAATGAAATATGCCTTGGAAAAGCGAACGCGCATTAGAAAGGCGAACGCGCATTAGAAAGGCGAACGCACATTATAATGGAATATGCCTTGGAAAAGCGAACGCGCATTAGAAAGGCGAATGTGCAGTGCAAAAGAAAATTGTATTCCAATTGAGAAATTCTAAGAAGATTGACTAAATAAGACATGGCTGACTTCTTGGTAAATGTGAGGTGACCATTTTGAACTTGACATCATTTTCTAGTGGGCTTTTCTGGTTTCGAATGGTTTTCACAATGCAGTCTTCTTAGATGCGTTAAGTTTTCGCTGCGATACTTTTCGCTCTTTATCGCGCCCGTTCGCCTTTTTCAGCCGCGAAGTGTGTTTTTTTCGCTTTTTTATAAATAAGGCGAAATGAAGCCCCAAATGGCGCTATTTTCGCTGCGATGTGCTGCGCTAATTATTTGGCGAAAAAGACAATCCTTTATAAATATGCCCCTATGTTACTTTGTTCATCAGGCCAATGAAGGGACTTGATCTAAATCACTAACAACAAGACTATGATCAGCATTATTTTCTTTAGGGAATTTTGAGAAGTAACTTGCAATCATTACCCGGGTGAGAATGATGTAGTTTTCCATGAGCTGGAAAAATTGCCTGAACATTTGACTGCAGTTCCCATTGAAGTATAGAATGTAATTTCCCTATTATGTCATTTTATCCTATGAGAACCAATATAATACCAGTATAATACATTGATAGCTGGGGCATTATTTTACTCTCTCTGTTATGCCTTGGGTTAGTAAAAGAGTATTGTGTGGATCAGTGTATTGTGTGGATCAGTGATGTTCTCTCGCCATTGGTTATTTTATACTTTTATAATATCTCCAATAGATCTTTAACTTTCTGCCATCAGTAAACTGCTGTTCAGATAGTTATCTGGAAACATTCCTTTCTCTGCTCTGCTCAGACCCAATCAGGTCAGACTACCCTACAAGGCACAAGGGAAACCCCCAATTAGGGCACCCATTCTCCCATATGGCAATAGTAAAGCAAGAAATGGGGGTTATGTTGGCCTTACACCAGTTTCTTGGCATAGATGTTGCCCCAAAGGGTTTTTTTACTGTCCAGCCATAATGTCATTCTTGTACTGTCCAGCCATAATGTCGTATTGTTCCACCTGCATTATGGTACATAACAGGGTATTGTTCCACCTGCATTATGGTACATAACAGGGTATTGTTCCACCTGCATTATGGTACATAACAGGGTATTGTTCCACCTGCATTATGGTACATAACAGGGTATTGTTCCACCTGCATTATGGTACATTATACATAACATATACACAGCAAATACTGTACACAGCATATACACAGAAAATACTGTACACAGCATATACATAACATATACACGGCAAATACTGTACACAGCATATACATAACATATACACGCCCATGGGTAGGTAGTTGGGGACAGTAGAGGCCCATGGGTAGGTAGAAGTTGGGGTCAGTAGAGGCCCATGGGTAGGTAGAAGTTGGGGTCAGTAGAGGCCCATGGGTAGGTAGTTGGGGACAGTAGAGGCCCATAGGTAGTTGGGGACAGTAGAGGCCCATGGGTAGGTAGTTGGGGACAGTAGAGGCCCATGGGTAGGTAGTAGGGGTCAGTAGATGCCCATGGGAGATTTCAGGAGTATATAGTTTGTGGGGGGTATTTTTGAGTTGGGGGGGTGTTTCGTGGAAAAACTGCAGACTGTTCAAATACAAAACTGGCTAATTTTTTTTTGCTGCTACTGACATTTGGCACTGGTCACGCTCTGGGTTAGTTGGTAGCCATGTCTCTGGGTACACCCATGAATGTGGCATACCGTTTTATTCGGGAGGGGTTAGGCTTTCATATTTGAGATGCGTTTGAACTTTCCTCCACAGTTTTTAGCTGAAATTCGCATTTGATTTTGTCTCTGATTTTACAGTTGAGGAAAAAAAGGAAAATGTGAGAAAGTAACTTACAATTTGACGAAGAGCTGCGTCCGGGTACCTGCATTTTGATCGAAACTAACCTCACTCGTAAAATCCTGCGAGTGTGTAGTTTCTAAAAATATCTCACTTGTGGGGATAGTTTAGATAATTTGGTAGATATTCTATGTTAACTGTTAGTAGTGGTTACACATTTTAATTTGGTGTAATATTCTAGGAGGTGCAGTTTTAGTTTGGGGGGTTCTCCTGTACAGGAAAAGTCGGGTACCTACATATATCTGGTATCGTTGTACTCGGGAGTATCTGAGCTTTTAGAAACAGTAAGATTTTTGTGCGTAACCTTAAGATAACTATAAGTAAAAATGGGAAAAATCCATGAAAATTTGCAAATTTTTCATTTTTTTTACATATTTTACCCATAATTCCAGTAAAATTTCCAGAAAAGTTACAAAATTCTGTTACCATGTTAAAGTACACTTTGTGCTGAAAAAAACAATGTATAATATTCCTGATTTACTGCAAGGTTTCCTACTGTAAAATTAGTCTAAAGCGATTAAGGGCAAAATCCTGAAAATTCTTCTGGCAGTTAACGCAAAAAAAAATGAAAATCTCCTGGCAGTGAAAGGGTTAAAGGCGCGATATCGCTAAAAACCGATACTGCGCCTTTATAAATGTGGCCCATGGTTCTTTCTGAAACAGGACTCATCCAGTATATACTGCAAACATAATCTGGTTTAAAGGGCATGTAAACTGGGGCAAATCATTTTTTAACTAATCACACAGTAATTAGGATTAATTATCACCAATCTTAAATCTGCTTTTTATTTCTTCTCTGACCTTCCTATCCCTTGGTTTTTAGCTCTGGGAGTTTTACTTTTTAAAGAGGGTGGGACACAGCTAGTCAGTAAAGAACTGTCAATCACCCAGCCCCTCCCCCTGGCACACTACATGTAGACACTATGCATTCTATAAAAGTAAAGCTTATGTATCTGTCACTGCATGGCTCATTGATTCAGCATTAAGGTTAGGAAAGGTAATAACCATTATCTGTTTCTCTGTGCTCTTTCTGTGCAGATAAACCCAATCCTGCAGTTAGCTGCTGTCTGTGTTAAGTTCCACTGTAGCACTGTAGTAAAAGAAATCAGTTAAAAAGCCCCCCCCCCCCCAAAAAAAAAAAACCACACACACACCTTCAAACTCCTACAGCTAAAAGAAAATCTTACTTGAGTGATTACAGCTCCCAGTGCTGCTTACCCATAGCAAAGCAGTTTTACTTTCACTTTGACTATAACACAAAATCACTGGGTGGATGCTATTGGCTCTAGTGAGGCACAGAACATCTCCACTGCAGATGCTCCACACTCCATTTGTGCGTCAGTTTTGGGAGGGGGTGGATACATAGATAGGAGACATGAGTGAGCTGAGTGAGTTGAACAGGACATGAGGGGATCTAGTGACAGGGAGCACTGAGAGCAAAAAGGGATTAAGTTCCTGGCAGCATTAAAAATATAGAAAAGAATAAAGGCAAGTCATTTTTTTCAGTTTAGTGTCCCTTTAAGCCTTGAAAGAACATTGAATCAAAAAAAAAAAAAAATGAGAATGTAGCATTACAAACTTACAGACACACCCAATGTTTAAGTCACTGACTGTTCTGGTTCTCACACTTGTCCAGTCCTAATGAGCAGGTCACCATCCACTAGAGGTTCCTAGCCAATCATATTAGAGTCAGTACAGAAAAGACAGTTTGAAAGCTTCCCAAGGGAACATGTGACTTAAGTCAAAAGGCGTCAGAAAATGCACATTTACAGAAGGTCATTTGGATGGCTCAAGGTGTATTGGAAAAAATGTTTCTTAATGTGAATTAAAGATTTTTCTACTACTTAGAAATTGTTCCTTAAGTGTAATTATAGTTTTCTATGAGTAGCAGTGTGTTCAAGTGTAGTCGATTTCTAAAATGACTACAAATGAAACTACTAAATGTATATGGAAATTAAGACAAGAGCCGGGCATGAATTTTATTGTGCGCGAATCATCATGGTTTAGAGATTAGTTTCGATATCTGATTTATAAAGGGTTTTCGTAGATACACGTCCGGAATCTTGCGATTAGTTTTTCAGAAGACTCTGTTTATGTGTTAATCAGAAGATTGATGACCGTGTATGTATGTTAAGTGACAGATAAGAAAAAAACGAACCAAATCATCACAATTTGTAGCTTGGAGTTCATCTTGAATTTCCTATATTTCTTCATTCTTTCTGGGGTTTTTTTTGTTTTTTTTTTAAATACGGCAAAACTTTTTTATTGCTTCTATGGACTTTAATAGGAAATTTATTTTCACAAAACTCCATCACCCATCTCTATTAGCTGCAGGAGACACAATGTTCTGGTCCACAGTTGGCGCTCAGAGTCTTTTTAGATACTCCACTGTCTACATTCTATCTGATTGAAGAGTTTCACAGGAATTGTACTTGTTGTACACGTTATCTTTAAATAAAAGTCATTATGAAGAACAATTTTCACTTCCTGTATTCCAATATTTCTAATTGATTTGATGAATAACAAATGTTTCATAGACGGTCAAAGTTACTCATGCAAATAATTTCATTTGATAAGTTATTTGGATGGGGGAGTTTTAGTTTGTTCTGGTTTGCGGCCAGCTGGGCAAGGAGTGGATCCAGAGACACGAAAACCTCTTACTGCTGTTTCTAATAAAAATAAATAAAAAAACCAATCAAGCACTCAGACAGGTTTATACCCCCCCCCCCAAAAAAAAAAAAACCCTCCATAAATGTTCAGTAGGTCAGTAGTTCAAATGTGATGAGTCCTTTGGCAAATGGCGAGAGCTCTGTAGGGTAAGCTGCCATTTGGAAATAGGAAATTGCTGAGCTAACAAGAACAAAATAAAAAAAAGGAGAAGGTTGTAAAAATGAGAAAGAGTTTTAACTTAATGCAAGGGGAGATTTTCTGTCCTTAAGAACACCCAAAATACACAACATAAATTCCCAGGCTTAAAGGGATAGCGTATCTTAGATGAATAGCCATTAACCCATTATACAGTAAGCAATAAACCAAGTGATATTGTCTACATAACGTCCACATATTTATTTTTTGATTAAAAAGACACAGTGCTGTCATTATACAGCTGCAGGAAGTTTACCTGTAGAGGGATAGAATGTTCCCAAAAAGTCACGCATGCATGAGGTCCTATTGGTCCATTTCAACCACTGTTTCCCAATAAACTGAACAATTCCCATAACAAAGTCTGGAAAGCAAATGACAATTCAGTTCATTTCAAGCTTAGTTTCCCCTATTGGGTTTTTGGTAAAGAGTCTCCTAATAAAGACGTCTTGTGATAGAACATTTCCATGAAACACTTTTGTTGCAGCCTAAAAGGGAACGAATCATTTAAATCTTCAAGCCTCTTACATGGCTGCTTATTAAGTTAGGAGTCTGTTCACTGCCCATATCTAGAGGTGTGCACATTTATAAGGTATGTCCTATATAAATCACTCGGATTATATACTGATAAACTAGAGCTGCTGCTAAAGTCTATGTAGAACTGAGCCAGATTTAAAGGGCATGTCCACCCCAAAACTAAAATTTAACCACATACTGTTCCCACTGTGTAGTGTTGAAAAATTCTTACCTTAGATCTCTGCTCCTTATGGTTCTCCCGCAGTGCCGGTTCACAGTCTCAAAAACTGAGGAGTAAGAGGTGTCTATCCGGTCCCTGCTGCTTCCTTAACCGCAGTAAGGACAGTGATATGCACAGGGGAGCTTCTCCCCTCCCTCCCACTGAATCTTTTTTTGCTGTCTGGTGCCCTACCTCTGAAACCCAGGTCTGTGATTGAAAGGACTATGTTACCAATGAAACTCCTAGATGACCGTAAACCAACATCGCTGCTTCTGACTTAACATTTCATTATGCCCAAGTCTCTCAATCAGCAGCAAGAGTTACTAGACTTACCATGTGATGAAGAAACCAAACTCTGGCCCATTAGATCCAGGAAGAGTGTTGGAGGGGATGGTTGGTGGGGGATAGGGATGGATATGTATCCCCTATTTTACATTTTACAGATACTTAATTTCACCTTGGGATTCTTTGAACTTCTATTTATTTATTTATTTTATGGGGGTGGGGGTGGGGGTGGGTACATTATCCAATGTATAATAGTCACTCAGCTTTATCATGGATCATGAAAGCAACATGTTATGAATTATATAAACAAGGCAAATTCACTGTTGCTCCAAATGTATAAGAAAGGATCAGAAACTCGAACACCAGAGGGCGCTGATATGTAACAGTAGCAGAACAACAAATTCAGAACCAACAAATATGGGTAATATTATAACATATAATATTACAACCTCACTGTGTAATTCAAGGATATAACAAGTCAAATTGAAATTTCTGTATTACTTGGCCTCAGGCTTTTATATTAATACAAGACTCTGTGATTTCTAATATTATCATAATGAATCACACGGTAAGGTGTATAGTATCCGGGATATTAACAAACAAATAATAGGTATCTGTACCAGACCGTAAAGCAAATAACACTATGAATTTCCATCGCACATTTGTACAAATTGTCATTGCACAAAAGAAAAAACATCTAATGACAAGAGTTCAGAATTCCCGCTCTTGCAGCCGTGTATCTACCATGGGAGCAGCTCCTCATAGTTTTACTGGGGAACCCAGTGATTCCTTTTTAGGACACTAGTTCTTTTGATATACCATATATACTCGAATATAAGTCAAGATTTTTAGGCTTTAAAATTAGCCTGAAAACCTAACCTCGACTTATAGTCAGGTCAAGTCCTAATTTAGATCCAAATGCTGCAATTGCGGGTAGTAACCAGTAGGTGGCACTGTGTTAAAAAAATCCTTCATCTGCATAGAAAGTTACAGGAGCTGATCTGCCTTTACACTCCTTCCTGCTTCCTGTAGTCTGGCTGCTGGACTCACTCAGCACTGTCACTGCTCATCTGGATGCTGGAAATCTGATGGGTCTTCTCAGTTTGGGGCAAAAACAGCTGCTAGTTCAACTAGATTTGGCTATTAATGTATGGGAATTCTGCTGTCCATTTAAAGGGCATCTTAAGCCACAAAACAATACTGAATAAGAAATCAGTAGTGGTCATAATTTCTACCCTCGGCTTATACTCGAGTCAATCACTTTTATTATTTTTTTCGGGTAAAAATATGTACCTCGACTTATACTCCAGTATATACGGTATCTACTGTATATATCCCAAAACAGAGATGCCTGTGTTCCATTCCGTGGAATTTAAAAAGCCTTATGAAATGGAAATATAATATAATTGTCTTAGCCATGGTCTTTAAAAAAAACAGAAACCTAAAGACAACCACCGAGGGACATTTAATATGGATGGATAATTAATTCTTTCTGTTTGTAGTCAGCTGAATGACTCGCAGATCGCCTTGCGAACTCACCACACTAAAGCCCGTCTTTGTTGCTCTTTTAAAACAGTGTTCCAGTATTCATTTGGATTTCCAGTGTTTACTTTCTGCATTATAACTCTGATCTGTGATTTCTGGCCCGTGTTGAGTTGTGGTCCGAGATTTCCAGCCTTGATCCCCTTGTATATTTCTGTGTTGTTTTTAGTCAATCCTTTGTTTGGCATAGAAGTCTTCTTATTTATGTTTCCCTAATTCTGGAACGAGAAAATCAAGGGTTGAGAAAGAAGAAACCATCGTTGAATTGAAGCCCTGTGGAAAGTTAGGATTTACGGGAAATATGCTCAACGTTACTTTGTCAAATATGTATATATTTTTTTTATTTATTGTACATGACAACAGTTAAATTCTACATTCTGTAACGGAGCTAGTGTTTTGTTTTTAGGCTCATAAAAAAGGTTCATTTTCCCTGTAGAGTTCTTCCTCCACTTATCTGAAATGGATTACTCTGGATTTTCTTCAATTTCATTTTTTTTCTTTTGTGCCAAAAATAGGTTTAGTTATTTTAACCATTACCCTGAGTTTTAATTATTTATTGGTATTCTTTTTTGTTTTTAGATCTGATCTGGTCTTATTGCTTCAAAGAGCGAAATAATCACATCCCCAGTCAAAATCTGCAGCTAAACGATTAGAAAATTAGTGATAAGTACTCTCTGGGAATGTCCTACTGTACACTGATATTAAAGTGAACTTTTCCATTAATGTATTGATTGAAATCCGGGGGGTTAAGGAGCTATGCCTTACCTCCTGTTCTTCAATCAATAACTCAGGAGCAAGGAACTCAGTATATTTACCTTTCGCACGAACTACCGCTGGAGAACTCCGACCGCTTCCTGGTTCTAAATCTCTTTAGCACGCATGCATGATAATGTGCGCTATAGAGCATGAAATGATTGGAGATTTGGAGTTCTGCAGCGGTGGACCGCGCAAATGGTAAATATACCTTTGGCCCTGGCTCTTGAGTTATTGATTGAAGAATAGGAGGTAAGGCATAGCTCCTTAACCTCCTGGGCTTCAATCAATACATTAAAGGAAAAGTTCCCTTTGGGAGTGAGCTATTCCTTTAACCAAGTAAAGAATCAATAGCAGATGTGCGTCTCTGGGTAGATTTAAACCCACATGAGTATTTAACTCCAGCTAAAAGCTGGATTATGGACATTCAGATCCACGTTTTATATTAGGATTCAGGAACAAGGGATTACTCCAATAGAGGGAATAGATCTATATTGCATAAGCAGAAATGATTTAAGAAGAGGAAACACCATTTTCTAAAACATAGTCTAACCCAGAGAGAGCTTTACCCACCAGTAATGATGATCGTAGAAAAAACACAATAATTCTTAAAAAAAAATAACATCACCCACATTACATATCACTTCCAGCAGCTGAAATCACTTGCTCACATTTACAACCATGCTGCCCTCCTTTAGATATCACACAGCAAAGATGAGTGCTAAAAGCCCGCCTCCTAGACGGCCCAGGGCCTTGGTTAACATATCACTTGTCATTGGCTGGTGGGAATGTCTGTTACAACCTCTCTCCTCCTCCTCTGCCAGTTAAACAAACTTGAAATGTCCTGTTGCTGGGATACAGACTACATAATCACGCTGATCAAGGGCGGAAGGAGGGTTTTCTCACATGCTAACTTTGAGTGACAGTTAGAGGCAGACAGAATTGTTACGCCCTATTTCCAGCATGGCTAATTGAAGGCAGAGAGGCTCGAAATCAGGAAAAAGTGTATGGGGAGGGCTGCATTACCTTAACTCTTTTTAAAGCCATTTAAAAAAATACATTGAGCCAATACAGTTATCCTTAAATATATCCTGTGCTGCTTCAAAATTGCCTTCAATTGTGCACAGAAATGTGTTGATGTCGGCTTTTTAAGTAGGAAGTTTGGCTGCATATTAATTATTACTTAACAATGATAAGCCTCTGCTTCCGCTTGCATCATAATCACCTTTGACTCTCTTCAAACTGGGGCAAGTTTCCAACTTAGGTCATGTTGAGCTGCTATAGCGGATATCCAGGTGAGTCTGGACTGCAGGTTGCGTAAATAACATACTTAACTAAGAGTGTCACCACGCTGATCCTCCATTGTAATCTTTAGTTACTTTACTACATGTCAGGTAGAGTTTCATGATGTACCCGCCCTTTAAATTCCTTCATTTTAATGCCCATTTTCTTTACAGCCCAACCCAAAAAGGTCTTGGTTGCACTTTTATTCTTTTTTCTTGTACATCTTCTCTGAGTAACAAATTTTGCCAGTGTTTGCATCCCGTACCAGCCTCTGTCTGCTTATTGTTTATATACTCTGGCTGCTAACCGAAGTAACTTTTTGGTTATTGTTTTCCAAATTACATTTCCCCCCCAAGGGTTGGTACACATGGGCCATCATTAGCATGATATTCCCTGCCAACTGACAACTAATAAGTAAACAGATCTATGTAAATTAAAGTGGTGTCGACAATAATTCTGAACAAAGGACGGTGTGTCATATTGAAGAGCAGTCTGCCAAAATTTACCAACGTGTCTAATCTATTTTTAACCGATTTTAACCGATTGTCTTTATGGTAAATTTTAGATGATATTTTGGCACAGCCAACCAAAATAGTATGGTTGATCAGGCTGAAAAATTGCCCTGTATGTACAAGCCCTTAAACAATATTTAACAAAAAATGTACTGTATATACTCGAATATAAGCAGAGGTTTTTGTTTTATGGGCAGGAGCATTTTTTTGCATGTTTATTTTCTAATTATAGGTTTGCAGTAGTGATATTTTCTACCCTTGGCTTATACTCGAGTCAATCAGTTTTAGCCGTTTTTTAGACAAAAAATGGGTACCTCGGCTTATACTCGGATCGACTAATACTCCAGTATATTGGGTACTTCTTTACTATCTCCACCATTTAATCTACCGAGGCTTATAAACACTCACCTTACCCATTGAACTATTGCTCAAAAAATGGTTAGTCATGAAATATATGCAATGTGTAAGAATCTCTTCTGTCAATCTTACAAAGAGAACCACAGGCTGTATTTATTAAGGTTCATTATTGCCAATGTCGGACAACAAACCTTTATTTGGATTCTAAAAATGGGTGAATAGTGGAGGTAATGCCCAGTATCCACCAATTGACTTCGAATTGATTGGTTGCAACAAAGTCTGTGATGTGTTTCAGGACAGTATAAGGAAAATATAAGTCAAGTATATGTCTATTATTGGAACTGTGATGGGGTTGAGGGGATAATCTTGATATAACAACTTGTATATCAAGCTTGTTTCATCTCATATAATTTAGAATGAACATTGTCAACCAATATGCAGGGCTATGTATGGAGAGCCATTATTGGCTTTTTCCATCTTAAAGTCACGTTAACCCATGTACCAAGGCGGTGTGCAAAACCGGTGTTGTGCCACCGCAGCAACCAATGTACCGAGCTGATAAAGGCTCTTTAAGACAGCGTTAAAGATTCTGAATGGGTAAACCCCATTTGCTATGTACCAAGAGCCGCTATTGGCTCAGTGCATTGCCTAGAGGAGGCAAATAAAGAGTGATACCGGGATACCCTGATGGTGTTTCAAACATAGTTAATTGTTTTTATTTAATTTACCCATTACAGACCCCCCTCCCTCCATAGGTCACATTTGTTTTAATGACTCCTTAGTTCCCTTATAACAGCAAATTTCCATAAAAGTATTTTTCCTTTCAATGGAAAGAGAAGACAGAATCGCACATTACAAAGGCTTACGGCTGCCAGCAAGTTTAACGCCACACTTACATATACATACGTGTGATCTGCAGTGACCGAGTTTTTACAGAAATGGAAAATTTCCAGACGCACATCTCAACTTGTCCTTGGAAAGTTTAGGTATTTTTTTCGTCAATAGAAGCAATAACATGGAGGGAATGTGCTTGTGATTCATTCCCTTATTAATCTCACAGATCATAAAATGGACTTGATTTAGGATGGAAACAGAAGTCGTAGAAAAACTCGCCGCCCCCCAAGAGGCCACTCACTTTAAGTAACACGAGGCGCTCATGTTGTGCCCTCCAAGGAGTTTCCCAACCCAGCTTGAAGTCTTGGCTTCGTGGGCCTGGCAGGTTTGCCAAAGTAGGCTGAAAAATTTCTGTCACATTGTAAATGGAAAAATGATTGATGCTTTAGCTGGATTGACAGGAGTGCTACAAATTTAACGATATTAAATGTGACTTCTACGGTTGTTAGAATCATGTTGAACTGAACGTTCCACCCCTTGATCTGCTTCATTTCAGCAAGTTTATCTTCCTCCCGGGACATCCCACTTTGCTTTCTGACCAAGCAGGAAATAAATGAAGATAATGCACCTTGCTCTCAAACCAGAGCGAATTGCACTCCAGCGCTTTACATCCTCAAAGTATTAATTCCTTTTCCTGAGTTTTACAAGCCGGGGGGAACACATTGTAGAATTTTTCTTTTCTTTATTTTTATATTTATTTTACTTCTCTGTTAAACCTTTTCCTATTTTTTTTTTCTTTTAGCATTTTCCCCTTTTACTTTACACACAAAGATGTCATTTGTGCAAAACGAGCAGACTTGTCGTAAGTAACACAGTATATGAATCGTGTGCAGTGTTTCTGGTATACATAACCGTAAGACTTAACGTATATACTCGAGTATAAACCGTCCAGAGAATAAACCAAGGTACCTAGTTTTACCTAAAAAAAAGGAGAAAAAAAGAGATTGACTCGAGTATAAACCGAAGGTGTAACCCCTACTAGTATTTGCCACTTAAGATGTTTGGAAACTACAACTCCCAGCATGCTTTAATTGCTGGGAGTTGTAGTTTTCAAACATCTGCAGAAGCCAATACTTGCAAATAGGGGTAAATCCTCCTTTATTTGTGCATACAGTATGCACAAATAAAGAAGGTGTTACTCTTATTTGTAAGTATTGTGTGCCCTGGTGTCCCTGTGGTATTCTCCTACCTTGTCTGGCGGCCGCTTGCTCCTCGCTCCACATCCTCTGCTCTTCAGGATGATGTCACTACTCGGCGCCGCAAAGTGAGAGGCGCCAGGTAATGACGTCATCCGGAAGCGCACTGAGGATGCGGATCGTGCGGCCGCCGGACAAAGTAGGGGAAAGATTGACTCGAGTATAAACCGAGGTTTATACTCTTTCAGGCTTTTTTTAAAGCCTGAAAACCTCGGTTTATACTCGAGTATATACTTGAGAATATATATAAAATAATACAGCTTTTTACTGCTCTATTGCAGTTTGTAAAAACTAGAAGAACCTCCTTTTAATTTGGAACTGCCGGGTTTGAAAATTTACTAACCTGACAGAATTTTTTAAAATTTTTCAAAACTTTAATTGAAAAATCACATTTCATAAAAATTTTCAATTTCGATCTAAAATTTATGATAAAAAATTCCTTTGATTCGATTGGTTCCGTGAAAATGATATCAGAAGGAAACTTGGCAGTTACGTCCATCTCTAGTAAACACCTGATAGCATCGAATTGTGATTGAAGATTAATAGGCCAGGGAAGATATTTCTTTCCCAATTCATAGGCCTCTCAAACAAAGCAACTAAAATGTAACCTGTAACTTATCAAAAGCTTATATCCCAATGTAGGTTATTCATCTATCAATCCAGATTTCTTTCTTTCCTATGAGCCAGAACATGTCCTGGATAATTGCCTTGTATTTTGGCAAGTAAATGCTTTTCTGCTCCTTTATCATTAAGTGGATATTGTGTTGCATTCATTGCTTTGTTCACTACATGGTTTCACTTTTATTGAATACAAAATGTAAGTATTATCAACATGTGCTGTGGGAAAACGGAGGAGGTTTGAAAGTGAACTGTGTGTTTTTGCTGTGGGGAATCCATAACTGCCATGGGACATTGTGCCATACACATAAACACAATATTGAAACCTGTCAGGTTTTTTCATGAATGTCAGGAATTTCTTGAGAATGAGGTTTATCAGCAATGAAAAGATGAAAAATGATAAAATACCCAAACTGATGAATCAGTCAAAACTTTTAGCCCAAAAACTAAAGAACCCAGGCATAGGAGCACCTTTAAAACACCCAGACATAGGGGAATATTCAAAGCACCCAGACCTAGGGGCATATTTAAAACACCCACACATAGGAGTACCTTTAAAGCACCCAGAGGTAGGGGCATATTTAAAACACCCACACATAGGAGTACCTTTAAAGCACCCAGAGATAGGGCATATTTAAACACCCACACATAGAGTACCTTAAAAGCACCCAGAGTAGGGCATATTTAAAACACCCACACATAGAGTACCTTCAAGCACCCAGAGTAGGGCATATTTAAAAAACCCAACATAGGGCTACTTAAAGCACCCAGAACTAGGGGCATATTTAAAACACCCACACATAGGAGTACCTTTAAAGCACCCAGAGGTAGGGGCATATTTCAAGCACCCACACATAGGCGTACCTTTAAAGCACCCAGAGGTAGGGGCATATTTAAAACCCACACATATAGGAGCACCTTTAAAGCACCCAGAGATAGGGGCATATTTATAACACCCACACATAGGAGTACCTTTAAAGCATCCAGAGATAGGGGCATATTTAAAGCACTCAAACATAGGGGCATATTTAAAGCACCCCGACATAGGGGCACCTTTAAAGCACCTAAACATAGGGGTGTTGTTACAGCATCCAGATATAGGAGCACCTTTAAAGAACCCAGACATAGGGGCATATTTAAAACACCCAGACATAGGGGCACCTTTAAAGCACCTAGGCATAGGTGTGTTGTTAAAGCACCCAGACCTAGGGGCATATTTAAAGCACCCAGACATAGGTGCACCTTTAAAGCACCTAGACATAGGGGTGTTGTTAAAGCACCCAAACATTGGAGCACCCTTAATAAAATCCAGACATAGGGGCATCTTTAAAGCATCCAGACATAGGAGACTCTTTAAAGCACCCATACATAGGGACATATTAAAAAGCTTTGTTAATATTGCTAGGTATTTGTGTTTTGCAACACCAATACAGTAGATATTTTCTGATATTTGTTTACGTAAACATTTGTTAATTTGCATACGCATCATAAAACGCAATAATTTTTATTGATCGACCACATGCAAAAAATGATACTTCGTATGCACGTACAATTTTACTGCCAACTCACCACCCCCAATTGCGCACATCGCACATGTGTATTCGTTCGATTGGCTGTCGTTCATTGATTTGCCATGGCTTTTGTGGTTCGTTTATAGAACAGCCCAAACCCAACCCAGCAGTGTCTGCCTTTCATTACAATAAAGGGGTCACCTTGAATGGCCATATACTGTAAATGTATGAGGTCCGATGCAAACAGGAAATAAAACTCCAAGGTGGCTTATTTTAATCTTATATTTTAATGTAGGGTGGAGTGTAGGGGGGGACTAGACCTACTGTAGCATGTTATCTACAAAAAGTGATAGGAAATGCTTTTTGCCCTGCAGTTTTTTCTCTAAAGTTATTCTGCAAATTTTTTTGAAAATCCAAAGTTTCCAGAAGCCAAACGAGACATACCTTGTTTTGATCTGCCATAATCCATACATTTTTTTGTCCACTGAGTTTGCATTCATCTTATAACCTTATTTCTGCATCAAATTAAGCATCACCTCCTACAGTTCTAGGGAACTGTAATCCTATGGAACTTCAGTGACTTCTGACAGCTGCTCCTCATCACTGACTTTCCTTCTAAATAAAATAATTTCTTCATGTCTTCGTTTTTACCTTCTGCCCTTAAGATCTTTCAGCACTTTAAGGGAATAATTGAAAGCAGGTGTATGGCCCTGTAGCAGAGGGAGTCTTAGCTGTATCTGCAGGTGAATATTTCCATATCGTTCCTGTCTCAGGCCATCTATATAGTAATTAACTAGAATAAGAGACATTTAAGAAGTTCAACCTTAGTTCCAACATAAAACAAATTTCAGGGCTGAACCCAGGGAGAAATGTTGTGTCTCATATGGAAACGATCAACGTATCATTCGAATGGGGGGTTGTTTGAACTGTGGGAACAGATTTAGAAATTGATCCACGACAAGTCAAAGCAGAAACTTGTTTTTTATTCTTTAATGATTTATGGTCTGTTATTGTATATTGGTCTATTTCTCAGCCAAATCTCCCTAAATATATATTATGGACAACAAAAGGCTCTGCTGTAAGGTCAGTTGTTGGATCAATTACAATGCAATAGGGGAGATTATAACCTTTTCACATATATTATCATTAAGCTCAGTATGACTGACCAGATCAGTATCTTCAGCAAAATGTACCTTTAATGTAGCCTAAAGCTGGCCATGAATTCTATGATTGTGGAGGGATGGCCTCCTCCCTCATTTTAAAAAGCCAAAGGGCTGGGGGGAAGTGAGAAAGCCTGCTATATTGATCAAGTGTGAAAGTATGAGAAATACAAAAGTTTGCTAAAAGTAATTAAAGTAAAAAAGGTTAAAAGTTAGGACCTTCCAGACTGGGGTTACCTTGACATGGTTGGAAGGCCCTAAATTGACCCTGCAATGTTTAATCTGAGTTGTGCAAAACAGGAATGAAAGAGTTAAGAAGGTGTTAGGATAATTAAATTGTGCCAGGTAAACTACATGGAGGGTCCAGTCTACAGTGAAAGTTTTAATTGCACATCTTTAATTTAACTTTCCCATATTGCTTTGCATATCTTAAAGGGCAAGAACACCCCTCAAAATAAAAATATATAGGTTACCTCCAAAACCCTAAAACTGCACTGTTACCTCTCTTTCGGATTGCTGGTTCTTTCCCTTAGCAACTGTTATGGATATGGCAGTTGACATCACAGCCATTGACTAAACGCTATTCCCCTAGCTGCTTCCTCCAAGCACATGCAAGCTCATAACAAGCTCAGAAAACCTGGAGAACAGAGTAGAACAGGGCACATACTTGTAAAGTCCCCCCCATCCCCCTGATTTATGGATGGTGCCATCTGTCTCCTCCTATCCCCCTGATTTATGGATGGTGCAATCTGTCTCCTCCCCATCCCCCTGAGTTTATGGATGGTGCAACATCGTTTTCCCCCCCATCCCCTGATTTATGGATGGTGCAATCTGTCTCCCTATCCCCTGATTTATGGATGGTGCAATCTGTCTCCTCCATCCCCCTGATTTATGGATGGTGCAATCTGTTTCCCCCCCATCCCCCATCCCCGATTTATGGATGGTGCAATCGTCTCCCCCATCCCCCTGATTTATGGATGGTGCAATCTGTCTCC
Organism: Hymenochirus boettgeri; assembly: GCA_019447015.1. Taxonomy (NCBI): domain Eukaryota; kingdom Metazoa; phylum Chordata; class Amphibia; order Anura; family Pipidae; genus Hymenochirus; species Hymenochirus boettgeri. The sequence goes on from CM033469.1 coordinate 20,987,056, forward strand.
TCCCACACCCCCTGATTATGGATGGTGCACATGTTCCCCCCATCCCCCTGATTTATGGATGGTGCAATCTGTCTCCCCCCATCCCCTGATTATGGATGGTGCAATCTGTTTCCCCCCCATCCCCTGATTTATGGATGGTGCAATCTGTCTCCCCCCCATCCCCTGATTTATGGATTGGTGCACATCTGTCCCTCCCCATCCCCCTGATTTATGGATGGGTGCAATCTGTTCTCCCCCCCATCCCCCTGATTACGGATGGTGCCATCTGTCTCCTCCTATCCCCCTGATTTATGGATGGTACCATCTGTCTCCCCCCCATCCCCCTGATTTACGGATGGTACCATCTGTCTCCCCCTATCGCTCTGATTTATGGATGGTGCCATCTGTCTCCTCCCCATCCCCCTGATTTACGGATGGTGCAATCTGTCTCCCCCTATCCCTCTGATTTATGGATGGTGCCATTTGTCTCCCCCCCATCCCCCTGATTTACGATGGTGCAATCTGTCTCCCCCCAATACCCCTGATTTAAGGATGGTGCAATCTGTCCTCCTACCCGATCCCCCTGATTTACGAATGGTGCAATCTGTCTCCCCCCCGATCCCCCTGATTTACGGATGGTGCAATCTGTCTCCCCTATCCCTCTGATTTATGGATGGTGCAATCTGTCTCCCCCCCAATCCCCCTGATTTATGGTGGTGCCATCTGTCTCCCCCCATCCCCCTGATTTATGGATAGTTGCAATCTGTCTCCTCCCCATCCCCCTGATTTATGGTTGGTGCAATCTGTCTCCTCCCCATCCCCCTGATTTATGGATGGTGCAATATGTCTCCTCCCCCACCCCCCTGATTTATGGATGGTCAATCTGTCTCTCTCCCCACCCCCCTGATTTATGGATGGTGCATCTGTCTCCTCCCCCACCCCCCTGATTTATGGATGGTGCAATCTGTCTCCCATCCCCCGATTTATGGATGGTGCAATCTGTTTCCCATCCATCCCCCTGATTTTATGGATGGTGCAATCTGTCTACTCCCCATCCCCTTATTATGGATGGTGCAATCTGTCTCCTCCCATCCCCCTATTTATGGATGGTGCCATCTGTCTCCTCCTATCCCCCTGATTTATGGATGGTGCTATCTGTCTGCCCCATCCCCCTGATTTATGGATGGTGCAATCTGTCTCCTCCCCCCATCCCCCTGATTTATGGATGGTGCAATCTGTCTCCCTCCCCATCCCCCTGATTTACAATGGTGCAATCTGTCTCCCATCCCCCTGATTTCATGGATGGTGCAATCTGTCTCCTCCTATCCCCCTGATTTATGGATGGTACAATTGTCTCCTCCATCACCCTGATTTATGGATGGTGCATCTGTCTCCTCCTCATCCCCGATTTATGGATGGTGCAATCTGTCTCCCCTATCACCCTGATTTATGGATGGTGCAATCCGTCCCTTCCCCATCCCCCTGATTTACGGATGGTGCAATCTGTTTCCCCCCCACCCCCTGATTTATGGATGGTGCAATCTGTCTCCTCCTCCTCCCCCTGATTTATGGATGGTGCAATCTGTCTCCTCCTACACCCCTGATTTATGGATGGTGCAATCTGTCTCCTCCCTCCCCCTGATTTATGGATGGTGCAATCTGTTTCCCCCATCCCCCCTGATTTATGGATGGTGCAATCTGTCCTCCCCCTCATCCCCCTGATTTATGGATGGTGCAATCTGTCTCCCCCCACCCCCCCTGATTTATGGATGGTGCAATCTGTTTCCCCCCATCCCCCTGATTTTGGATGGTGCATCTGTCTCCCCCCCCCATCCCCCTGATTTTTGGATGGTGCCATCTGTCTCCCCCCATGCCCCTGATTATGGATGTGCCATCTTCTCCCCATCCCCTGATTTATGGATGGTGCAATCTGTCTCCCCCCATCCCCCTGATTTATGGATGGTGCCATCTGTCTCCCCCCCCCCCCCCTGATTTATGGATGTGCCACCTGTCCCCCCTCCCCCTGATTTATGGATGGTGCAATCTGTCTCCCCCCATCCCCCTGATTTATGGATGGTACAATCTGTCTCCCCCCCATCCCCCTGATTTATGGATGGTGCAATCTGTCTCCCTCCATCCCCCTGATTTATGGATGGTGCAATCTGTCTCCCCCATCCCCCTGATTTATGGATGGGCAATCTGTCTCCCCCCCATCCCCCTGATTTATGGATGGTGCAATCTGTCTCCCTCCCCCCCCTGATTTATGATGGTGCCATCTGTCTCCTCCCCCCATCCCCCTGATTTATGGATGGTGCCATCTGTCTCCCCCCCATCCCCCTGATTTATGGATAGTACAATCTGTCTCCCCCCCCCCCATCCCCTGATTTATGGATGGTACAATCTGTCTCCCCCATCACCCCATTTATCGATGGTCAATCTGTCTCCCTCCATCCCCCTGATTTATGGATGGTGCAATCTGTCTCCCCATCCTCCTGATTATGGATGGTGCATCTGTCTCCCCCCATCCCACTGATTTATGGATGGTGCAATCTGTCTCCCCCCCCATCCCCCCTGATTTATGGATGGTGAAATCTGTCTCCCCCCCATCCCCCTGATTTATGGATGGTGCGATGGTGCCACTGTCTCCCCCCATCCCCCTGATTCATTGATGGTGCAATCTGTCTCCTTCTATCCCCCTGATTTATGGATGGTGCAATCTGTCTCCTCCCATCCCCCTGATTTACGAATGGTGCAATCTGTTTCCCCATCCCCCCCACCCCTTATTTATGGATGTGTGCAATCTGTCTCCTCCTCATCCCCCTGATTTATGATGGTTGCAATCTGTCTCCTCCTATCCCCCTGATTATGGATGGTGCAATCTGTCTCCTCCCCATCCCCCTGATTTATGGATGGTGCAATCTGTTTCCCCCCCATCCCCCTTATTTATGGATGGTGCAATCTGTCTCCTCCTCATCCCCCTGATTTATGGATGGTGCAATCTGTCTCCTCCTATCCCCCTGATTTATGGATGGTGCAATCTGTCTCCTCCCCCTCCCTCCCCCTGATTTATGGATGGTGCAATCTGTTTCCCCCCCATCCCCTGATTTATGGATGTGCAATCTGTCTCCTCCTATCCCCCTGATTTATGGATGGTGCAATCTGTTCCTCCTCCCATCCCCCTGATTTATGGATGGTGCAATCTGTTTCCCCCCCATCCCCCTGATTTATGGATGGTGCAATCTGTCTCCCCCCCATCCCCCTGATTTATGGATGGTGCAATCTGTCTCCTCCCCACCCCCCTGATTTATGGATGGTGCAATCTGTTTCCCCCCCATCCCCCTGATTTATGGATGGTGCAATCTGTCTCCCCCCCATCCCCCTGATTTATGGATGGTGCAATCTGTTTCCCCCCCATCCCCTGATTTATGGATGGTGCATCTGTCTCCCCCCCATGCCCCTGTTTTATGGATGGTGCCACTGTCTCCCCCCCATCCCCCTGATTTATGGATGGTACAATCTGTCTCCCCCCCATTCCCCTGATTATGGATGGTACAATCTGTCTCCCCCCCACCCCTGATTTATGGATGGTGCAATCTGTCTCCCTCCATCCCCCTGATTTTGGATGGTGCCAATCTGTCTCCCCCTCCCCCTGATTTATGGATGGTGCAATCTGTCTCATCCTATCCCCCTGATTTATGGATGGTGCATCATCTGTCTCCTCCCCATCCCCCTGTTTATGGATGGTGCAATCTGTTTCCCCCCCATCCCCCTGATTTATGGATGGTGCAATCTGTCTCCCCCTCATCCCCCTGATTTATGATGGTGCAATCGTCTCCTCCCCACCCCCTGATTTATGGATGGTGCATCTGTTTTCCCCCCCATCCCCCTGATTTATGATGGTGCAATCTGTCTCCCCCCATCCCCCTGATTTATGGATGGTGCAATCTGTTTCCCCCCCATCCCCCTGATTTATGGATGGTCCCATCTGTCTCCCCCCATGCCCCTGATTTATGGATGGTGCCATCTTGTCTCCCCCCATCCCCCTGATTTATGGATGGTACAATCTGTCTCCTCCCCCCCCATTCCCTGATTTATGGATGTACAATCTGTCTCCCCCCTCCCCCTGATTTATGATGGTGCAATCTGTCTCCCTCCATCCCCCTGATTTATGGTGGTGCAATCTGTCTCCCCATCCCCCTGATTTATGGATGGTGCAATCTGTCTCCCCCCCATCCCCCTGATTTGGATGGTGCGATGGTGCCATCTGTCTCCCCCCCCATCCCCCTGATTCATGGATGTGCAATCTGTCTCCTTCTATCCCCCTGATTATGGATGGTGCAATCGTCTCCTCCCATCCCCCTGATTTACGGATGGTGCATCTGTTTCCCCCCCCATCCCTCTTATTTATGGATGGTGCAATCTGTCTCCGCCTCATCCCCCTGATTTATGGATGGGGCAATCTGTCTCCTCCTATCCCCCTGTTTATGGATGGTGCAATCTGTCTCCTCCCCATCCCACTGATTTATGGATGTGCATCTGTTCCCCCCCCCCCTCCCCCTGATTTATGGATGGTGCAATCTGTCTCCCCTCCTATCCCCCTGATTTATGGATGGTGCAATCTGTCTCCTCCCCATCCCCCTGATTTATGGATGGTGCAATCTGTTTCCCCCCCATCCCCCTGATTATGGATGGTGCAATCTGTCTCCCCCTCTCCCCCTGATTTATGGATGGTGGCAATCTGTCTCCTCCCCCCCCCTGATTTATGGATGGTGCAATCTGTTTCCCCCCATCCCCCTGATTTATGGATGGTGCAATCTGTCTCCCCCCCATCCCCCTGATTTATGGATGGTGCAATCTGTTTCCCCCCCATCCCCCTGATTTATGGATGGTGCCATCTGTCTCCCCCCATGCCCTGATTTATGGATGGTGCCATCTGTCTACCCCATCCCCCTGATTTATGGATGGTGCAATCTGTCTCCCCCCATCCCCCTGATTTTGGATGGTGCCATCTGTCTCCCCCCCACCCCCCTGATTTATGGATGGTACAATCTGTCTCCCCCCCATCCCCCTGATTTATGATGGTACAATCTGTCCTCCCCCCATCCCCCTGATTATGATGGTGCAATCTGTCTCCCTCCACCCCTGATTTATGGATGGTGCAATCTGTCTCCCCCACCCCCTGATTTATGGATGGGGCAATCTGTCTCCCCCCCATCCCCCTGATTTATGGATGGGCAATCTGTCTCCCTCCATCCCCCTGATTTTGGTGGTGCCATCTGTCTCCCCCCCATCCCCTATTTATGGATGGTGCAATCTGTCCTCTCCCCCCCCCCCTGATTTATGGATGGTGCAATCTGTTTCCCTCTCCATCCCCCTGATTTATGGATGGTACAATCTGTCTCCCCCCCCCATCCCCCTGATTTATGGATGGTGCAATCTGTCTCCCTCCATCCCCCTGATTTATGGATGGTGCAATCTGTCTCCCCCCATCCCCTTTATGGATGGTGCATCTGCTCCCCCCCATCCCCCTGATTTATGGATGGTGCAATCTCTGTCTCCCCATCCCCCTGATTTATGGTGGTGCAATCTGTCTCCCCCTCATCCACCTGATTTAGGGATGGTGCAATCTGTCTCCCCCCATCCCCTGATTTATGGATGTGCAATCTGTCTCTTCCCCACCCCCTGATTTATGATGGTGCAATCTGTTTCCCCTCCATCCCCTGATTTATGGATGGTGCAATCTGTCTCCCCCCCATCCCCCTGATTTATGGATGTACAATCTGTTCTCCCCCCCCCTCCCTGATTTTGGATGGTACAATCTTTCTCCCCCCCATCCCCCTGATTTATGGATGGTAACATCTGTCTCCCCCCCCATCCCCCGATTTATGGATGGTACAATCTGTCTCCCCCCCATCCCCCTGATTTATGGATGGTACAATCTGTCTCCCCCCCATCCCCCTGATTTATGGATGGTACAATCTGTCTCCCCCCCCATCCCCCTGATTTATGGATGGTACAATCTGTCTCCTCCCATCCCCCTGATTTATGGATGGTGCAATCTGTCTCCCTCCATCCCCCTGATTTATGGATGTGCAATCTGTCTCCCCCATCCCCCTATTTATGGATGGTGCAATCTGTCTCCCCCCCATCCCCCTGATTTATGGATGGTGCAATCTGTCTCCCCCCCATCCCCCTGATTTATGTTGGTGCAATCTGTCTCCCCTCCTCCACCTGATTTAGATGGTGCAATCTGTCTCCCCCCATCCCCCTGATTTTGGATGTGCAATCTGTCTCTTCCCCACCCCCTGATTTATGGATGGTGCAATCTGTTTCCCCTCCCCCATCCCCTGATTTTGGATGGTGCAATCTGTCTCCCCCCCATCCCCCTGATTTATGGATGGTACAATCTGTCTCCCCCCCCATCCCCTGATTTATGGATGGGTACAATCTGTCTCCCCCCCATCCCCCTGATTTATGGGATGGTACAATCTGTCTCCCCCCATCCCCCTGATTTATGGATGGTAACATCGTCTCCCCCCCATCCCCCGATTTATGGATGGTACAATCTGTCTCCCCCCCATCTCCCGATTTATGGATGGTACAATCTGTCTCCCCCCCATCCCCCTGATTTATGGATGGTACAATCTGTCTCCCCCCCATCCCCCTGATTTATGGATGGTACAATCTGTCTCCTCCCCATCCCCCTGATTTATGGATGGTACAATCTGTCTCCCCCCCATCCCCCTGATTTATGGATGGTGCAATCTGTCTCCCCCTCCACTCCCCTATTAAATCAGTTAGCTTGTCTTTAACACCATGAAAGAGCCCAGCGGCTCCCGGCAAATCCCCCCGGTAACCTCTACTATGACCCAATTCTGTTCTCCCCATATACACCAGATCTATCATATCTACCAGCAGGTCCTCATGTTAATGCCGTAGTAAAGGTAGGACCACTAATTCTCCTTTCTGGTCATTGCGGACGATAATAAAATGAATCCCAATGTTCGGGGCAATGATGATAAACAAACTGACATGTTGGAAATGATAGGCAAAAAAAAGAAGCAAATGAACAGGAAATCTCCAGTGATCTCTTGTCATTACCTAATACTAGGATTTAGAGCAGGTTTCCACAATGCAGACATTACATCGTGGAAGGACTTTTGATCCATCAGCCTGCCCCCGGCACATTACACTTCATATCTATCAATCCCATCCCGTGGTAATAGCCAGATATGTGACCGAAGCGACACGACCAGCTCATTGCATCCAATTTCCATTCTGTGAAATCTCCCAAGCAGAACATAGGAAAATGGGTCTAGTGATTAATTTGGAAATCTCCACGCAGGGCGTGAGATGTGATGGAACCAAGAGACTTACGTATGAAATACTTTACATGGGCTGATTCTTGCCCTTCACAAATGGTTTGTACCATCTGACACCATGTCCTTGCATAATAAACTGCCTGACTACACACCACACACACACCACATCATACACACACACAGCACATACACACACAGACACAGACACCAACACAAGACACACACACAGACACACACCACATCATACACACACACAGCACATACACACACAGACACACACACCCACACACAGACAGACACACACAGACATACACCACATCATACACACACACAGCACATACACACACAGACAGACACACCACACACAGACGACACAAACACAGACACACACCACATCATACACACACACGCACATACCACACAGACACACACCACACAGACACACACCACATTATACACACACACACAGCACATACACACACCACACACACACCACACACAGACAGACACACCACACACGACACAGACACACTCACACACATACATACCCATCCCCCTGATTTATGGATGGTGCAATCTGTCTCCCCTCCATCCCCCTGATTTATGGATGGTGCAATCTGTTCTCCCCCATCCCCCTGATTTATGGATGGGGCAATCTGTCTCCCCCCCATTCCCCTGATTATGGATGGTGAATCTGTCTCCCTCCATCCCCCTGATTTATGGATGGTGCAATCTGTCTCCCTCTTCCCCCCATCTCCACCCTGATTTATGGATGGTGCCATCTGTCTCCCCCCCATCCCCCTGATTTATGGATGTCATATGTCTCCCCATCCCCCTGATTTATGGATGGTACAATCTGTCTCCCCCCCTCCCCCTGATTTAGATGGTGCAATCTGTCTCCCCCATCCCCCTGATTTATGGATGGTGCAATCGTCTCCCCCATCCCCCTGATTTATGATGTGTGCAATCTGTCTCCCCCCATCCCCTGATTTATGGATGGTGCAATCTGTCTCCCCCCCATCCCCCTGATTTATGGATGGTGAATCTGTTCCCCCCCATCCCCGATTTATTGGATGGTGCATCTGTCTCCCCCATCCCCCTGATTTTGATGGTGCAATCTGTCTCCTCATCCCCCCTGATTTATGGATGGTGCAATCTGTCTCCTCCCATCCCCCTGATTTAGATGGTGTGCATCTGTTCCCCCCCATCCCCTTATTTATGGATGTGTGCAATCTGTCTCCTCCCATCCCCCTGATTTATGGATGGTGCAATCTGTCTCCTCCTATCCCCCTGATTTATGGATGGTGCAATCTGTCTCCTCCCCATCCCCCTGATTTATGGATGGTGCAATCTGTTTCCCCCCCATCCCCCTGATTTATGGATGGTGCAATCTGTCTCCTCCTCATCCCCTGATTTATGGATGGTGCAATCTGTCTCCTCCTATCCCCCTGATTTATGGATGGTGCAATCTGTCTCCTCCCCATCCCCCTGATTTATGGTGGTGCAATCTGTTTCCCCCCCATCCCCTGATTATGGATGGTGCAATCTGTCTCCTCTATCCCTGATTTATGGATGGTGCAATCTGTCTCCTCCCCATCCCCCTGATTTATGGATGGTGCAATCTGTTCCCCCCCATCCCCCTGATTTATGGATGGTGCAATCTGTCTCCCCCCATCCCCTGATTTATGGATGTGTGCAATCTGTCTCTCCCCACCCCCCTGATTATGGATGGTGCAATCTGTTTCCCCCCATCCCCCTGATTTATGGATGGTGCAATCTGTCTCCCCCCATCCCTGATTTATGGATGGTGCAATCTGTTCCCCCCATCCTGATTTATGGATGGTGCCATCGTCTCCCCCATCCCCTGATTTATGGATGGTGCCATGTCTCCCCCCCATCCCCCTGATTTATGGATGGTCAATCTGTCTCCCCCCCATCCCCTGATTTATGGATGGTCAATCTGTCTCCCCCCCATCCCCCTGATTTATGGATGGTGCAATCTGTCTCCCCCATCCCCCGATTTATGGATGGTGCAAGTCTCCCCCATCCCCCTGATTTATGGATGGTGCAATCTGTTCTCCCTATCCCCTGATTTATGGATGGTGCAATCTGTCTCCTCCCCATCCCCCTGATTTATGGATGGTGCAATCTGTTTCCCCCCATCCCCCTGATTTATGGATGTGTGCAATCTGTCTCCCTCACCCCTGTTTTGGATGGTGCAATTGTCTCTCCCCACCCCCCTGATTTATGGATGGTGCAATCTGTTTCCCCCCCATCCCCCTGATTTGATGTGATGGTGCAATCTGTCTCCCCCCATCCCCCTGATTTATGGATGGTGCAATCTGTTTCCCCCCATCCCCCTGATTTATGGATGGTGCAATCTGTCTCCCCCCATCCCTGATTTATGGATGGTGCCATCTGTCCTCCCCATCCCTGATTTTTGGATGGTACAATCTGTCTCCCCCCCCATCCCCTGATTTATGGATGGTACAATCTGTCTCCCCCCCATCCCCCTGATTTATGGATGGTGCATCTGTCTCCCCATCCCCCTGATTTATGGATGTGCAATCTGTCTCCCATCCCCCTGATTTATGGATGGTGCAATCTGTCTCCCCCCCATCCCTGATTTTGGATGGTGCAGGTGCCATCTGTCTCCCCCCATCCCCCTGATTTATGGATGGTGCAATATGTCTCCTTCATCCCCTGTGATGGATGGTGCAATCTGTCTCTCCCATCCCCCTGATTTAGGATGGTGCAATCTGTCTCCCCCATCCCCTATTTATGGATGGTGCAATCTGTCTCCCCATCCCCCTGATTTATGGATGGGGCAATCTGTCTCCCCATCCCCCTGATTTATGGATGGTGCAATCTGTCTCCTCCATCCACTGATTTATGGATGGTGCAATCGTTTCCCCCATCCCCCTGATTTATGGATGGTGCAATCTGTCTCCCCTATCCCCTGATTTATGGATGGTGCAATCTGTCTCCTCCCATCCCCCGATTTATGGATGGTGCAATCTGTCTCCCCCATCCCCTGATTTATGGATGGTGCAATCTGTCTCCCCACTCCCCCTGATTTATGGAGGTGCAATCTGTCTCCTCCCCCACCCCCTGATATGGATGGTGCAATCTGTTTCCCCCATCCCCTGATTTATGGATGGTGCAATCTGTCTCCCCCCCTCCCTGATATGGATGGGCAATCTGTTTCCCCCCCATCCCCCGATTTATGGATGGTCCATCTGTCCCCCATCCCTGATTTATGGATGGTGCATCTGTCTACCCCACCCCCTGATTTATGGTGGTGCAATCTGTCTCCCCCATCCCCCTGATTTATGGATGGTGCATCTGTCTCCCCCCCACCCCCCTGATTTTGGATGGTACAATCTGTCCCCCCCATCCCCCTGATTTATGGATGGTACAATGTCTCCCCCCCATCCCCTGATTTATGGATGGTGCAATCTGTCTCCCTCCATCCCCCTGATTTATGGATGGTGCAATCTGTCTCCCCCACCCCCCTGATTTATGGATGGGGCAATCTGTCTCCCCCCCATCCCCCTGATTTATGGATGGGCAATCTGTCTCCCTCATCCCCTGATTTATGGATGGTTGCCATCTGTCTCCCCCCCCATCCCCTAATTTATGGATGGTGCAATCTGTCTCTCCCCACCCCCCTGATTTATGGATGGTGCAATCTGTTTCCCTCATCCCCCTGATTATGGATGTAGATGGTGCAATCTGTCTCCCCCTATCCCTCTGATTTATGGATGGTGCAATCTGTCTCCCCCCCAATCCCCCTGATTTATGGTGGTGCCATCTGTCTCCCCCCATCCCCCTGATTTATGGATAGTGCAATCTGTCTCCTCCCCATCCCCCTGATTTATGGTTGGTGCAATCTGTCTCCTCCCCATCCCCCTGATTTATGGATGGTGCAATATGTCTCCTCCCCCACCCCCCTGATTTATGGATGGTGCAATCTGTCTCCTCCCCCACCCCCCTGATTTATGGATGGTGCAATCTGTCTCCCCATCCCCCTGATTTATGGATGGTGCAATCTGTTTCCCATCCATCCCCCTGATTTATGGATGGTGCAATCTGTCTACTCCCCATCCCCCTGATTTATGGATGGTGCAATCTGTCTCCTCCCATCCCCCTATTTATGGATGGTGCCATCTGTCTCCTCCTATCCCCCTGATTTATGGATGGTGCTATCTGTCTGCCCCATCCCCCTGATTTATGGATGGTGCAATCTGTCTCCTCCCATCCCCCTGATTTATGGATGGTGCAATCTGTCTCCTCCCCATCCCCCTGATTTACGAATGGTGCAATCTGTCTCCCCCATCCCCCTGATTCATGGATGGTGCAATCTGTCTCCTCCTATCCCCCTGATTTATGGATGGTACAATCTGTCTCCTCCTATCCCCCTGATTTATGGATGGTGCAATCTGTCTCCTCCTCATCCCCCTGATTTATGGATGGTGCAATCTGTCTCCTCCTATCACCCTGATTTATGGATGGTGCAATCCGTCTCTTCCCCATCCCCCTGATTTACGGATGGTGCAATCTGTTTCCCCCCCATCCCCCTGATTTATGGATGGTGCAATCTGTCTCCTCCTCATCCCCCTGATTTATGGATGGTGCAATCTGTCTCCTCCCTCCCCCTGATTTATGGATGGTGCAATCTGTTTCCCCCATCCCCCTGATTTATGGATGGTGCAATCTGTCTCCCCCTCATCCCCCTGATTTATGGATGGTGCAATCTGTCTCCTCCCCACCCCCCTGATTTATGGATGGTGCAATCTGTTTCCCCCCATCCCCCTGATTTTGGATTGGTGCAATCTGTCTCCCCCCCCCCATCCCCCTGATTTTTGGATGGTGCCATCTGTCTCCCCCCATGCCCCTGATTATGGATTGTGCCATCTGTCTCCCCATCCCCTGATTTATGGATGGTGCAATCTGTCTCCCCCCATCCCCCCTGATTTATGGATGGTGCCATGTGTCTCCCCCCCACCCCCCTGATTTATGGATGTGCCACCTGTCTCCCCCCCTCCCCCTGATTTATGGATGGTGCAATCTGTCTCCCCCCATCCCCCTGATTTATGGATGGTCAATCTTTCTCCCCCCCATCCCCCTGATTTATGGATGGTGCAATCTGTCTCCCTCCATCCCCCTGATTTATGGATGTTGCAATCGTCTCCCCCATCCCCCTGATTTATGGATGGGCAATCTGTCTCCCCCCCATCCCCCTGATTTATGGATGGTGCAATCTGTCTCCCTCCCTCCCCCTGATTTATGATGGTGCCATCTTTCTCCTCCCCCCATCCCCCTGATTTATGGATGGTGCCATCTGTCTCCCCCCCATCCCCCTGATTTATGGATGTACAATCTGTCTCCCCCCCCCCCATCCCCTGATTTATGGATGGTACAATCTGTCTCCCCCATCATCCCCATTTTATCGATGGTCAATCTGTCTCCCTCCATCCCCCTGATTTATGGATGGTGCAATCTGTCTCCCCATCCTCCTGATTTATGGATGGTGCATCTGTCTCCCCCCATCCCACTGATTTATGGATGGTGCAATCTGTCTCCCCCCCCATCCCCCCTGATTTATGGATGGTGAAATCTGTCTCCCCCCCATCCCCCTGATTTATGGATGGTGCGATGGTGCCATCTGTCTCCCCCCATCCCCCTGATTCTTGATGGTGCAATCTGTCTCCTTCTATCCCCCTGATTTATGGATGGTGCAATCTGTCTCCTCCCCATCCCCCTGATTTACGAATGGTGCAATCTGTTTCCCCTCCCCCCCCACCCCTTATTTATGGATGTGTGCAATCTGTCTCCTCCTCATCCCCCTGATTTATGATGTTGCAATCTGTCTCCTCCTATCCCCCTGATTATGGATGGTGCAATCTGTCTCCTCCCCATCCCCCTGATTTATGGATGGTGCATCTGTTTCCCCCCCATCCCCCTTATTTATGGATGGTGCAATCTGTCTCCTCCTCATCCCCTCCCCCTGATTTATGGATGGTGCAATCTGTCTCCTCCTATCCCCCTGATTTATGGATGGTGCAATCTGTCTCCTCCCCCTCCCTCCCCCTGATTTATGGATGGTGCAATCTGTTTCCCCCCCATCCCCTGATTTATGGATGTGCAATCTGTCTCCTCCTATCCCCCTGATTTATGGATGGTGCAATCTGTTCCTCCTCCCATCCCCCTGATTTATGGATGGTGCAATCTGTTTCCCCCCCATCCCCCTGATTTATGGATGGTGCAATCTGTCCCCCCCTCATCCCCTGATTTATGGATGTGCAATCTGTCTCCTCCCCACCCCCCTGATTTATGGATGGTGCAATCTGTTTCCCCCCCATCCCCCTGATTTATGGATGGTGCAATCTGTCTCCCCCCATCCCCCTGATTTATGGATGGTGCAATCTGTTTCCCCCCCATCCCCTGATTTATGGATGGTGCATCTGTCTCCCCCCCATGCCCCTGTTTTATGGATGGTGCCACTGTCTCCCCCCCATCCCCCTGATTTATGGATGGTACAATCTGTCTCCCCCCCATTCCCCTGATTATGGATGGTACAATCTGTCTCCCCCCCACCCCTGATTTATGGATGGTGCAATCTGTCTCCCTCCATCCCCCTGATTTTGGATGTGCCAATCTGTCTCCCCCTCCCCCTGATTTATGGATGGTGCAATCTGTCTCATCCTATCCCCCTGATTTATGGATGGTGCAATCTGTCTCCTCCCCATCCCCCTGATTTATGGATGGTGCAATCTGTTTCCCCCCCATCCCCCTGATTTATGGATGGTGCAATCTGTCTCCCCCTCATCCCCCTGATTTATGGATGGTGCAATCGTCTCCTCCCCACCCCCTGATTTATGGATGGTGCATCTGTTTTCCCCCCCATCCCCCTGATTTATGATGGTGCAATCTGTCTCCCCCCATCCCCCTGATTTATGGATGGTGCAATCTGTTTCCCCCCCATCCCCCTGATTTATGGATGGTGCCATCTGTCTCCCCCCATGCCCCTGATTTATGGATGGTGCCATCTTGTCTCCCCCCATCCCCCTGATTTATGGATGGTACAATCTGTCTCCCCCCCCCCATTCCCTGATTTATGGATGTACAATCTGTCTCCCCCCTCCCCCTGATTTATGATGGTGCAATCTGTCTCCCTCCATCCCCCTGATTTATGGTGGTGCAATCTGTCTCCCCATCCCCCTGATTTATGGATGGTGCAATCTGTCTCCCCCCCATCCCCCTGATTTGGATGGTGCGATGGTGCCATCTGTCTCCCCCCCCATCCCCCTGATTCATGGATGTGCAATCTGTCTCCTTCTATCCCCCTGATTATGGATGGTGCAATCGTCTCCTCCCATCCCCCTGATTTACGGATGGTGCATCTGTTTCCCCCCCCATCCCTCTTATTTATGGATGGTGCAATCTGTCTCCGCCTCATCCCCCTGATTTATGGATGGGGCAATCTGTCTCCTCCTATCCCCCTGTTTATGGATGGTGCAATCTGTCTCCTCCCCATCCCACTGATTTATGGATGTGCATCTGTTCCCCCCCCCCTCCCCCTGATTTATGGATGGTGCAATCTGTCTCCTCCTATCCCCCTGATTTATGGATGGTGCAATCTGTCTCCTCCCCATCCCCCTGATTTATGGATGGTGCAATCTGTTTCCCCCCCATCCCCCTGATTATGGATGGTGCAATCTGTCTCCCCCCCTCCCCCTGATTTATGGATGGTGCAATCTGTCTCCTCCCCCCCCCTGATTTATGGATGGTGCAATCTGTCTCCCCCCATCCCCCTGATTTATGGATGGTGCAATCTGTCTCCCCCCCATCCCCCTGATTTATGGATGGTGCAATCTGTTTCCCCCCCCATCCCCCTGATTTATGGATGGTGCCATCTGTCTCCCCCCATGCCCCTGATTTATGGATGGTGCCATCTGTCTACCCCATCCCCCTGATTTATGGATGGTGCAATCTGTCTCCCCCCATCCCCCTGATTTATGGATGGTGCCATCTGTCTCCCCCCCACCCCCCTGATTTATGGATGGTACAATCTGTCTCCCCCCCATCCCCCTGATTTATGATGGTACAATCTGTCTCCCCCCATCCCCCTGATTATGATGGTGCAATCTGTCTCCCTCCACCCCTGATTTATGGATGGTGCAATCTGTCTCCCCCACCCCCTGATTTAGGATGGGGCAATCTGTCTCCCCCCCATCCCCCTGATTTATGGATGGGCAATCTGTCTCCCTCCATCCCCCTGATTTTGGTGGTGCCATCTGTCTCCCCCCCATCCCCTATTTATGGATGGTGCAATCTGTCCTCTCCCCCCCCCCCTGATTTATGGATGGTGCAATCTGTTTCCCCTCCATCCCCCTGATTTATGGATGGTACAATCTGTCTCCCCCCCCATCCCCCTGATTTATGGATGGTGCAATCTGTCTCCCTCCATCCCCCTGATTTATGGATGGTGCAATCTGTCTCCCCCCATCCCCTTTATGGATGGTGCATCTGCTCCCCCCCATCCCCCTGATTTATGGATGGTGCAATCTCTGTCTCCCCATCCCCCTGATTTATGGATGGTGCAATCTGTCTCCCCCTCATCCACCTGATTTATGGATGGTGCAATCTGTCTCCCCCCATCCCCCTGATTTATGGATGTGCAATCTGTCTCTTCCCCACCCCCTGATTTATGGATGGTGCAATCTGTTTCCCCTCCATCCCCCTGATTTATGGATGGTGCAATCTGTCTCCCCCCCATCCCCCTGATTTATGGATGTACAATCTGTTCTCCCCCCCCCTCCCTGATTTTGGATGGTACAATCTTTCTCCCCCCCATCCCCCTGATTTATGGATGGTAACATCTGTCTCCCCCCCCATCCCCCGATTTATGGATGGTACATCTGTCTCCCCCCCATCCCCCTGATTTATGGATGGTACAATCTGTCTCCCCCCCATCCCCCTGATTTATGGATGGTACAATCTGTCTCCCCCCCCATCCCCCTGATTTATGGATGGTACAATCTGTCTCCCCCCATCCCCCTGATTTATGGATGGTGCAATCTGTCTCCCTCCATCCCCCTGATTTATGGATGTGCAATCTGTCTCCCCCATCCCCCTATTTATGGATGGTGCAATCTGTCTCCCCCCCATCCCCCGATTATGGATGGTGCAATCTGTCTCCCCCCATCCCCCTGATTTATGTTGGTGCAATCTGTCTCCCCTCCTCCACCTGATTTATGATGGTGCAATCTGTCTCCCCCCATCCCCCTGATTTTGGATGTGCAATCTGTCTCTTCCCCACCCCCTGATTTATGGATGGTGCAATCTGTTTCCCCTCCCATCCCCTGATTTATGGATGGTGCAATCTGTCTCCCCCCCATCCCCCTGATTTATGGATGGTACAATCTGTCTCCCGTCTCCCCCCATCCCCTGATTTATGGATGGGTACAATCTGTCTCCCCCCCATCCCCCTGATTTATGGATGGTACAATCTGTCTCCCCCCATCCCCCTGATTTATGGATGGTACAATCGTCTCCCCCCCTCCCCCGATTTATGGATGGTACAATCTGTCTCCCCCCCATCTCCCGATTTATGGATGGTACAATCTGTCTCCCCCCCATCCCCCTGATTTATGGATGGTACAATCTGTCTCCCCCCCATCCCCCTGATTTTGATGGTACATCTGTCCTCCCTCCCCATCCCCCCTGATTTATGGATGGTACAATCTGTCTCCCCCCCATCCCCCTGATTTATGGATGGTGCCATCTGTCTCCCCCTCCACTCCCCTATTAAATCAGTTAGCTTGTCTTTAACACCATGAAAGAGCCCAGCGGCTCCCGGCAAATCCCCCCGGGATAACCTCTACTATGACCCAATTCTGTTCTCCCCCATATCACCAGATCTATCATATCTACCAGCAGGTCCTCATGTTAATGCCGTAGTAAAGGTAGGACACTAATTCTCCTTTCTGGTCATTGCAGGACGATAATAAAATGAATCCCAATGTTCGGGGCAATGATGATAAAACAAACTGACATGTTGGAAATTGATAGGCAAAAAAAAGAAGCAAATGAACAGGAAATCTCCAGTGATCTCTTGTCATTACCTAATAACTAGGATTTAAGAGCAGGTTTCCACAATGCAGACATTACATCAGTGGAAGGACTTTTGATCCATCAGCCTGGCCCCCGGCACATTACACTTCATATTCTATCAATCCCATCCCGTGGTAATAGCCAGATATGTGACCGAAGCGACACGACCAGCTACATTGCATCCAATTTCCATTCTGTGAAATCTCCGCAGAGCAGAACATAGGAAAATGGGTCTAGTGATTAATTTGGAAATCTCCACGCAGGGCGTGAGATGTGATGGAACCAGAGAGACTTACGTATGAAATACTTTACATGGGCTGATTCTTGCCCTTCACAAATGGGTTTGTACCATCTGACACCATGTCCTTGCATAATAAACTGCCTGACTACACACACACACGCACCACATCATACACACACACAGCACATACACACACAGACACACACCACACAGACACACACCACATTATACACACACACAGCACATACACACACAGACACACACACCACACACAGACAGACACACACAGACATACACCACATCATACACACACACAGCACATACACACACAGACAGACACACCACACACAGACAGACACACACAGACACACACCACATCATACACACACACAGCACATACACACACAGACACTGCAATCGTTTCCCCCCCCATCCCCCTGATTTATGGATGGTGCAATCGTCTCCCCCTCATCCCCCTGATTTGGATGGTGCAATCTGTCTCCCCCACCCCCCTGATTTATGGATGGTGCAATCTGTTTCCCCCCATCCCCTGATTATGGATGGTGCAATCTGTCTCCCCCCCACCCCTGATTTATGGATGGTGCAATCTGTTTTCCCCCCACCCCTGATTTATGGATGGTGCATCTGTCTCCCCCATCCCTGATTTATGGATGGTGCAATCTGTCTCCCCATCCCCTGATTTATGGATGGTTGCAATGTGTCTCCCCCCATCCCCATGATTTATGGATGGTGCATTGTCTCCCCCCCATCCCCCTGATTTAGGATGGTACAATCTGTCTCCCCCCCATCCCCTGATTTATGGATGGTACAATCTGTCTCCCCCCATTCCCCCTGATTTATGGATGGTGCAATCTGTCTCCTCCATCCCCTGATTTATGGATGGTGCAATCTGTCTCCTCCCACCACCCTTGATTTATGGATGGGGATCTGTCTCCCCCATCCCCCTGATTTATGAGGTGCAATCTGTCTCCCATCCCCCTGATTTATGGATGGTGCAATCTGTCTCCCCTCCATCCCCCTGATTTATGGATGGTGCAATCTGTTCTCCCCCATCCCCCTGATTTATGGATGGGGCAATCTGTCTCCCCCCCATCCCCTGATTATGGATGGTGCAATCTGTCTCCCTCCCCATCCCCTGATTTATGGATGGTGCATCTGTCTCCCCCCTCCTCCCACCTCTCACCCTGATTTTGGATGGTGCATCTGTCTCCCCCCCATCCCCCTGATTTATGGATGGTACGCATATGTCTCCCCATCCCCTGATTTATGGATGGTACAATCTGTCTCCCCCCCTCACCCCTGATTTACGATGGTGCAATTGTCTCCCTCCACCCCCTGTTTATGGATGGTGCAATCGTCTCCCCATCCTCCCTGATTTATGATGTGTGCAATCTGTCTCCCCCCATCCCACTGATTTATGGATGGTGCATCTGTCTCCCCCCCATCCCCCTGATTTATGGATGGTGAAATCTGTCTCCCCCCCATCCCCGATTTGGATGTGCGATGGTGCCATCTGTCTCCCCCATCCCCCTGATTATTGATGGTGCAATCTGTCTCCTCATCCCCCCTGATTTATGGATGGTGCATCTGTCTCCTCCCATCCCCCTGATTTACGAATGGTGAATCTGTTCCCCCCATCCCCTTATTTATGGATGTGTGCAATCTGTCTCCTCCTCATCCCCCTGATTTATGGATGGTGCAATCTGTCTCCTCCTATCCCCCTGATTTATGGATGGGTGCAATCTGTCTCCTCCCCATCCCCCTGATTTATGGATGGTGGCAATCTGTTTCCCCCCCATCCCCCTATTTATGGATGGTGCAATCTGTCTCTCCTCATCCCCTGATTATGGATGGTGCAATCTGTCTCCTCCTATCCCCCTGATTTATGGATGGTGCAATCTGTCTCCTCCCCATCCCCCTGATTTATGGTGGTGCAATCTGTTTCCCCCCCATCCCCTGATTATGGATGGTGCAATCTGTCTCTCTATCCCTGATTTATGGATGGTGCAATCTGTCTCCTCCCCATCCCCCTGATTTATGGATGGTGCAATCTGTTCCCCCCCATCCCCCTGATTTATGGATGGTGCAATCTGTCTCCCCCCATCCCCTGATTTATGGATGTGTGCAATCTGTCTCTCCCCACCCCCCTGATTATGGATGGTGCAATCTGTTTCCCCCCCATCCCCTGATTTATGGATGGTGCAATCTGTCTCCCCCCATCCCTGATTTATGATGGTGCAATCTGTTCCCCCCATGCCTGATTTATGGATGGTGCCAATCGTCTCCCCCATGCCCCTGATTTATGGATGGTGCCATGTCTCCCCCCCATCCCCCTGATTTATGGATGGTCAATCTGTCTCCCCCCCATCCCCTGATTTATGGATGGTACAATCTGTCTCCCCCCCATCCCCCTGATTTATGGATGGTGCAATCTGTCTCCTCCCATCCCCCGATTTATGGATGGTGCAATGTCTCCCCCATCCCCCTGATTTATGGATGGTGCAATCTGTTTCCTCTATCCCCCTGATTTATGGATGGTGCAATCTGTCTCCTCCCCATCCCCCTGATTTATGGATGGTGCAATCTGTTTCCCCCCATCCCCCTGATTTATGGATGGTGCAATCTGTCTCCCTCACCCCTGTTTTGGATGGTGCAATTGTCTCTCCCCACCCCCCTGATTTATGGATGGTGCAATCTGTTTCCCCCCCATCCCCCTGATTTATGGATGGTGCAATGTCAATCTGTCTCCCCCCATCCCCCTGATTTATGGATGGGTGCAATCTGTTTCCCCCCATCCCCCTGATTTATGGATGGTGCATCTGTCTCCCCCCATGCCCCTGATTTATGGATGGTGCCATCTGTCCTCCCCATCCCTGATTTTGTGGATGGTACAATCTTCTCCCCCCCCATCCCCTGATTTATGGATGGTACAATCTGTCTCCCCCCCATCCCCCTGATTTATGGATGGTGCATCTGTCTCCCATCCCCCTGATTTATGGATGGTGCAATCTGTCTCCGCCATCCCCCTGATTTATGGATGGTGCAATCTGTCTCCCCCCCATCCCCCTGATTTATGGATGGTGCGATGGTGCCATCTGTCTCCCCCCCATCCCCCTGATTTCATGGATGGTGCAATTGTCTCCTTCTATCCCCTGATATGGATGGTGCAATCTGTCTCCTCCCCATCCCCCTGATTTACGGATGGTGCAATCTGTTCCCCCATCCCTCTATTTATGGATGGTGCAATCTGTCTCGCCTCATCCCCCTGATTTATGGATGGGGCAATCTGTCTCCTCCATCCCCCTGATTTATGGATGGTGCAATCTGTCTCCTCCATCCACTGATTTATGGATGGTGCAATCTGTTTCCCCCATCCCCCTGATTTATGGATGGTGCAATCTGTCTCTCCTATCCCCCTGATTTATGGATGGTGCAATCTGTCTCCTCCCCATCCCCCGATTTATGGATGGTGCAATCTGTTTCCCCCATCCCCATGATTTATGGATGGTGCAATCTGTCTCCCCTCTCCCCCTGATTTATGGAGGTGCAATCTGTCTCCTCCCCCACCCCCTGATATGGATGGGCAATCTGTTTCCCCCCCATCCCCCTGATTTATGGATGGTGCAATCTGTCTCCCCCCCATCCCTGATATGGATGGTGCAATCTGTTTCCCCCCCATCCCCCGATTTATGGATGGTGCCATCTGTCCCCCATGCCCCTGATTTATGGATGGTGCATCTGTCTACCCCACCCCCTGATTTATGGTGGTGCAATCTGTCTCCCCCCATCCCCCTGATTTATGGATGGTGCCATCTGTCTCCCCCCCACCCCCCTGATTATTGGATGGTACATCTGTCCCCCCCATCCCCCTGATTTATGGATGGTACAATGTCTCCCCCCCATCCCCTGATTTAGGATGGTGCAATCTGTCTCCCTCCATCCCCCCTGATTTATGGATGGTGCAATCTGTCTCCCCCACCCCCCTGATTTATGGATGGGGCAATCTGTCTCCCCCCCATCCCCCTGATTTATGGATGGTGCAATCTGTCTCCCTCCATCCCCCTGATTTATGGATGGTGCCATCTGTCTCCCCCCCCATCCCCTAATTTAGGATGGTGCAACTGTCTCTCCCCACCCCCCTGATTTATGGATGGTGCAATCTGTTTCCCTCATCCCCCTGATTATGGATGGTACAATCTGTCTCCCCCCCATCCCCATGATTTATGGATGGTGCAATCTGTCTCCTCCATCCCTGATTTATGGATGGTGCAATCGTCTCCCCATCCCCCTGATTTATGGATGGTGCCACTTGTCTCCCCCCCATCCCCTGATTTATGGATGGTGCAATCTGTCTCCCCCCATCCCCCTGATTATGGATGGTGCAATTGTTCCCCCTATCCACCTGATTATGGATGGTGCAATGTCTCCCCCATCCCATGATTTATGGATGGTGCAATCTGTCTCTTCCCCACCCCCTGATTTATGGATGGTGCAATCTGTTTCCCCCCATCCCCTGATTTATGGATGGTGCAATCTGTCTCCCCCCCATCCCTGATTTATGGATGGTACAATCTGTCTCCCCCCCATCTCCCTGATTTATGGATGGTACAATCTGTCTCCCCCCCATCCCCCTGATTTATGGATGGTAACATCTGTCTCCCCCCCATCCCCCTGATTTATGGATGGTACAATCTGTCTCCTCCCCATCCCCTGATTTAGGATGGTACAATCTGTCTCCCCCCCATCCCCGATTTATGGATGGTACAATCTGTTCCCCCCATCCCCCCTGATTTAGGATGGTACAATCTGTCTCCTCCCCATCCCCCTGATTTATGGATGGTGCAATCTGTCTCCCTCCATCCCCTGATATGGATGGTGCAATCTGTCTCCCCATCCCCCTGATTTATGGATGGTGCAATCTGTCTCCCCCCCATCCCCCTGATTTATGGATGGTGCAATCTGTCTCCCCCCATCCCCCTGATTTATGGATGGTGCAATCTGTCTCCCCCTCATCCACCTGATTTATGGATGGTGCAATCTGTCTCCCCCCATCCCCCTGATTTATGGATGTGCAATCTGTCTCTCTTCCCCACCCCCTGATTTATGGATGGTGCAATTTGTTTCCCCTCCATCCCCTGATTTATGGATGGGCAATCTCTTCCCCCCATCCCCTGATTTATGGATGGTACAATCTGTCTCCCCCCATCTCCCTGATTTATGGATGGTACAATCTGTTCCCCCCCATCCCCCTGATTTATGGTATGGTACAATCTGTCTCCCCCATCCCCTGATTTATGATGGTACAATCTGTCTCCCCCCCCCACCCCTGATTTATGGATGGTACAATCTGTCTCCCCCCCATCTCCTGATTTATGGATGGTACAATCTGTCTCCCCCCCATCCCCCTGATTTATGGATGGTACAATCTGTCTCCCCCCATCCCCCTGATTTATGGATGGTACAATCTGTCTCCTCCCATCCCCTGATTTATGGATGGTACAATCTGTCTCCCCCCATCCCCCTGATTTATGGATGGTGCCATCTGTCTCCCCCTCCACTCCCCTATTAAATCAGTTATTGCTTGTCTTAACACCATGAAAGAGCCCAGCGGCTCCCGGCAAATCCCCCGGGATAACCTCTACTATGACCCAATTCTGTTCCCCATATCACCAGATCTATCATATCTACCAGCAGGTCCTCATGTTAATGCCGTAGTAAAGGTAGGACACTAATTCTCCTTTCTGGTCATTGCAGGACGATAATAAAATGAATCCCAATGTTCGGGGCAATGATGATAAAACAAACTGACATGGTGGAAATTGATAGGCAAAAAAAAGAAGCAAATGAACAGGAAATCTCCAGTGATCTTGTCATTACCTAATAACTAGGATTTAAGAGCAGGTTTCCACAATGCAGACATTACATCAGTGGAAGGACTTTTGATCCATCAGCCTGGCCCCCGGCACATTACACTTCATATTCTATCAATCCCATCCCGTGGTAATAGCCAGATATGTGACCGAAGCGACACGACCAGCTACATTGCATCCAATTTCCATTCTGTGAAATCTCCGCAGAGCAGAACATAGGAAAATGGGTCTAGTGATTAATTTGGAAATCTCCACGCAGGGCGTGAGATGTGATGGAACCAGAGAGACTTACGTATGAAATACTTTACATGGGCTGATTCTTGCCCTTCACAAATGGGTTTGTACCATCTGACACCATGTCCTTGCATAATAAACTGCCTGACACACACACAACCACACCACATCATACACACACACAGCACATACACACAACAGACAGACAACCACACACAGACAGACACACAACAGACACACACACATCATACACACACACAGCACATACACACACAGACACACACACCACACACAGACAGACACACACAGACATACACCCACACTACACACACACAGCACATACACACACAGACCGACACACCACCACACAGACAGACACACACAGACACACACAACATCAACACACACACAGCACATACACACACAGACCACCACACCCACACAAGACACACACCACATTATACACACACACAGCACATACACACACAGACACACACACCACACACAGACAGACACACCACACACAGACAGACACACTCACACACATACATAACCACACACAGACATCCACAGAGAGACACACACAGCGCAAACACACACACACACACACACACACACACTGTTAACCCTTGGTGCATCCGCTTTAAGATTTAAAAAGCCATTAGCGTCTCTGCGTAAATCACCCCATCCATGTTTTCTTTAATGTGGTTTTATATGAATGTTAGAATACATTTAACTTTTATTTCATGACAAAATTGTTTTCATGACAAAATTACCGGATTTGAAAACAATATTTTGCCGTCCTAATACACATTTTGGTCATCTAAATTGTGTGATAAAACTGAGATTACGAGGAAGACTTTCTAATGACATCTGCACCTTTGGGATATGAAATTTACTGTTAATACCCTAACCCCTGAATGAAACTCGATGTGGTCTACACTTTCAAACAAACATTATACTGCACTTAGCACCATGACGCTTAAAGCAGAGCTAATTCATCATTTCTCGGGGTCCCAGCCATGTATTAGACTATAATTAACCCATTTGTACATTTTTGTACATTTTAGACTTTAGACACATTTAAATGCCATTAGTTGATGAATGTCAGACAAAGATCACATTTGACATGCCACATATCTTGTTTAATAGCTGGGCCAGCACATGACTACATTAACTAGAGTTTCCCTTAGAATGTTATTACAGGTAATAGGTCTAATTATCTAGTAGGGTTTATGTGTAGAATAGGCCTTCCATACAAGACCATGGCATTAAACAGTGGTTTAGCGTTCATGATTCCTCACAGTTTTTTATTTTACAATTTCTACATTTTTTTCAATTATTTCTTTTTTTAATTCAAAGCCACAAATTGGAAATCAGCTGTAATTTCATTTTTTTTTTTTACCAACTATCAATGGAAATAAATATACAGTCTGTTTCTAAGGGTTCTAAACAGTCTGATTCCTGCGGATCAGTCGTCTGTCGGATTCAGTGCTGATATATGTAAGCACATCCTGCTCTTAATTCCTCCTTTCCATGCATCTCATTTACAGATTGGATTGGAAACAAAAGCCTCTAGACCAAACACAGGGACTCTTATTGCAAACATTCCTTCCAGCGAATGACGTGCGTGGCAGGTCTCAATCAGAAAATTGGAGAAATATTTCATCTTTATTGTATGAAAATAAAATAAAAATTAAACCTTTTCTATTTTTTTTTGTTTGCATATTTTTTGAAACCCCCAAGCTTCATCCAACTTAGATAAACATTACATCCTGTAACATAACGTCCACACATAGTTTTCTTTCCTTCTATTTATAGCCATCAAAGAGACAAGGGTTCATCTTAAAATGGGTTCCAGCAGTGAAATCATGGCCAAGTTGAGATTTAGGAAAATAACGTAGATGTACTCAGCCTTGTAATGTCTGTTGACTAGACTTCTGTGGACTTCATTACAAGTAGATAGGACATACTACTAGACTGCTAACGTCTCAGTCTTCTAATGCAAGACCATGGGCTTGTATGAGTCTTCTTAAAATGGACCAATCAGAAAACTCTCAGAGGCTACTGATTATTTATTAATTCTATTACCAATTAATACCCTAAAACCAACCGGTCAGGGTACCATACAAAAAAAATTCAATCAAACCTTAAAAAGTACAAAAGATTGTCAACAATAATATGTGTAGCTGAGGTAAGATTTACTTACTTACGAATATTCTATAGAAATTTAAAATGTCCCAAAAGTTCCATAAATGGCTCTGTGGAATAAATAAATTGAGGCACTCAGTTTAATGAGTTGACATGTAGTGATAACATATAATGAAACTCCTCTGCTCTCCCCAGGGATAAATCTCAGGGTGTATGATTGAAACTGCAGCAAATCAGTGACTGCAATCGAAGACTCAGGTTAATCAGAAGAGGTGACAGTTGTTGCCCACATGGGAATCACTTTGGTGCCAGAATGGGAGAATGACAAAGTGTGTCCAAACTTATCCCATCCCTATATATGATCTGCACGTTATTTTAATATGGGTCTCCCGACACCTCTCATTTATTACACATTGTGACTTTCTGGGTATCGTATTGCAAACCAAGTCCCTACTCCCACAGAGGCACAGGTCGGGAATGTTAAACCCATTGGCCCTCCAGAGATGAATGAAACTGGTGAGTTCGAACACAATGGAATATGAATTTTTCAAATATTCGATTTCTATAATTCGAATTCAATTTTCATTTTTTCAATGGGAATTTTCGATTTTCTAACAACATTTTTAGATTTTTCTATCTAATTTTTGAGTTTTCCAGAAAAAGTTCTGAGCTTTGAAAACTTTTGGAAAATTCCGTCGGGCCCACGGATATTCGAAACCCTTTCCCTTTCATCTTATCTCTACTCCACATGTTTAGAAACTATAACACCCAGCATGCCTTGGCTGCCGTAGTGTAGGTGTAGGTCCATATGGTTTGTCAGTTGGAAAATGAACCAAGCAAAAAGTTTTTCTTTTAAAGACACATACATTTCCAGATTAGTGTGTTGTACCTAAGCTATAGACTGCAGCCTCCAAAGGGGATTAAACTTTAGTTAAACAAGGTTCAACTCAATAACAACCTGTCACTATTCTTAAGTAAAACATTTAAACAAAAGTACTATTGTGTAATTAAAAGATCCAGTCAGTGGTTAACATTTCTGTCTTGGGGGGAAGGAATTTTTTGTTTTTGATCTTTCCTTTAGATCTTGGAGTAGAATTTCCTTTTTCTTTCCCGAAAACAAACAGAAACATTTGTGTCATTTGGGAATACGGAAAGCAGTAATCCCTATCAATAAATAGAATTTGCACAGGCTTGAAACCACAAGACTTAATAACCCTGTTCTACAGTTCTTGTGGAATCAAAGTGATCAATGTACCCATTAAAGGGGAATTAAAAACTTTAGATAACTCCAGGGAAAGAGAGCTAAAGCTAGAAGGAAACCCCTGTTTAAAGGGCAACTATACTGAAAAAATTACTTTTACTTATATTAATCTATAAATAATTGTGACAAAGTAGCACGTTGAGGTGTGTGTGTTGCTGCATGCCTTCAATCCAGTATTTGTTTTAATCAGGCTCAGTATCCCCCCCTCCCTCTTTTAACCACACCCTATTCTAACTGACCTGACTTTTTGTGAAATCATGCTCAGTAATCACTATGAGGCAGCACTGGGAGAAGGAATTTCCCACACACCAAGTGTCAAAACTCTGTCACCATTCCTGCTTCTCACAGAAGAAGAGTTTATGATAGTAACTTATAGGACCTACAGTACATTGTATTGACACACATTTTGTTCGCCAAAGACCAAACCATCAATTAATTAATGTTTTAGTTGTATTTGCCCTTAAAAACCATATTTCTGCTCTTGACGATCTTTTTAAAGGACATTGAATCCAGGATCAGACTAAGGCCTCTTATTGTTGTAATGGACTTCATAAAACACAATAATAATGAATGTGTGATATTGTACTTGGTACCTTAGGAATCATTACCAAAATAGCAGTTTATTCTTCTTTTCCATTCCCTTCTTTTACCGGAGCACAATATAGTTTCTGTTCCAGAGTATTCTATGGGGAAAAGGCCAGTGTTCCAAGCACTGTTAAACATAATCTAACAGGTTTTCCTAGGCCCAAGTAAAAAGGTTTATTGAAAGGAAGTTCAATTTTGATTTTCAGCTGTTCCATCGGGTTTTCATTAATACTGGTAGCCGAACTGTGTCACTCATGTTTCATTTATAGCTCTACAAACAGCCACACGTTCTCTTTAAAGTAGCAGGAAAATAAAAAAAGTTTCGAAAAACGATTCTCTGTGGAGATTTTAGTAGCCTTTCCCTTTATCACGTACACCTACAGTAGAATAAATAATACATAAAATGTGCACAGAGCGACCTTCCCCTTAATAAAATATGTCGTTGGCATTTTAAGCACAAAGGCAGACATGGGTGACCATAGCCAATTCTTGTTTTAAAAGGCTTAACACTTTCTTTCTTTTGAATTGGGTTGCATTTAGATTTTGGCATACAGAGCCAGCTCCCGAGTAAGAAAATAATCTCTCTCTCTTTTTTTTATTTTACCCATAGCGTGTCTAAGGGCTCCGCAGCGGTGCTGATAAAGTCTTAATGGCTTTCCCATGAAAAGACAAAATGGCCCCTAAATATCCAGTTCATAGACCCATATCTTACCTTTCACGTGATCCTTCGCTGTCACACAGGTCCCGACCACTTCCTGGTTCTGATCAATTATAGCACGCATGCACAATAATGCGCTCTATAGTTAATCAGAGCCAGGAAGCGGTCAGGAATTTCAGTGTGACAGTGAAGAATCACGTGAAAGGTAAGTTTCTTCTATCTTTGTTCCTGGCTACACAGGCATTGACGGAAGAACAGACGGTAAGGCATAGCTCCTTAACCTCCGGGGCTTCAATCAATGTATTATTGGAATAGTTCCTTTGCAGTGAACTATTCCTTTAAGCTTCATACACATGTGAAATTGCACCCGACCCTTGCACCAACTGGCAGAAGAACACCAACTGATAGTTGGGTGTTTGTCTGCCAGTTGGCCTGTGAACACACTGGTGTACAGAGCTTTTATTCTTAACTGAGATATGGGCTTCTATATCGGTGAGAGGTTTTCCAGACACACTGGTAAAACTCTGATTCGTATCTCCCAGTCCCACAATGTGACTTAGCTCGGATAAGGAGGTAAGGACTGGTTAGCTGGGACGAATCACCATTAAATGCAGCCGACAGTTTGCCGTGACCAATCATGCGATTGCTGAGTTTGGTCAGGGCCGCCTACAAATACATCATTCTTTTTTCTGGAGCAGACTGACTGATTCACGATTATAACGATCGACCTGATAAATGGTATGGTACAGTATGTACCCAGCCTTACAAGATAACTAAAATCTCCTTTTAAGACCTTATGGTGGTACCCTTTACTTCACGTGGTGAAAGGTAATCTGTCTCTTGGGATCATAAAGTCAGAATTGACCTATGTCTAACTTGATCCTACCTGATTTTTTACCCCTCCCCTAAAAAACACTGTATATTCGAAAAATAGTGCCAAGTTAAAGTCGTGTCAACCGATATTATATCAGTTAGCGTGACTTTAACTCCGGAAAAGTGCCTCTCTGTAAATATGGCACATAAACTTTTATGTAGGCGGCAAAACGGTAAAAGGTTGGGAAAGGATGGGAATTGTTTTTCTGCCCAACTGCCTGCCTAATCCTTTTACCTTTTTTGGTTCCTGCACATAATCACTGTGTTTTGGAAAGCCATTGAAAGTTAGCTAAGAGATACTTTCTATTTAAAGAATTTGGGAAATGTTTACATTTTCTGTTACTAATATCACCATTGGTTTTGGTGTTACAAACCAGAATACGGTGCGGTGAACATGACATCTACATTTTGTGTAAGAACAAGAAAAAGCTTTGTAAACCCGATCAGGATGAACAGCCTGAAAATCCTCCTGTCAAGTCTCTCTCTAATAAACTCGTGTGGGAGGCAGGAAATAGGGACTTAATGATCATTAGACTGCACTGAGATTTTCTCCTTAGTGTAAACAGTTCAGCGCTTTGATTTTAAATGAATTCAAAGCTCCTCAACATGCTGAAACTTGTCTGCTACAAATGCCGCTTGAAACTCGGGGGAATAGCTTTATAATTCCGGGGATTACGGAGCTTTCTAAACTCTGTACGGTTTAAGTAGCTCCAATTAAAAGCTAATTGTGTTAACGTCAAATCTGCATGAGATACTGTAACGTTATTTTTGGTGTGTGCGGTGATGTCAACCCTTTAATACCCTTAAGGGATCTTTTTTTTTGAAAAGACTCGAGAAATATAAAGATGGAAATTGATTGTCCCCGAAGAGGGATTTAGAATACGTGTGTCATTTTTTCCTTTACTTTACAGGACATTTAAAAGAGCGGTGATTAAAAGATTAGGAAATTGTGAATAGTCCGGCTCCGGTGGAATCCAACTTAAATGTGTAGGTTTTTTTTTTCCCAACCAAAAAAGGATTAAGAAAATGAAAATGGAACCACAGCCAGGGATCTACTGGGTGCGTTGGGATTGGGATATCTGAGTTCTAAAGCAAGTTCCTGACATTGTAGTTGTTGGTTTGATATTGGTCTGAAATATCTGATTGGGGGTCTCAGATTTCTTCTTTGTATAACTTTGAGGAAACTCCTTAGTCCTCCTGTAACTCAGAGTCATATTTATCAACCCGCGGTATCGATATATATAGAATAATGAAAATACTTGGTAAGGCACTCCAGGGTCTTGATATTAAATAATAATTTTTTTTTGCATAAACACACTGCATCAAACATGTTTCAGCCATGTTTTAGGCCATCCTCAGAAAGACTCTTCCTGAAGACAGCCTAAGACATGGACGAAACATGTTGATGCAGTGTGTTTATGCAAAAAAAAATTATTATTTAATATCAAGACCCTGGAGTGCCTTACCAAGTATTTTCATTATTCTACATTACCCACGGAGGAACACACGGGCAGATTAAGTGGCAGAGTGGTGAGCGACCATCATATAACACATATATATATATATATATATATGGGTGGTTAGATAAAGGGACAAAATACAAATATAAGTGGGAGAAGGGATACAAAATGCTCAGACATCTAACACTCATCCTTAGTGCTGGTGCTCAGAAAAGTAGGGTAAAAATGTAGATTTGAAAGTATTAATGGATGTCACCTGGCAAAGTGAGAGAGAGAGAGTTCCAAAGGTAGGGAGCAGCAAGAGAGAATGGTTTAATGAGGGAGGAAGCAGTGTTTATAGTTTGTGGAGAAGATTTCCTTGCGGGGATCACAGGGCATGTCCAGGAACATAAGGGACCAAGAGAGAAGATAAGTAGGGAGGTGCAGTAGAGTGAAGAGATTTAAAGGTAAGAAGAAGGGTATTGAATATTATTTGTTTGATGGGGATCCACCCTATGGACTGCAGTTGCTGGTTCTCTCTTGGAGGAGATTAAAATGATCCTGATCCTTGAAATGAACTACTGAGTTTATGAGAATGGGACAGATGACAGGCCGGGAGACCAAGTAATTGAATGTTATGATATATGGTATTGTATGGGCTATTGTACAATCACTAGAGTATCGCAATGGTACAAATTCCATTTGTTAAAGGTGCAGTGTCACAAATAGCGATACTGCGCCTTTATAGATTTGTACCTTAGATACTAAAAAATGTATTGATCTTATTTGGATTTTTATGTAGCATTTGTTACAGGCGTAGAAACCTTTAAGCAGGTTTTACACATACACCGTTGTCTGCTCAATCTTAAGGACGAATCCCGGTTGGGAATCCATGGATCTGAATTTTTCGATAAAGTGCCTACACACGGGCCGTTTATTGGCTGAAACGTTCGTTCCTACACATTGTGCGCCACAGTTCACACGTGTGTATGAACCTTATGTGTATGGGAAACCCTTCCCTGCAGGATATTTAATCTCATTTTACTGGACCCTTCTTTTCTGTACAGTAAAACTCATCTAGTGCAGTCTCACACTCTGGCCAACAACTTGACATACTAAACTTATATCTAACATATATCTAATGCATGCTCTTGAGAGCATAGTACACAAAGCACTATAGCAAGGTATAAAAACAATCTCTACTGCTTTGAGGGGAGAATCAAAGCTGAATAATTGACTGTAAGTAGTAATTTCATTTGTCAGTGACCAATCCCCTTCTTAAAATGCAGTCTCTCAGGCATTTAAACACATTGGTGCAGACCAATCCCGAAACCCCAATCCCAATCCCCAAACCCCAATCCCAAAACCCCAATCCCAAAATCCCAAAACCCCAATCCCAAAACCCCAATCCCAAGCCATAACCTGACAAAAGGGCAGTTGTCATGGCTTTATTACATTGCATAGCACGGTTTTAAGACTGGTTTTAAGCACTGGGTTGTTCAGTGCATTGCTCAGAGAGCCTTTATATTATACTATTATCATTTCAGGCCTACAACACTAATCTTCTTCCAAGGACTTAAGTGTCTTCCTGAACTAAGTGCAAGTTTCTGACATTTTTTTTCCTGTCACCCATTTCCTCACACCTCCAGCGATTTCACATTGTCCCATGTATTTGCACAGTAGCTCGTATTGTTTACAAAATGGCTTCCTTCCAAACATTCCCTCTGCCAGCTGTACCATACTCTGCCAATACTCCAAAAAACGGATATAATAATTACTTTTGTTACAGCTGAAAGCCTTTTAAACTACCACTTGTTGGATATCCACTTAGTTGTGTAATCTGTTCATTGAAGATTGTTTATAAATGTCTGAACATCAGACAAAATGGGACATTTATAGTTGTCGATGGCGATTAAGGAATGATGTCACCATGGACAATGTAAGAATCAGTTAAACCTCTTAAACATCAAGTGATGTCATTGTCTTAGTTTCCGCGCTGATAATTCTTGTTCGGACATTTCTATAAAGGTGGAGTCGTTATTCTATGTGGATCATAATGTTTCAACCCAATGGAAATTTACCGCTCATAGTTTCTTTTATTTGATGTCTATGAAAACTGACAACAGGTATTAAAATAACAGACTTATGACTAAAGGATTTCTGCAGAAAAGGGTGTATTCTTATTACTATTTGTTTTTAAATTATATATACAAAACAGCCTCAAACATGAAATGAATTGAAATCCACACATCAGTTTTAATTCGTAATGGTTTTATAAATTTGATTTGATTTTTTCAGTGAACTGTGTTAATAACTTCACTTTTTACATTTTCTAACCCCCTAAAATAAATTTTACAATATCAGTTCCCTCAACATATAAACAATATTGGGTGTGATACACAAGCACTGCTGGATGTGGAAGTATCTGGGTGTCACCATAAGGTGTGTTTTTTGGAGGGGGGGAGGCTGTTTTCACATTCTTAAAGGGCATGTCCACCCCCAAAACTATAATCCCCCCACTAATGGCCCCACCATGTAGTGTAATAAAATCCTTACCTCACATCCCAGCTCCATAAGGTTCTCCTGTAGTCTCCCCCCCCCCCAAAGTCCCAAAAACTGCCCACCAGGAGGATAGCAGAGTCCACTTCTCGCCTCCGGGAGAAGTTTGGCATGTGTACTGCAGCCCTTCTTCCCCTCCCTCCCCCTCCCTCCCTCCCTCTTCCTCCCGTTTTGAGTATAACTTCCCCCAGCCCCAACCACTTAAAAATAATTTTAAGAAAGTCCCCTGAACTCTACTTATCTTCCCTCTCTCCCCCGGCATTCTGAGAAGCCGGCAGCCCCGTCCGTGATTGGCTGCCTCTCAGCCAATCACGGACGCAGCTGCTGGTCCCACCCCCTGCTTGCAGTGTCTTGAGAGAGGGAAGGTAAGTAAACATCTAGGGCACTTTTTTAAAGACTGTACATATTTTTCAATGGAAATAAACAGAGGGACAACGTGTATCAGTCAATCAAACGGTTGGTTGGAATACCAGACAGATGTCTGCCTGTGAGTACCAGGCCTAACTAATAGGAAGCTATAGAGAAGTGGTGCCCAACCTGCGGCCCAGCCAAGTTTTTTGCACTCCGCCTGGGTGGGCATGGGCATGGCAGGGGTCAGGACATGGACAGGTCAGGGTACAGGCTACAGGCTACATCAGTGACCTGGACAAAGCATGGAGTGCAGCTTGTGCGTCCCCCCAGCATGGTCCAGCCCCCAGCATGGGCCAGGTTGAGCACATTGGGGTATAATTTTAAATGCACAGTATTTATTGATAATGCTCCTTTTAGCACTTCACAAAATACAATGTGTGTCAGTAACTTGCTAAGTACCTACCCATAAGCACTTGGAACACTTTGCTCATCCTGATTAACAATGGATGATTTTGTTTGCACTTCTATAGCAATTTTCCCCACCTTTTCATTGACTTTCTAATGATGATTCAACTCAAGGCAGATCTGCAGATCCTGCCAGGCAAGTTGGAACATTGGTAGATGGGGGAGGAGTCAGGCTGACCAATAAAAAAAAAGTTTCCAAATCAAGGCAGGTTCCATGTTTTCTGGCGTGATTGGGGATGGGGATTAGAGAAAAGAAAAACTGTTATTATAGAGTCTTTAGTTTACGTGTCCCACCAGGATCAGAATTTTGATTCTTTTGGCACAAGTTTGATGATTAATCCTGACAATGAAGAAATCTTTGGTTAAAACCCCATTTATTTTTTCATTCCCGATTAGGACACAAAGTACATGGTGACACAACACCTGGATTCCTGTTAAACTAGATAAACACAAAGTATTGTGGGCTGCTCCCCTTTTCCAGTGAAATTCCCCCCCCCCGTTTGCTAATTTTCACGCCTTAGCCAATCACAGGAGTGGATGCCGGTCGAGCCCCTCCTGCTTGAATTCCATGCATGGAAAAGGCATGGAAGTCAAGCAGAAGGCGTCGGGGGAACGAAGGCTGGTAAGTACATTTGGGGGGACCTGTCAGCGCTATAAACCTCATGAGGTCGAGGTTTATAGCCATTTCCAGGCACATAGTAAAAATTAGTTTAGGGGGTGGACATACCCTTTAAAGACTAACAGGGAGATTCAATAAAAGTTCTTATCATTAAAAATGGTGCTAATTTTGCCAATCAGATTTTATTTAACATTTGAAAGCTAACATCTGATTGGTTGGGGCAAAATTAGCACCATTTTTAACAATAAGAACTTTTATTGAATCTCCTTGTATGTGTATTTATACATTAATTTCTTTTTTGAAATAATAGTAAATGCATTTAGAATAATCCAGTTTTTACTATGGGGCTTGTTCGGAGGTCCCTATGAAGGCCTACAGGGTGTAGACTCTT
Source organism: Hymenochirus boettgeri (assembly GCA_019447015.1). Taxonomy (NCBI): domain Eukaryota; kingdom Metazoa; phylum Chordata; class Amphibia; order Anura; family Pipidae; genus Hymenochirus; species Hymenochirus boettgeri. The sequence continues at coordinate 21,022,194 of CM033469.1, forward strand.
TTACTTGAGGATCCACCACACCTCCTTCTGCCATAGCTTCCTCCCCACCTCTAGGAGGTAATTGAACCCCTTCCAATACATACCAGGAACTGGATCTCAATGTCCCTTTTTCACAAAATGCTTAGAAAAATGTTTGGAAGGTGCTTTGAGAGAGTGTGGACTGCCCCCTCATGGTAAGGGAGAGAAGAAGTGTAGGGTCCCACTGGAGTAAGGCTTATGTTCGGCACAGATTGCTAATGCGGTACAAAAGCATTGGAGTACAACAGGATTAACTGGGATTGCTGAGTTTTTTCTGCACCTTTCCTTGTATCATGTTGTAAGGGGAATACAATGGGCAACCAGTTGGTGAGGTCACTATTTGGGTCTACACATGAACAGAAAGAGACTGTCCTGGGCATGGTAAGAGACTGTCCTGGGCATGGTCCCCTGTCTAAGCTGTAGCCAATGTAGTTTAGGGTATTGAGTTTAAATATCAAAAGCACCCTATTGAATTAATGGCCACCACACACGTGACAGCAGGTAAGTGGTCCATGTTTTGCGGTGCCTATATAAGCTATATGTACAGTATATATTGGTGAAACCCCCAGCATGTTAAATCTAGGATTAGGTTTCTTCTAGGATGGGCATTTTGTGAAAAAGGGCCATACGGACAATGAGCTCAAGTTCATGGTATTGGAAGGGGTTAATTTACCCCCTAAAGGTGGGAACCGCCCCTGGAAATGGCAGAGGGAGGTGTAGTGGATCCATAAGTTAAAGAGTCTATTGAATAGTAGTTGTCAAATTCTTACAATCTCTTGATGCCCCTCCATAGCATCCTTTCAGGGAACCATAGGGATGTCCATGATCTATTTGTTAACAATGAACCAATGAGTTTATTATACGGCCCATTGATATATATTTCCATAAAGTGATCATACTCCCGCATGAGAATCTATATATATATGTGAAGACTATTATGTGTGTCACTGTCCTCGGTTTTGGCCCGACACCAGGAAAAATCTAACAATTTTAACATATTTGTGATGGGACATATTATGTGACCAAGGATATTTTCGTTTAGGTTCCCAGTGGATGAATTATTCATATGACTAAACTGCTAAGTGTGAATCACAAGCTTGATTAAGTTCTACTTAATTTGTATCTCACATCAGTGACTGGTTAGGAACATGGGAAGCTTTTCAGGCTCCAGGGGAAACAAGGAGCTTTAATATGGGAGAGTTTCTTTAATCTAAAGGTGGAATGGGGTCCTGATGATGTCTAATTAGGAAAGGAAACCAATAGTGTATACTGTATATAGCTGAAAATCCCTATACAGGTGCACCTAGGAAGAAATGTACCAGAGGAAAGCCTCACACCATTAACTCCGTGTCATAAAATACCAATAAAAAGGGCAACCTCTCAATAAAAACCTGACTAGAAGTGCATGTAGCTGGCCAGCGATATTATATATTATATATTATGGCTGTCTGTTTTAGCTTGAAAAGGGGACTAACATCCTGAAACATCGCTGGCTTGATTAGCCTGTTGTACTATTAATAATAAAAGTGTTTTCAGAATATATTCTTGAGTGCGGCTGGTCGATATATATTGGGTGCTAACCACACCATACAGACACGCAATTTTGATAGTGGAGTGCTGCTACGATATACAGAAAAAAAGATATATATATATATAAATGTAGAGAATGAGGATATAAGTTAATCAATAAAAATCACAATATCACAAAAAACTCCTAGTGAAGCTTGTTGGTATCACTGTTGTGCCCCAGTCCGAGTATAGGTCCCTGACCAGAGTTCTTGAGAGGGTCTGTATGTAGCTCCTCAGAGAAAAAGAATAACCATCTTTCTGCTTCCGCTCTTCGACCGTGTGTTATCGCTATAGCTTCCAGGTATGTGACATCACCACAACGCGTTTCACAGAGTCTGGGGGACAACAGGGATACCAAAAATCTTCACTGTTAGGAACAGGTAGAGTGCATTCTGGGAAGAAGAAGGACTGTTACAGAACCTGAAATGTCAGCTCACTATCATCAGCAGGGAATAGCAAGGGGTAGAAATTCTGATTTATTTAATTTTTTTCAAAACAAAAACGGAATAGAATATGTAGAATAAATACGGTAGGTATGTATAATATGAACTAAGAATTTTAAAAATAATGATAATTTCCACTGAACATTCCCTTTAAAGACAGAATTGCTTTTTTAAAATTATTTTTAACCCCTTTTGTTGAGGCAGGAGACAAGGAAGCGTACTGCATTCTGTGCATGATTCCGAGACAGATTCAGATTCAGGAAGTGACTTTTTTCAATTTCTGAAATTTTGTATGTGTTCCCCAGACCATTTCAAAGAGACATGTACAGTAAGTTACCATTGCTATTTTAACTGTATTTTATCCAAACTTTACAAACTTTTTTTTTTTTACAAACTTTAATGGATCCCATTTTGCATTTTCGACCTTCTTCAGAAGGAACAGATATTTGGAAGTTCGTCCATCTCTATTGAACGTGGTAGTGACAGATGTTAGGGATTATACACTCAAATGGTGCCATTTCATTTAGAGAAGTCAAAAACAGATATTTAACAAGATATTTAATGATAAGTTCTATTCCTGTCTGGCAAAGATATCTGCTCATTGAGCTTTTTATAAGCTTGAGCATGTGCAAAAGGAGGCAGAAGGGGAAACAGCAGTCAATCATTGGTTGTGATGTCAGCAGTCACAGCGTTGATTGACTGAATAGAGGGAAGCTTAATCTGCCAAAACTGAGGTCATAATTATTCTTAGAGGTCTAGTTTTCAGACTGGAGATACCCTATGAAGATACCCTATGAAATACACTATGAGATGCTTACCCTGGAGGCCTCCGAGATTAGTGTTTCTTGTTCTCATATGATTTATAGTTCTTATTAGATAATGGTGGGCATTTTTGAAAGGTTGGATTGACATGCTAACTGGGAGAATGCATATGATTTGGCAGACTGAAGCCTTTTTCAATGCATGCTTTCAATGGTATACTGGTACGGAACAGGAAATTTGGAGTCTTATAATATCTAACATTCCATATATTCCCTGTGTGCTAAGGACCTCAACTGCTATACATTGACTATAAAACCTCTATCACTAGCCTTAAATCACATAAAATTGAAAATGCTCCTACTGATATTTCAAGCCAAGGCCCCATTCTGCTTATAACATCTTCTGGACAGCTAAAATGGGATTTTTTTAGAAAGCAGCTGACATCACCAGCTGTAACAGATCATAGGAACAAGATGGGAGGAGCCACATATGACCCCATTGCTTTAAAGATATGTATTAGTACAGAGATAGATTATTATATGAAGAATCGCCTGACCCTGAATAAGCATCTAATGCTCCTGTAATTCATTTATAAATGAAGAAGTACCTTTCTTTCCTTTCTTGAAGGAAACTTTGAGAAGATAGACAACCTAACCTATATTATCTCTCCTGGTGGAGTTTGAAACCTCATTTTAAAGAGATAAAAGTCTAAAAAAATGACACAGATTTCCTTTATTTATTCATTTACCTTCTTGAACTCTAACAAGAACTTTCCTTGATCCTTCTTGAGAGTACACAGATGTTACATGAATGGGCCTCCACTAATATGCGATTATATTAATGCAATTAAAAGAAAAACAAAGAGAAAACAATGAATGTCCCACTGAGAGTTAGAAGCTGAAATTACGTCCACGGTACATTCAAAAGCAGCAGATACTTTGGCAGAACAACAGTACAACTATGCAAACAACACAATAATAGCCCCTTTCATTTCATTTGTTGGAAAGACAATTCGAGACAGCTGTGAAATGTCATTTATAATTAAGACAACCGAGGTAATACGGAGGTCATTGAATGAGAAATGCAAATCCTACATTGAGACCCTGTGTAAAAGTAATAACAAACATGGCAGACTACTTTCCATGCCACACTCTATGGGTGTCCAGTGAAGAGGATGGACAGTCATTTGAAAAACATTGTAACAAACCATCATCTTTTCCAATTCTTCAGTCTGAATGTTTTATTTGATCTTCTCTCAGATGAAGAACATATCATGACACCTTGAAGACACCATCAGGTTTTATTTAGTTGAATTTCTCTCAAGGAGGTGTTAAACTAATACAGCTTTAGGAAGACCACCGACCAACTTAACTCTTGCCCCATAGTGAGTCATATTTATAAAATGGCTGTATTGTAGCTATAGCGTATTTTATACAATAATCATTGTTTCGTCAACTTGAATAAATTGTCTTTTGTTGACTGTGGAATAAGGAGGCAATATACTGATTTTTATTTTGGATAACAAGTATTTAGGAAGGTACGCTATCCATGGCAATATTCAACAGAAAATACACCCACCAGTAACGCTCTAGTTTATAACTGTGCCCTCAAATGCCTCTGTATAATACAGTATTTCATTTTAAACTGTTCATTGAGCTAAACCAACCTGTAACAAAGCAGAGGATTAAAACATCATATTGTTCTAGATTAACCAGTAGATCTTAAGAAACTGCATTCCACCACAGCCTTAGAACATTTACAAGGCTAAGCAGATCTCTAGCCATTAGTCTGAGAATATACTTAAAGGAGAACTATAGTGCGTATAAAGTTTTTTCCAAAAACAATTAAAATAAAAAGTACCTGGGGCAGGGAGGTAGGATTGGTACTTCCTAATTTCCAATATAATTTAATTCTATTAAGAGCGGCAGCAAGATGAAAACTGCTTCTGCCAGGCTTCCTGAGTGCTTCAGCACTATCTTTAATACAGGAAGGCACAGGGCCATAAACTGGCAAATAAAAACTATATGTGATGTAGCTCCTCAACAAACAATATTGAGAGAGAGGAACAAGCAATCCCACCTCCCTGCCCCAGGTACTTTTCATTTTTAAAAAGTTCATTTTTATAGTACAGTTGTGACTGGCTCCTCCCTGACCTATCCTCCCAGATTACAGACAGCAGTCGTTTACTGCATGATTATAGCTTCTCTTCAATTAGAAAATCCTATAATAAATGTACAAACTATCGGGGAGAGTCAATATCTGCGTCTCGCGCTACAATAACAGGCGTAGACGAGATTACATCTGGCATTGCATCGTGGGATTGCATAAAGGTAAGAAGCTCCGATAGCGCAGATTTGAAGTCCCCATACAAAGGACCATTAAGTTTCGCTCTATGAGGTAGCACGAGGGCTTTTGTATGGGGTGCAAAACATTTGGACATAGCTCAGTGCCCTAAAATACGTGTAAACACACATTAACCCAGTATTAGTTTGGGGAAACGTCGGTTTTACGCGGCTTTCACAGATATTGAGTCTCCCTGATTATTTTTAATGTAGGGCATAAAGTGGTGACCTAGCAGTAGAATTAAAACAAAAATGTAAATGATTCCTTCAGTAAATGAATTAATATTCACTACACCTGTTTTAACTTTATACAACCAATAACTAGAAGAGGATGGTAGGCAGGGATTCTGGGGTCAATGAGTCTATATCTTGTCTACACCAAACAAAACTCTATTAATAGGTTGTAATGGTGTCAGGAAAGGCCAATAACCTAGATAATGACAATTATTGCTCTGTGATGTTTGTTGGAGACCTGGTCAGTATTGCTCCTAATATATAGAAAATTCGGCTGTTGTACATACATATTAAAGTGCAACTAGAGACCAAAAATATAAGACATACAAAACATAGAATTCTAGTGCACAAACAATTCTAATTGCATATTGGTTATAACCCCATAAGGTTCCTGCTACAAACAGTCTGCTAAACCCTGGATAAATAAAAGCAATTAGTTCAATAAGTAGGCCAAATTATTTTAAGCCAAGTCACCACGTCAAGGTTGCTTTCTTTAACTGTTTGTAGTAGCAACCTTATGGAGGTAGCCAATATGTAGGGATGGCCGGTTCGCGGATCCAAACCCGGATCCGGCGCGGATTTATCCCGTTTGCGAACGGCGGATTTTTCTGGATTTTCCGCCTTTCGAACTTCTGATTCGCAGATTTTTAGTATTTTTGAAAATTTTCGAAATTACGAGTTTTCACGTATTTTTGAATATTTTCGAAAATACGAGAAAACACGTAATTTTGAAAATACATATTCTCGAAATTACGTGTTTTCTCGTATTTTCGTGAATTTTCGAAAATACGCGAAACCCCGTAATTTAAAAATTTTTCGAAAATACGAAAAATCTCGAAAGTTCGCGGTTATTTTTAATTTTAATGGGTCAGCTTGCGGATTCCTGAATTTTCAAATTTTTTCGAAAATTCGCGGATCCTTGAGCGGACCGGATTTTGCAAAGTTCGGACATCTCTACCAATATGCAATAAGAATTGTTTGTGCACTAGAATTCTATTTTTTGTCAGTATTCCTCCAAGAGTGAATGTCACAGTTTAGAAACAACACTAATCAAATACCCATTATGGAGAATTTGGAATTTTCCCTTTCTAGCTATTTAAAGGAAAACTAAACTTAATTTTTAAAATCCTAACATGGAAGACCCCAGGATTCACTGTCTCTATGCACAGACTTTCTAGCGTAAGATAAAGTTTCTAAATGTACCTGTGATCACATTTGAGTTGCTGGTGGTGCACCATGTAAATGATGTGTTTATAGGAACAAACACACCAAGAAACCCCCGAGTTTACTTATGAAACAATATAACATAGTCTACTGCCTAAGTTTATTGCTTTCTGTTTGTTTGTTTCCATGTTTCTAGAAAAATTCTAGAAAGTTTCTGTATATGTACAATATACAGCAATATAAATCAGTGAACTGATTTTACTGACATTTACTGAAATGTACATCTATCTATTGCAAGTTCACTGGTGGCACGTTCTGGGTTAGGAAAAAATAGACTATTGGGGCACAGGTTCAATTCCCCATGCTCCCTTTGTTTTTGTTTTTATTATGTGTCTAGAAAAAGATATACTCCACATGTACGAGATAATTACTTATTAGCCCTTGTGGCATAGAGGTAGAAAGCTTTGTTTTTAGAAGGACAAAGTATAGAAGGTTGCTGGTTCGATTCCCCATGCTTACTTTTCCCCATACATAATTTTGCTGAAATGTTAAATGTTCTGTTTCTTTCATCCTTGCTCACAAATACATACACTGCAAATATTACTTTTCTTTTTTGTATGAAAAACAAAGGAATGTATCATTGTTAGGGACAGGAGCATTTCTAATGTGTTTAAATAAACTGCACTGAAATCTGAGTTCTGTGTCAGAGGGAGGGATCTCTGAGATGTAACATGATTGGCTGTGAGCTTCCAGGAAGCAAGACTGCAGTTTCCTGTAAATGTGTACTGCGTACACTTAGCTGGGTGTTCCCAGATATGGTGAATTATGGGAGCTGACTCCTTGTACTCACAGATTATTTTCATAAATCCCCCAGCATCCACAGCAAAGGGAGAGATGAGACACAGCTTGTTGTGCTCTGTCTATTGGGACAATGTTGTCTGGAGACTGTTCCAATGCCTAGACCCATAATTAGCAGTTTGTTCAGAGGGAACACCAATCTTGTGTCAAAATATTAAAACTTTCTGTCCAGGTGTTTTTCATTTAGATGCAGTAGAGTACTGAACATCCCCTAATATTGAATCACAGGGAGAAAATTGCCCTAAAAGAATTAGTAGGCATTTAAATGGCCTTTTCCTGTAAGTGAATTTCACAGGGTTTTACGTTTACCATTGGCCACATTACAGCAGAATCCAGTTAGATACAGTGCCTCGCTAGTGCGAGGCACAGCACGGTACAGCTTTGACATACCATCTTTTTAGTGAGATCTGGTTGGTTTTTCTAAATCTGTTTGTCACTGAAAAACCATTGCAATGCAGCCAGTCAGTCTCTCCAGCCTGAAAAAAACTCGTCTCCCATTATCCACTTTACCTAGTAGCTATTATTATCAATAATTGCACCAATGTACAACCCTGTCAAATTGTTTAGCAGCAGTTAAAAGGGTACGTTTTGGTGTAAAGCAACTCCAGTAATATTGGGGCACAGGGCACAATTTCACAATTTACACCGCCAACATTCACTAAATCCCTTTCTATCTTAAACAAAATGGTGCCTTTACTATCCACATTTTGGGAGATTTTTGGTAATAATTTTAATATTTTCTTTTTAAAATAGTTTGAAAGGGAAAAAAGGCTCTGGATGTGGTAAACTCCTCATGTTTAAAAGTCATGTTCACCCCCAAAATTATATGTCTTTTACATGGTAAAAACCCCTCAACCTAGAATACTTACACTGCTGCTAGAAAGGATTATTCTGGCCAATACCTGCTGCCCTTGCACAGCTCATCTTGGTAGACCAGTCATGGTCATGATGGATGACGTCAAGCCAATGACTTGTTGGTCTACCCAGAGATTCATCTACTGAACATGGGTGAAAGTTCTCTGAGATTCACTGCCCTTATTGGAGCCGTAAGATCCTGAGCAGTGGTGGCCGTTATTGGACATAATAGATGGAGCACTTCACAGTGGTAAGAATATTACGGTTTATATGGCAATAATGGATTTTTCAAAAAAGATTTTACAGATATTACACCAAACTAGATATGGGATCCGGGTCCGCCATGAACCTGGAAACCCGACACGAAACTTCTCAGTTCCGAAATCCGAATGATCTGTCCGGATTTCAGGACTTCGGAACGCATTTATGTTAATTTTCGAATGTACTGGCTATATTCGCTAATTTCCGAAAATAGCATCAATCGTTCGAAAATTTTCGAAAATACGATCGGAAACTGGAAAATGGTCTGTGAACGTATTTTCGAACGTTTGAGGCTATTTTCGAAAATTATCGAAAATAGCTAGTACATTCAAAAATTATCGAAAATTTGTTCCGGTTTCAGATTTTCGGATCTTCGGGATTTTCCCGAGATACGGGAGTCCGAAAATGGAACGAAACTAGTGAGCCATCTCTACACCAAACGGAATAAATCACTGACAAAACAAACAGAAAAAAATATTTCCCCTTTAAGGAAAGCCTGTTTACACAAACTAAATATAATTAACTGATATGTCCAATCAAATAAACAATCACTTTTATTACTGACATTTTTTAATGGTAAATGGCCGTGCCCTTTGATTACGCAATACCCGAAACTCTAATTTTTATAATTTAACTTTCAATAATCCTGCTGCTGGTTGGAATGGTGAAAGCCATAAAGATCACACTTGCCTTAAGCGTCTAGTTCTGCTTTCAGAAACGTTCTCATAGCTCTTTCTATAGGCAGGCTTTATGAATTCGGTTCTTAAGGTGGACCTGAAAATGGTTCAGTGTACCCAAAGTCTGAAAGATTCTTTTTTCCAACACGGACCTTTAAAGGGCATGTCCACCCCAAAATTTTACTTTTGATATGTGGTAGGGCATGCTCCCCCAGCCCCAACCGCATTAATATAATTGTTAGAAAGTCCCCCGATTCTTACTTACCTGCCCTCTCTCCTCCGCTGCAGTGTTCAGGCCCTCTGCTTGCATGGAATTGAAAGCAGGGGGCGGGACTGGCAGCCGCGTCCGTGATTGGCTGAGAGGCAGGGAGGGCTGCACTGAGCATGCCTCAACCTTGATGAGGTTGAGGAAGTCTCAGGCACAGCATGAGTCACACACTGCTCCTACACAGCAGTTTCCTGGACTTTGGAGGGGCACAGCAGGGGAACTATTTTGAGCAGGAATGTAAGGTAAGGATTGTTTTAAACTACTTGATGTGGCCAGTAAGGGGTTAAATTTTAGTTTTGGGGGAGGACATGCCCTTTAATGAAACCATTGATAAAGGCTGGATAAAGATCCAAGGCAAAGGGACAAAACATTGCCTGTGTTTATTGTGTCTTTTTTACTTGTTTCAAGCTCCTGTGTCTAACTCTTGTCTATATTTATGGAATGTTCTTATTATTGATACTTATTTTTATCCCCTTACCTACATATTTATATAAGGAACTATAAGGAATCCTGCTTGCTAGTGGCAAAAACTCAAATGGACAATTTGGACATTTCCCTGTAACATTCTAAACACTGATTCAGTCTTAGGGATATATTCACAAAGCAGAGGTATCCTTATCATTATCTAAGGATCTGTAGTGTTACTTACGGAGAGGTACAGTATTTGTGTTAAGGTAGGGATATTCTTATTTAAGGAGGGCTATTCTAATTTAAGGAGTGCTATTTTTTATTGAAAGAGTGCTATTCTTATTTAAGGATCACTAATTTAAGGACCCTTCACTGGACTGAATAAAGGCCAATGCAATTCTTTGTTAAATAAACTTCTGTGTTCTTTTTGTAAAATTTGACTCCCAGAATCCAGTTTAACAGCTGGAGATTCTGATTGGTCAACCCCCATTTTTTCCCCTTTCTGCTCCACCTGAAGCCCCCTCCCTTTTCTTGTGCTAGCCATGTAGATAATTGAATGCCTAGTAAAATTCAATCCAACGGAACGCTTGCCAAATAATGAGGATTTCCTCCATTGAGCGAATCAATGACATATTGTTCTTAAGTGACTCAATTTTATTCTTTCTTTCTGCGCTACGTTAAGTCCGACCCTTGATGAAGTGGCTGAATAATGCCTGGCTGCCAAGTGGAATACTTAGGGACAATGAATAATTCAAGTTTCCAGGGTGTATAAGTGAGAAAGGTGGCGTCTTAGTGCTATTCCCCACCCTGTAACATCGCCCCAGATGGCCTGTCGAAAGCTTGGTAGCAGCAACTACAGAGGGGGAAAAAACTGAAGGTATGGAAATTATTTTGACATATTCAACAGGGGTGGGACCCAGAAAGAAAATCAATGCATGAAAAGCCAGCGTTGTGTGTTGTGTGTGCGGTGCTCGCGGATTTGACTTTTCTATTTGTATTTTTATTGTGGGAAGGTCGCCTCTTCCTAAACATGGAAATCCCAAGCATGTAAAAGCCTTTACTTTGTATTGGCTCGGTTTGTGGTACATGTTTCTATGTTCTTATAGGACTCTGGGGAGTAGAAGAGAGAACAAATTATGTTTCCTATTAGGAACATTACTTTTCGTTGGCGCTGGAACATATTTAGTCCCAACAAGATTTAGCTGTTAGTTGGAACGATCTTCCTGTGTGAGAGAACTGTTTTATCTGATGTTAATGGACTGGAAATAAGTGACCATGTCATTTGGATGGTGCGCAATATATTGTGATGGATAACATCCAGCTGACTTTCCTTTTAAGGAATACACAAGAAGACTTGCAAATTCACAGATTTTTTGAAAAAATTAAGAAATTCGAAAATCAGCAAGTGGACCCATTGAAGTCAATTGGAGTTAAAAAGCCTGAAAATTCTTGCTCAAAGGGCATGTCCACTCCCAAAACTTTAATTTGCCCCAGTGCTGGCCCCATTGTGTAAGGTAAAAAAAATCCATACCTTACATCCCTGCTCCTGCAGAGCCTTTCCAAAGTTCCAAAAAGTGAAGAGTAGGAGCTGTCTGTGAGTCATCAGGTCCATGCTTCTTGTCCTCGTTGAAGACGCTGGCATGTGCAGGAGAGCTATCCCCCCACCCTCCCTCCATCCCTCTGGAACCATCTTGGCTGCCTCATCCCCTACCTATAAAAAACTCTTTCCATAGTGTAGTCCACCCCCAACTGCCAACTTTGTTTTGTAAAACAAGCCACAGAAATATGCTTGCACTCCTCCGTTCCCTCACAGATGTGGCTGCTGGTCTGGCCCCTGTCTGCTGCTTCCAGCAAGCAGAGAGCCAGTAACAGACAGCCAAGGGAAGGAAGGAGCATAAGTATATTTCTGGGGCTTGTAGGCTGGGGTGGGCTACACAATGTAAAAAGTTTTTTTTCTTGGTGAGAAACCCTTTCAATTAAGATGTAAATAGCAATGGTAACTTGTAAATGGCTCAGGTACCTGGAAAATGGTCTGGGGAACACGTATCAATGCCCAAAATCTTTTTTAAAAAAACACCGTCCAGTACCAGAAACTTTATGGTTTGACATTTTGCATAGCATTTTTGAGAAAATTAGAAAATAGAAAATTTTCGATTTTGTGAATTAGATTATTAGATAATTATTAAATTATGTGTAAATCCGCAAAATCCGCAAAGTCTGAGTTCCGTGAAATCCGCTCCCAGGATTCAATCGCCATTTATCAGCAGTGCCTTATCTCAACAACATTCTCTTTCAATAGAACCCACTCTTTAGAAATAATTCCTAAATAGAATTCTAGAATCACGCCAAAAACATCATTACTATAAATGGAGAATAACAGCACATGGACAAGGTTTCCCCACTGACTGCACATTATTTTAAAGTAAAAGTGTGCAATATGCTTGTGAAAGTTTTCATTCATCCAGGTCATGGTATATCTGTTGTATTCAGTTAGACCAACTGGACTTCAAGTCCAGTTGATCTAAACAGGGGTGTCTCTAATGAGGCAATATGAGAAAAATGCTCAGGGCGGTGGCCCTGCTAAATATCAGAGAGATGGCAGACAGAGCTTATTTTAATTTTTTTTGTAGAAAAGTGGCAGGCAGATCAGAAGGAAAATAAAATCGTGGGACTAATCTTCCCCTCTTTGCTCTGCACTAACTGCCGCCTTTATACAGGCCCTGCTGGGTACAATCTTAATTGTACCTATCTGTGTGAGCTGGGCAAAAAGGACATCTTTTATGTACCTATCTGTGTGAGCTGGGCATGAGAGCAACTTGGTTAGGTTAGTTAGGGCCCTTCTGAAAGAAGACGTGGTGACAGGCTTACACATATTTTGGGGGAAAACATTTTATTCTACAGGAGTTATGGTGTGGATAAATGTATTTTTGAGGAACTGTATAAATACTGTTGATATCGGTTTGCGGTAATTCGTGGGTGTCTTTTGCAATACTTGGTTAGTGCGATTTTAACTCTTACTCTTTGGTAAATCCAGCCCTTATTTTATAAACCATTAGGTGGTGAATCAGCTAAACAACTTTTGACCCAAGTTTAAATCAAACAGATCCCAGACCATTCATATTTATTCAAGAGAGAAGCAAAATGGCCTCTGTCTTGTTCTAAAAAACAAAATGGGGGACAACGACATGTTATTATGTAGTTCTTAAACAGTTATAATTTGCCAACACAATGAAATAAAAAAAAAGGCAGTGACGTATTTAGTAGTAAAAATAATAATATAAAAAACATTTCATCCCATTGGTTTGCCTTTATTTGAATACAGCAGAGTATCAGTTTTGCAGCAAAATAAACATATTGGACTAAATACACAGATACAATCTTCTGTAAACCCAAATTTAAATGCATCCTTCGAAAGGTAAAAGGTTTAGCGAAATTCCTTGGCCAAAACTGAAAACCAAGATCATCTTGTCTGTTTTTTAGGTCGAAAAGGAATGTTATCTAAGAAAACAATCCATTCGTAGACAAATATTTGTAAGAAATCTGTAGACTTTGTATAGTAACTGCAGCAGACTTTGCCTATATATATATATATTACTGTGTATATATATATATATATGTATTGTACATTGTAGGTTAATCTGCCTGTGTGCTCTGTGTACTAAGAACTAAAACCAGGTCTCTGGGCATTTAGTGTAGAATCTGTTACTGGGCTCTTTTGGGATTGTGGAATCCTAGAGGATATTGCAGTTTAACATAGTTTGCTATGGCAGAGAAAACATACAGTACCCTTGATTATACAATGCTTGGTTTATTCATGTCATTACCATGTGCTGTCACCTTTATTTTATTAACGAGAAAGATACGTAATGACCCTAAGGAATGGAGGACATCGCAGGTTGTCAGGGAAAAACGAAACTGAAAAGAAGGGAGTGGTCAGGTAGGGACAGTAGGAAGAGAGAGAGGCAGGGAGAAGCTGATAGGGGAGTTTAAGGAAGGAAAGCTCAGGATAGGTGGAGGAAAGGGTATAAAGTCAGGAGCACATGAGGGAGAGGCACTTTCACTTTCATTCTAGCAGACAAAGTGGAGTGTTAGAGCTACCAACCATGTCAGATGAGGAGCTGCTATCCATGATGAGGACCAAGGCAGCAGAGAAAGGGGAAGACTGGCTTCGGCGGCAGATGGAGCAGATGTTAGCGACCAGCAAGAACCAGGGAGAAAGATCCAGCAGGAGGAGGACGAGACCCCCAGAGCGCTTAAGTCCAGGAGCGGCGCAGAGAGGACAAGGCCAGAGGCGTGGCAGAGTGGACGCATCCCCTTCACCGGACGAATGGACCCCAGGGAGCAGGACACCGGCAGGCAAGAGGGTGAGAGCGGCAGCAGCAGAGACCAGAGGCATCAGCGAGGAAGTACGAGGTAACGGGCGGCTCGGGCAGGACGGATCCAGAGTAGGCCCCGACAGGATGCGCACGACCGGAAATAGTGCGCAAAGCCCCGCCCCTTCCGGTGAGGTCATCACGGCGCGTCCGGCCGGGCACCGGGCGCGCTCACAGATTAGAAAAAAACCCAGGCGGCGATCGGAGGAGCGGCGCAAGGCCCCTAGGGACCCCTTTGAGACTTGCAGCGGCGGCCACAACGCGGGGGGGTCTGAAACCCCTCTAGAGCACAGCAACACCTCGGGGGCTGGGGAGCAGACAGCCTCAACACAGGGGAGGAGGAAAGCAGGGAACGGACGGATGGGACAAGGGGGGACTCAACCAGCATACCTCCCACGGGCAGTCACTCAGGCTGGCCTTTCACCAGGGGAACAGGAAGGAGAGACAGAAGACAGGGAAGCTGAGCAGTCGGGTTGTAAGTCCCCTGAACATTTACAGTTACAGCTATCCTCCAGCGACGAAGAAGGGACGGCGCAAGGAGATACCTCAACGCGCCCACGGAGTGTGGTGGTGGTGCCAGGATCCAATCGGCCGGAAGTATCCGCGACTGGTGGGGAACAACGTCAGCAGCCAGTCGGTGAGTCCTCAAACGGGGCACACAGCAATAGTTGGGTTAGGGAAAACACTTCTAGCACGGGAAACACGGGAGGGCCGGGGTTGGCAAGGAGTGAGGTAGCCTTGATAGGTGAATTCTTAGGGGGCATGAGGAATTTGCTAGCCAGGTTAGAAGGACAAACAAATGGGCCACACCCCTCGCAGGTGTGGTCTGCGGGAGATCGAGCGGGAGGGTTTGGCGACAGGTGGACAGGAACAGCAAGTCAAGGGGTAGGAAGCATAGGTCAAATGGGACAAATAGGTCAGCCCTCGGAATCAAATGTTTGCAATGCGCCAGATATAAGCGGTGCAACGGCCCAGGTAGCAGCGCCGGCGTACCCCCGGGTCAAAAGGGGGGTATCACTGTGTCAGATTTTTCACAAGGGGCAACTTACTTATGCTTTGAGGGCCCGCTAGGGCCACATGTGAAATTGGAGTTGAGGGAGAGAATATGGAGAGGGGAGTTCATTGACATTTTCACACTGCTGCCTTTAGATAGATTTCCGTATGAGAGGAATAGCAAGATGGAGGAGTTAAAAAAAGAGGATGAGGAAAAGAGGGGATACAGGCTAATACCCAGAACCTTCCACAATTGGCTCCAAGCATTCCTTATCTTCGCTAGTGTGATAGGCGAAAAAGATGCAGAGAGCGGTTCAAAGTTATTTTGTTATTTAGATACAATCTTTGAGGCCTATAGGACTTATGGGGGGTCCGCATGGCTGCGGTACGACGAACAGTTTCGTCAAAGGAAGTCAGTGCGCCCCTCCATAGGATGGGACCATAGGGACATGGGGTTATGGCTTAAACTCATGTGTCCCAGCAGGCCTAGCCTGCCACCCTTTCCAGGGGGAGCCGGCGGGGCGACAACTGGCGCCACGCCGGCTAATTCCCAAGGCAACAAGAAAGGCTTCTGTTGGGCCTTTAATGAAGGAACCTGTAAGTTTGGTCCGACATGCAGGTTTAGACACGAGTGCTCAGGGTGCGGAGGTATGCACCCCTTGGGAAAATGCTTAAAAAGGAGCAGATTTAGTGGACGGCCTCAGGAACCTTACCCAAAGAGGGATCACGCCGGTGAGCGTGACAGAGATGGCCCCGTTCCTTAAGTTATACCACGATGTAGAGGCGGCCAGGGTGTTGGAAAAAGGGTTTGAGGAGGGATTTTTGATACCTTTCCAGCCAGGGCCAGCCAGGACGGGGGGAAAGAATTTGAGGTCAGCATTAGCACATCCAGAAATTGTTGAGAAAAAATTGCGGAAGGAGGTCGAGCTGGGCCGCATGGTGGGCCCATTCAAGGAATTGCCCCTTAAAAATGTGAGAATTTCACCAATGGGGGTAGTGCCGAAAAAGGAACAGGGTAAGTTTCGGCTTATACATCACCTATCTCACCCCAAGGGCTCTTCAGTTAACAACGGGATTGACAGGGAGCAGTGCAGGGTGATTTACGCATCCTTTGATGAGGCAGTGAAAATGCTTCGTGTATTGGGCCGTGGGACGTTAATGGCAAAGACCGACATTGAGTCGGCCTTCCGACTGCTCCCTGTGCATCCCAGCTGTTTCCATTTGTTAGGATGTGAATGGAAAGGGCAGTTCTTTGTAGATAGGTGCCTTCCAATGGGGTGCTCCATCTCCTGTGCACACTTTGAAATGTTCAGCACGTTTTTAGAGTGGGTAGTAAAGCTACAATCAGGTTTTAAGACGACTCTGCACTATCTGGATGATTTCCTCTTTCTTGGCCCCAAGGATTCTGATCAATGCCTGATACTATTACAAGTGATGGGGCAGGTCTGTGGGCGTTTTGGCATTCCGCTGGCAGCAGATAAGACCGAAGGGCCTGTCACGGTCATCAAGTTTTTGGGGCTAGAGATAGACTCGGTTGCCATGGAGTGTAGACTTCCCCTTGATAAGCTAAGTGAACTAAAAGGCCTTATTGATCTAGCGAGGTTTAGTAAGAAGTGGACATTGCGACAAATACAATCACTGCTGGGCAGGCTCAACTTTGCCTGCAGGATACTGCCTATGGGCAGGGTCTTCTGTAGAAGATTGGCGTTGCTAACCGCAGGTGTTAAAAGACCACATCATTTTATTAGACTAGGAAGAGAGGTGAAGGAGGACTTGGCAGTATGGGCAGCATTTTTGGAGCAGTACAATGGAAGGACAGTATGGCAGGGGCCTAGGGTGGAGAACGGGTCCCTATGCCTCTACACGGATGCGGCAAGTAGCACTGGTTATGGGGCCTACCTTGGGGGCCAATGGAGCGCACAACTATGGCCAACGAACTGGCAGGTTTTGGGCCTTACAAAAAATATAACATTTCTGGAGTTATTTCCCATTTTGGTAGCGGTTGACCTTTGGAGTGATAAGCTGGCTAACAAGCAAATTGTATTCTGCTCTGATAACTTGGGAGTGGTACAGGCCATAAATAATCTTACAGCTTCCTCACCACCGGTTTTAAGGTTGCTGAGGTACTTGGTTCTAAGATGCTTGGAAATCAACTTGTGGTTTAGGGCTAGGCATGTACCAGGTGTACAGAACGTGGTCGCTGACTCCCTTTCTCGATTGCAGTGGGAACGGTTCCGGCAAGCAGCACCTGCAGCAGCACGAGAGGGGTGTCCCTGTCCGAACTGGTTATGGGAGCTGGGGGAAGGCACGTGGCGGATCTGGTGAGGAGGTCACTGGCGCCGGGCACCTGGGTAAAGTACGACAGGGCCTGGAAGGAATGGGTAGCGGTGAGGAAGTCTTTTCAGTCGGGGGGTTCTCTTTTTCAGGAACGGGATATCCTACTGACATGGATAAGTAAGATGTATACGGAAGGGATGTCCATAGCCAGCCTAAACAGCAGAATGGCAGGACTGTCTTTTGGGCTAAGGATGGTAGGTAGGGAAGATTTGACAAAAGAACCGATAGTTCTACAGGCATTAAAGGGATATAAGAAGCAAGGGGTAGTCCCGGACTCGCGGCGGCCAGTTTCATTTTCGCTGCTGCAGTCTTTGAGCTCCGCTCTGGGGTGCGTGTGTCATTCTGAATATGAGAGAAAATTATTCCAGGTGGCCTTTTCACTGGCATTTTTCGGGGCGTTAAGGATCAGCGAGTTGGTTAGCCCTAGTAAAAAGAAGGAGGGTGGGTTGATGGTGCAAGACGTCTGTGAGACGCAGGAAGGCTTGCGAGTGGCCATTCGCAAGTCTAAGACGGATCAAGGAAGAAAGGGCGCCAGTATATTCTTATGGCCACTGGAAGGGGAAGCTTCCTGCCCAGTAGGCAGTTTTCAACAGTTTATGGCTGTTAGGGCAAGTCAAACAGGCCCATTACTTATGCATAGTGGGGGTTCCTTTTTATCCCAATTTCAATTCAGGGCAGTCTTTCGCAGGTGCCTGGAGGCTGTAGGATTACAGCCAAAGGATTACGGGTCCCATTCATTTAGAATAGGAGCAGCCACAGAAGCCGCACGTTGGGGGTTGGGAACCAGGATAATCAAAAGGATAGGGAGATGGGAATCTAACCGATACAAGATTTACCTTCGGCCAGGTAGGATTGAAGTTTAAAAAAAAAAAAAAAAAAAAAGAATGTTTTGCTTTTATCTTCCTACGGTTTACTCTTTGTTTAAATTCTAGACCCGATGACCCTGTGGATTTATGGACACTCGTATATCTATTATGCGGCTAGGAGGGCAGCAGTTCGACCCAGAGGCAGACAGCTCGGTTTCGACAAAAAGGTTCTGGAGGTCAGGTGGCTGGGAAAGCGTGGGTTGACATGGAGAAGGTTCCTAACGGAGGTCAGGGAGTATGCGGCAATGCAGGAGCTGCCAGGTATTATTATAATTCATTTGGGCGGGAATGATGTCGGGTCGGTCCCAATGAAGACCTTGGTAAAAGACATAAAATGTGACCTTTTGCGTTTTTGGTCGTCTTTTCCTGGGGTCTTGGTGGTCTGGTCGGACATCGTACCTAGACAGAATTGGAGAGGAGGGCGTAATTGGAAGGCTTTGGATAGGGTGAGGGTTAAAGTTAATAAAGCGATAGGTAAGTTTGTTCGGCGGAACAATGGTTTGGTTTGTAGGCACCTAGACTTGGAGTCGTTTCAGAGTATGTGGTATGGTAAGGATGGAGTGCATTTGACTGAATTAGGGTCGGATGTATTGAATAATGATTTTCAAGAAGTGGCACAGTTGGCCTTAGCAGTGTTGGCGGGCAGGAGAGCTGAAGGTCTACAGCCCTCCTGCGGTGGCGGGGGTCCATAGAGGAGAGAGTGAGTGGATAGGGGAGCAAAAACAGTTGGTGTAAGAGCGGTACAGGTGGATAGGTCCTTTTCTTGACTAGGAACAGGTGGTCATAGGAAAAGGGGGGGCACTCATTGAGCCGGTGCTGGGACGGCTGATGAGCTGCACAAGGTTGCCAGCAGAGTTGGGCAGGCCTCTATGGACCATATATAAAGTTATATTGTTGCAATGTAGGTTAAGGAATGTTAAGTGGTAATTAACGTTTGCACTGTTTAGCACTTATATGAAAATGATAATATGTTGCACTTAAGTTTTTTCTGTAAACAAGTTTTTATGAATAAAGTAAACCTGCTGTGGCCTTTTTGATCCAAGAATGTGTATGTGTTTTATTTAAGGTGGGGTGGTAAAAGTAAGAAGGGAGTTTTTATTAGGACTAACACTGCCATGCATTTGTTTGGGTTTACCTTATACGATATGATGATTAGCATTACCAACTCCTTGTAGTTGGAAGAGCTGTAAGGTTTGGTTATTAATGGGAAGACCTTGCTTGAAGAAAAGGCTCTGCCAAAATAGAACATTGATGATATAGGAGTTATGTGACTTGGAATGCAAACTGTGTCTAAATGAACACCGGTAAAGATTAAAAGCCACGTCCACCCTTAAAACAGAAAACTGTTCACTTGTCAGTTATCTGTATCTGCCTGCAACCCCAACTGCTATTTTTACCAGTTTATTACATGAATTTATAACCAGATATTTAATGATAAGTTCTCTTCTGTTCTGTTAAAGTTATCTGCCTCCTCCCTCTGCTCAATGAGCTTTTTATAAGCTTGGGCATGTGCAGTGAAGGCAGCAGGGAAAACAGCTGTCAATCATTGGCTGTGATGTCATTTGTCACAGCCTTGGTTGACTGCATAGAGGGAGGGCACAGCTTACTCTGCCAGAATGGGGACAATAATTATCTTTACATTTATATAAATATTTATATACCATTAAAGTCAATGGGAAGAAATAGTTTGAAAAGTTTGGATAAACAACAGTTCAAATAACAATGGTAACTTACTGTAAATGACTATGGCACCTGGGAAATAGTCTGGGGAACACGTACATATCACCAAAACTTCTTTAAACACTTCTTTCCCCCATGATCAGGAAATTTTCAGATTTCCGCATGCTACTGTACATTCAAGAGTTACGGTCAATTCAAGGGTTACAGAGCAATACTTTTGAGGACTCAGAACAATACATTTGTAAATCGACCACTTCAATTTAAGGGTTACCAAAATCGGTTGCTGCATTCGAGGGTTAATGAAATCGAGCAATACATTCAAGTGTTTACCAAAATCAACCGCAACATTCTAGGGTTACCGAAATCAACCGCAACATTCTAGGGTTACCGAAATCAACCGCAACATTCTAGGGTTACCGAAATCAAC
Organism: Hymenochirus boettgeri; assembly: GCA_019447015.1. Taxonomy (NCBI): domain Eukaryota; kingdom Metazoa; phylum Chordata; class Amphibia; order Anura; family Pipidae; genus Hymenochirus; species Hymenochirus boettgeri. Next base: position 21,042,729 of record CM033469.1, read on the forward strand.
CGCAACATTCTAGGGTTACCGAAATCAACCACAACATTCGAGGGTTACCGAACAATACACTCGAGGGTTGCTGAAATCGACTGCTACATTCGCGGGTTACCAAAATCGACCGCTGCATACGAGGTTTTGAATGATACATTCGAGGGTTACCAATTCGAGAATTCGCTAGTTATCAAATTTTTCTTGGGTTTGGGTTCATTAATACCAATTAAAGGGCATGTCCACCCCCCTAAACCAACTTTGGGTTTAAGGTAGGTAACCCCTACCCACCCCCAACCTCCGCAATATTTTTTTAAAAAGTCCTCCTAATTCTACTTACACTGCCTTCTCTCCCGCGGTGCTCCATTGAGAGGCAGCCAATCACAGATACGTCTGACGTCACTAGAAATGCCACAGGAGAAAAGGCTCTGTAAGTACGGATCATTTTTTTTTTAAAACAATGGCTGAAGATGGATCCAGATGGTGGGAGGGGGGAGGGTACTGCACATGCTCCAGACCTTGATGAGGACGAGGAATCAGCGTGGATCAGAAGCCTCACAGACAGCTTGGAGTCTTCAGTTTCTTGGACTTTGAAAAGGCCTAGCTGGAGAACCATAAGGAGCAGAGATGTAAGGTACGGTTTATTTTAAACTGCAGAGTGGGGCCAGTATGGGGTTTAATTATAGTTTTGGGGGTGGACATGTATATCAGTTGGGGTTGGGGGCAGGTAACCAACATGTAACCAGTTTTTTGTTTAAGGGTAGACATGCCCTAACGGGCGTAATCATCTGTACCATGTTCTTGCAGTATCTGTAGTACTACTGAGCATGTGTGAAGAACATAATGGTCAGTGACCACACTGTGTAATACTGGAATGATGGGAGATAGAGCACACACCCCATGTTAATTTTCAAGCAACCATACCAAAATAAGTAGTGAGACACACTGATTCAGCGTTGCCCTTTAATAGGAGTTTTTTTATTTATTTTTTTTATACAAAAAAAAAAAATTCCAACTAGAAATGTAAAATATTTTTTCCCCCTGAAATTGAAATTCCTTCAACCTGAAAAAGCATTTGGAAAAGATCCACACAGAAAAAAACAACAAACTCCCACTAATTGTGATAAATGCCCATCATTCCCTGGGCTTATTTAAACCTCTGTAACTTTGTTTATGTTACTGGATAAATACTGTCATTACATGGCTAAGTGTTTTCTAATGTTCCGTATATCTGCCCATAATATTCCGATTTATCTGTAAGACAAACGATGACAGTTTGCTGGCATTCCCTCTGTCTCTACAACCGCGCAATATGAGATGGACCTGGCCCACAGACTGTGTTTATGTTGCTCTTTATGAAACTCCTGTAGGTAGATAGACACACATGTCATTTATTTTTGCAATGTTCCCAGAATCCTCCATACACTGTATATATTAATTTGTACTGTATAGATGTATAGGAGGATCATTTAGAATACATTGGTTCTATCAGCAAACCTGAAATACCAACAGTGAGGCAATGGGTGGAGGGTGTAGGGAAAATATATTTATATATTTAGTAATTTCATAAATCAGAGATGGTCCGAGATCCATGGAAAAATCAGGGATTAATCCTGTCCACCAGGCTGCATAAATACTGAGGTTTTATAGGGACAAATGACCTTATTTATCCTTAGGTGACAGTTACAGCCAAGATGAGATGAACAAAACGGGAGCGTTTTGTTTGGATATCAGTTCCGAAGAACTTAATGAAATTCCGAAAATCCAATTAAATTGCAATTTCACAAATTTGCGATAGCGTTTTAGAATTTCAATAGAATTTTTTTTTCATTTGTGAAATGGAATTTTTTTGAATTTTCGTTGAAAATGTCAACATCTTGAAAAATCCGTTTGTGCAGCCCCCCCCCCCGCAAGATTGGAGGCCGGGCCCTGATCCACGGGAGTTGCATGGGCGGTAGTTACGCCACTGAATCCGTTGGATCCGCTGATTTTGAAAAACACCAGTTCCGAATCACAAAAAAGTGAGAACTTTTTATGGAAATTTAAAGGACAACTAAAGCCACATAACAACACTAAACCAGAAGGCAGAACACCTTGATATAAAACCAGTAATCTGTATCTTACCTCTCATTTTGATATGGGCGCTGGGAAACTTACCTAAATAACATATGGTTTGTGCTTTACTTCACAGCATTCTAATATCACACAGTTTGGTCAAGGACTATTATGTTCTGCACATGCTCAGTCCTTAGCTATGGCAGAAACTTGTTACAGTTGGTCACACCCATTAATAATCTCTAGCCAATCCTTTTACAGGACAGATAAAGCAAGGAAGCATGTGACTGAGGTCAGGAGGTGTGGTCTGGCACTGCACAAACACACTAATACTTCATCCAGTTCTTAACAGGTTTACATTTACTTTAATACAATTTACTGAAGTGGGATTTTATAGCTTATTGGTGTTTTAAGGGTGGTTGTTTTCAGATTCTGGAGTATAGAAAATTGGGTTTAGTTCTCCTTTAAGGAAAAAAAGTCCATGCTAAAAAAAGTAACTTGACTTTACAGGACAGAAAATGACTGATAAAGGGCTAGGCCAGACTGACACAACCCTAAAAAATAGTGGCCACATTACATGCACTACGATTCATTTTTAGCGCACATGCAGGGAGATTCAATAAAAGTTCTTAGTGTTTAAAATGATGCTAATTTTGCCCCAACCAATCAGATCTTATTTAACATTTAAAAGCTAACATCTGATTGGTTGGGGCAAAATTAGCCCCATTTTAAACGATAAGAACTTTTATTGAATAACCCTGATGATTTTTTTTGCCAATTACAAGTGCTCTGATTGCACAACATTGAGCAAATCGCATCTCAAGCAGAGGATACCTGAGCACTTTGCTCCAGTGTTGCCACCCAGCCCTGCAGTAACTGCCCCCCACCCTAGCACTATGAGCAAAGTGATGCATAGTGGGATTCACCCAGAAAGAGAAAAGTTAATACTAGAGGGCTTTCTGTAGTGAACAATTTTGTTGATTTTAAATAAGTTTAGCTTTAAAATTACCACATTTTAATTTTAAAAATTCTGACCTGTAACTAAAGGAAAAGTTGTATTTAGACTTTTTCTTTAAAAATACAAGGAGATTAAATTGAAGCATCTGGTCAAATGTAGCAGAGTTAAAACAGTTAAGGTAGGGTACACACTATGCAATTTTTAGCACCACCAGCGGTCAAAATTATATGGTGTATATATATATATATATGGGTGGCCGCAATTGATCTCAGTTGCTGTTCATCTGGGTCGGACAATCGGGTATGTCAGTAAGTCTTGTGGACTGCACAATCAGCTGCAGTAAACTGTCGGCCATGGCTGACAGTGTTGAATGGTCAGGCCCAAACGAACATTTTTAGTGTGTACTCAAAAGAAAACAAAAGATGGCCGTATCATTTAAAATAAATCAAGATAATTTTGAACACTATTGTGATTCAAGAAGTTTTTCCAAAAATGAAATCCTATTTAGCGAGCCATTGTCCCAACTAGCTTTGAGAAAGGAATGGATCAGGGCAGGTGGTGAATGGTGATAGGAAAACAAGAACAGAAATAAAAATAGCTTGAGGAAGTAGGTTACTCCAAGAAATGAAAAATATTCAAAGGCCAAGTGAACCTTACAGTAAGAGGAGATACACTATCTGGTTAAAGATGTACAGTATAATAATGTAAGATAAAGACCCAGAAAACAACACTTGCTATCGTAATTGGATTAAACCACATTTGTTCCTTATTCCCGCAGTAATATATATTTGCTATACTTAGGATCTACTAGTTAAACCCAGAAGAGATAAAGACCTCGTCTAATCCCCACTCAACACTTTCATTTTTTTGGTCGAGAGAAAGATTTCCATTTATCATTGTGTATTTCAAAATGTCCTTTTTTTACCATTAAAGTTTAATATTTCATGCAGTTATTATCCCGGCTCTTTGGTATGACTATTTGTCATGACGTTCCAGTAGTGGTTTTCAAGCAGAACATTTTTCAGAAAATCCTTTGCCAATAATGACATAAAATCATGCTAAATCTTCGGTAAAGTCCCATTGTGCGGTCCATCCCTTTAATCGTTCTATTTTGAGGAGACCAAAATAAATGTAGAACTGAAAAAGAAAAGTTTTTTTTTTTATAAGGAGTCTATTCAGATTTGGGCAACACAGCTGATCTTTTATTTATTTTATTTTTGTCCTCTTACAGTATATGATCTATTTGGTGAATATAGAATTCTCCCTGTAGAATGTCAACAAGGAGAATATTTATATATATTTATGTATAGACAAATTGAATGTAAAGAGTAACTAAAACTATAATATAAATAAAGATCTAATGCCTAACTAACAGTTAACATTAACAGTTAAATAAAGATGAATAATTAATTTATTTTGTCCCGATTGACCATCCGATCAGGTTGAAATATCGGCGGACAATAATCGGCCAAAAGTTTGATTGGACATGTCAGATCATTTTTAATCTTTCGCTGTCTTCAATAGGCTGTGCAATGAGTTTATTGATTGGTCTGAAAGATAGCTAGAAAATTATACGAGTACAGAATTTTCCCACAATGCTGCTGGTTTCAGAGTTTCAGAGGAGAGTGTGTTACAGCTATTTGATAGTTTGGAAATATAGAATCCATTTAGGCTCATATAATTGTTTTTCCTTTAAAGAGAAATTATGGTTCACAAATAGAGGACTTAAAAATAAAGTACTTTGTGTTACCTTCTAATTGGTTCCTAATTGAGCATTCTGCCAGCCAGGGTTCAAGAATTCTACTGATTAAGGACACATGCTCTGCATCGTAGTCATCCACCATTGTTCTCTTACATTACAGTGACTGCATATGCCTATAATGCTGGGAGGTGTGTTTCTAGAAATGACATCAGAGGAAGGTGTGAAATGTCCACCTTCTGGACTTTGGCAGAATGCTGAACGGGGGGTCAATTTAAAGGTAAGATAAAATACTTTTTTGGGGGAAAACTGTGTTGTTGGACCATAGTCTCCCTTAAAGGATAATAAAACTTAAAACCACATTATCCTGTAATTCTTAATTATCTTCTTTCTTCCGGACCCAAAATACCTTAGTGTGGGCACAATTGTATGTTGAGTGTGCTAGCAATATGTAACTCAGCTGGCTGGCACCAGGACCCCATTCTGAGCAGGCTGTGTTAATTTAGTTGCACTGTAGAGCTAATAGAAATCATTTGGCTCTAAAGAAAAATGATTAATGAACTTTACAGATCACATTTAACCAGTCGCAGAACATTCTACTAACATTCTATTAGCATTCCTTTAACATACTACTAGCACCCAGAGATGTGTGTGTTGAGATTCTTAAACAGTATTAAGGTTTGTCCTTTGCTAAACTTCCTTTCCCCAACCTGTCTTTGATATGAGACCTCTGAAGACAGTTCAATATCGTAGAGTAAGAAAGACTCCCTGAGCTAAGGGGAAATTGAGTTCAAAAAGCTAAAGAGAGAATGAACTTATCCAACATCAATAAAATGTGGTTTTGTAATGTAGGCAAGTTAAATATATAAAGGTTCTATAGAGAACAATAAATGTACATGAAATATTACTGAAAGACAGGAATTGGAATCGTGATTTGGGCACAGAATAAAGCTTTAGTTCGCTCAGGGAAGGGACACAGATTTATAATAGAATTTCATTCGAATGCAAAAAGATTACAGCCTGATTCAGTTAGCAGTGAAGAACAACAAGAGAGAGGATTATTTTATCAAGTTCAAGGTATATATATTCCCTGGATCCTTCTATCAACCAGGAGATGTTTTAAAAAGGGATATAGTCATATTTTCAATAATATTTATAATGAGTTCACTTGTCATTGAAACTCAGGTGCCCACCCTGGTTTCAATGTGAATTGTTACTGATAATGGAATAAAATCTAATGGTCCTACGTGGAGATACCATCTGTGCATATGCACAAGGGCCAGAGTTTGACTCTCAGTGGTAAACAGTACAATGTGGTTTGGGCTCAGCAGGACATCTTTTTAATTGGTGCACAAGAAATAGATAAAAAAGCTGCAGTAGGTTAAAGGACAGAACTAAGAATTATCCATTCATAGTGGTGGTGCAAGATAAAGTAAGTAAGAAGTGAGAATAAAAATGGGAAGAGGAGAACGGAGAGAGCTGAATGGAACATAAAAAAGAAGACGTATAGAAAAAAAGGCAGGATGGGAACAGCAGAATTAAAGGACAACAATAGCAAAGAAAATAACATCACCCCCATTACATACCACACTTCCAGCAGCTGAAATCGCTTAATCACATTTACAACCATGCTGCCCTTCCTTAGATATCACACAGCAAAGATGAGTGCTAAAGGCCCACCTCCTAGACGGCCCAGGGCCATGGTTAACATATCACTTGTCATTGGCTGGTGGGAATGTCTGTTAAAACCTCTCTACTCCTCCTCTGCCAGCCAAACAAACTTGAAATGTCCTGTTGCTAGGATACAGCCTATATAATTAAGCTGATCAAGGATGGGTAAAGGAGTGTTTTCTCGCATGCTAGCTTTGAGTGACAGTTAGAGGCAGACAGAATTGTTACGCCCCCTTCACAGCATGGCTAATTGAAGGCGGAGAGAGGCACAAAATCAGGAAAAAAATGTATGGGGAGGGCTGCATTACCTTAACTCTTTTTAAAGCAACTAAAATAAAAGTACAGAATAAGGACGAGGGAGAATGAAGAAAGGGAAAATCAGGGAATAAAGAGATTTGACCCAATCCTGAACTCAAAACTACAGATGAATAGAGATGTTCGGTTTTGTTTCCGAACTCTAGAATTTCAGTAAAAGTTCTATAGTTCTATAGTTCGAAAATGAACCCATTAAAGTCAATAAGGGAAAATAGTTTGAAAAGTTGTAGTTAATTACAAATAAAATAACAATGGTAACTTTCTGTAAATGGCTCTGGGACCTGGGAAATGGTCTGGGGAACATGGCACTGTCACCAAAACTTGTTAAATACTAACCCGAACTCACAATCGGGCAATTCCGTATTTAATGCTTGTTACATTCGAGGGTTATTACCAATTCGAGGGTCACCAAATGCTACATTTGAGGGTTATCGCGGAAATGCTACATTTGAGGGTTATCGTGGAAATGCTACATTTGAGGGTTATAGTGGAAATGCTACATTTGAGGGTTATAGTGGAAATGCTACATTTGAGGGTTATCGTGGAAATGCTACATTTGAGGGTTATCGTGGAAATGCTACATTTTAGGGTTATAGTGGAAATGCTACATTTGACGGTTATAGTGGAAATGCTACATTTGAGGGTTATCGTGGAAATGCTACATTTGAGGGTTATCGTGGAAATGCTACATTTGAGGGTTATCGTGAATGTCTCATTTGAGGGTTATCGTGGAAATGCTACATTTGAGTTATCGTGGAAATCTCATTGAGGGTTATCGTGGAAATGCTACATTTGAGTTATCGTGGAAAGCTACATTTGAGGGTTATCGTGGAAATGCTAACTTTTGAGGGTTATCGTGGAAATCTACATTTGAGGGTTATCGGGAAAGCAACATTGGGGTTATCGTGAAATGCTACATTTGAGGGTTATCGTGGAAATGCTACATTTGAGGGTTTTATCGTGGAAATGCTACATTTGAGGGTTATCGGGAAATGCTACATTTGAGGTTATCGTGGAAATGCTACATTTGAGGGTTATCGCGGAAATGCTACATTTGAGGGTTTCGGGAAATGCTACATTGAGGGTTTCTGGAAATGCTACATTTGAGGGTTATCGTGGAAATCTACTTTGAGGGTTATCGTGGAAATGCTACATTTGAGGGTTATCGCGGAAATGCTACATTTGAGGGTTATCGTGGAAATGCTACATTTGAGGGTACAACGGAAATGCTACTTTGAGGTTATCGGGGAAATTCGTCTACATTTGAGGGTTATCGCGAAATGCTACATTTGAGGGTTATCGTGGAAATTCGACATTTGAGGGTTATCACGGAAATGCTACATTTGAGGGTTATCGTGGAAATGCTCTTTTAGGGTTATCGTGGAATCTACTTTGAGGTTTCGGAAATGCTACATTTGAGGGGTTATCGTGGAAATGCTACCTTTGAGGGTTTAAGTGGAAATGCTACATTTGAGGGTATAGTGGAAATGCTACATTTGAGGGTTATCGTGGAAAGCTACTTTGAGGGTTTAGTGGAAATGCTACATTTGAGGGTTATAGTGGAAATGCTACTTTGAGTTTATGTGGAAATGCTACATTTGAGGGTTATAGTGGAAATGCTACATTTGAGGGTTATAGTGGAAATGCTACATTTGAGGGTTATCGCGGAAATGCTACATTTGAGGGTTATCGCGAAATGCTACATTTAGGTTTCGCGAATGCTACATTTGAGGGTTATCGCGGAAATGCTACATTTGAGGGTTTGGGAAAGCTACTTGAGGTTATCGTGGAAATGCTACTTTGAGGGTTATAGTGAAATGCTACATTTGAGGGTTATAGTGGAAATGCTACTTTGAGGGTTATAGTGGAAATGCTACATTTGAGGTTATAGTGGAAATGCTACATTTGAGGGTTATCGTGGAAATGCACTTTGAGGGTTATCGTGGAAATGCTACATTTGAGGTTTATCGTGGAAATGCTACATTTGAGGGTTATCGTGAAATGCTACTTTGAGGGTTTATCGTGGAAATGCTACATTTGAGGGTTATCGTGGAAATGCTACATTTGAGGGTTATCGTGAAATGCACATTTGAGGGTTCGCGGAAATGCACATTGAGGTTATCGTGGAAATGCTACTTTGAGGTTATCGGCGGAAATGCTACATTTGAGGGTTTATCGTGGAAATGCTACATTTGAGGGTTATCGTGGAAATGCTACATTTGAGGGTTATCGTGGAAATGCTACATTGAGGGTTATCGTGAAATGCTACCTTTGAGGGTTATCGTGGAAATGCTACATTTGAGGGTTATCGTGGAAATGCTCATTTGAGGTTATCGGAAATGCTACATTTGAGGGTTATAGTGGAAATGCTACATTTGAGGGTTATAGTGGAAATGCTCATTGGAGGTTATGTGAAATGCTCATTTGAGGGTTATCGTGGAAATGCTACTTTGAGGGTTATCGTGGAAATGCTACATTTGAGGGTTATCGTGGAAAGTCTACATTTGAGGGTTATAGTGGAAATGCTACATTTGAGGGTTATCGTGAAATGCTACATTGAGGGTTTATCGTGGAAATGCTACCTTTGAGGGTATTGTGGAAATGCACTTTGAGGGTTATCGTGGAAATGCTACATTTGAGGGTTATCACGGAAATGCAGTATTTGAGGGTTATTGTGGAAATGCTACATTTGACGGTTATAGTGGAAATGCTACCTTTGAGGGTTATCGTGGAAATGCTACATTTGAGGGTTATCGTGGAAATGCTACATTTGAGGGTTATCGTGGAAATGCTACCTTTGAGGGTTTCGTGAAATGCTACTTGAGGGTTATCGTGAAATGCTACATTTGAGGGTTATCGCGGAAATGCTACATTTGAGGGTTATCGCGGAAATGCTACCTTTGAGGGTTATCGTGGAAATGCTACATTTGAGGGTTATCGTGGAAATGCTACATTTGAGGGTTATCGCGGAAATGCTACATTTGAGGGTTATCGCGGAAATGCAGTATTTGAGGGTTATCGTGGAAATGCTACATTTGAGGGTTATCGTGGAAATGCTACATTTGAGGGTTATCGCGGAAATACTACATTTGAGGGTTATCGCGGAAATGCAGTATTTGAGGGTTATTGTGGAAATGCTACATTTGAGGGTTATCGCGGAAATGCTGTATTTGAGGGTTATTGTGGAAATGCTACATTTGAGGGTTATTTCCAAACTGCTACAATCGAGGGTCATTACCGAAGCACAGAATTTTAGTAAATTTTAATCGTCCAAGCCAGACATTTTGTGCTTTCGACATCAAACATTTGTGTGTTTTTTTAGACAGCACCCTATCACTTACTGTACTAGAAAAGCTAGAGGCACCTGATTTCTCAATCGTCTCACCTTCAGAGATCTCCTAGAAGAAGAACTAAAGCTACACTATAAAAAGTTCACAGAAAAAACAACAATGTACCCAGAATCACTGTCTTCATAGTGTAGTTCAAGTGTATTTTATTTTTTTAATGCTACATACTTTTGATGATGGAAATTTGTCACCTGAGTGAACTGACATTAATTCTGTCTTCCCATATGATTGGGCCAGCAGCAGGAGGAGTAGGTCTGTGCATGATCTAGCTCCCCCTGAGGACTGAGTAGACAGAGGTTATGCAAATGAAGTAGAATGAGTTTTGATCCTTTAGCTCTATTGGAAAAGTTATGTGGTCTCCATACAAGTGGCCTTTTAATTAAAAAGCTTCATTACTTTTAAACGACTAGAGGATCATGATTATAGCTGAAGTCTATCCAAAGTTACATAAAGGGACAGGGCAGTCTGGGTAGTGTAACTTTACAAGCCTGTAATTTAAGATCCAGAGAAGCTAGAGACATCCCAGGCTTGCTTGAATGGTATGAGAGAACTCTTTTCCAAAACCAGTACATTGACAGGGCACAGTGAGGTCAGAGGACAAATGCAGGAAAGAGAAGATAGACCACATTATGATTAACACCATTTAATATGACCTACAGGATTTTAAATGAATCGCATATACAGTAAGTGTATTGTGTCCATTTCTAGCTTAGGCCTTTTTCTATTTTTGAACCTGACATTATTATAGTTTTTTTTTTTTCATTAGAAAGAAGTATATTATTGCTTAATTTTAGCAACATGACATCATTGTAATATTCAACTAAATTGGTTGAAGAAGTTGGATTGTTGGTTAAAAATACGCGCCAAGATGAAATATTAGGTTTAGAAACATATTGCATTAAGCCAAAGTCCTATTATTTCATGAATCTAAAGCACGTTAATTAAAGGCTTGGTATAGCAGCCCACAATGCCTGTGGTTTGATTAATGGCAAGGTCAGGACATTCCTTTAGAAACTGGGGGTGATGTTTGTTATGGATGAAATTAAATATCCAATCAGAGACCTGCTGCTTACTACTGGTAAATGAAAGATTTTTTTATTTTTTTTTTGGCTTAATAGAACAATGGGTTGAATTGCAGGTTTTGTTTTTATTGGTTACTGTTCGATTTCATTCAAAGTTAAATAAAGAATGACCAAAACCCATAATAATAATAATAATAATAAAAGATGAAATGAATGGTTTCTAGGCCGTATATACGAGACAAATACTTAACTAGGGATAAAATGTAGTTTGGTTTACAGGTCGAAACTATTAGCAAAATTTGGTCAGAATTTATTTCCACAAGCAAAATTTCTTGCACCGAAACCAAGACTGAGATTTCAATGTGTTCCGAGAACCTGCTGTCAGAATGAACAGATGTTCCTGCACCCATATACTTTGCCTTTTCCATAGCACACTGGTCCCCAGTCAGGGTAGAATTATTTCTTATCAGCAGTTGGTGCCCTGTGTATGAGAATTTATGAGGCTTTATGTCCAGTTGGAAACCCGCTAGGGGACCCATCTGCTATGTCAGGGCCTACAAGCCAATACCTGAAAGAATGCAGAAAATATATATCAAAGTTGCTTACTGAGGAAAACAATGATAAGTTCCTTGAAATTGTGTCATGGAGTGTCATGTTCTGATCTCCTTATGTTAAGAGAGTCCAATAGAATCCTATTCATATACAATATTTTCCATGGCACAAATACAGTAAAACCCGTACTATTAAGATTGCTATTGCCAGGATGAATTGTTTCCAAGTTTCCAAGTTCAAAATACCTTTACCAATGCTTTACTGGCAGTGAGTGCTGATATATACGGGCTGATACAGTATCGGCCATGTTTGGCTGTAATTAGGGCAAAAAATGCAATATAATATCGGATTAGCGTGGGTTTTAAAGTAATTTTGCGCTGGGCGCAATTTTCTTTGAAAGTAGCGTGGCGTAGCCTATTTAATATGGACATGGTAGCGCAAAACTTAAAGCCCTATTGAATAGAGGCATAGTCTGAAGGAATCAAATCATCTTGGGATCCCAATCAGGTAACACGTAATTTTTTATAAAGTATTTGGGGGGCTATACCATATGGTATATTGGGTACAATTTCTGTTTTTGCTTCTTAATATTGAAGCCTGTTGTTTTGATGTTTAACATATTTCACATCATATTCAATCACATCTCAGTGCTGACCACATTAGACGCTGGAACTTTGTAACACAACGCAAAACAACTTGAAAGGTTTTGGTAGGACCCATATACCGCACTACATAAAAGCAGGAGGTCTCTGGAAGCGAATCCTGAAATCAAACAATTATGGGGTCTGGCACAGCTTCTTCTGGTTCATAATTGTCTGCTATCTTTTTTTTGTCTGGGAAGAAGATCAAAAAGGAGCTTGGCAAAGACCTACAGTCAAGTGGTTGTATTGCTTACATTTGGTTCTTTCAGGAGAACCTTTGAACAGAGAAATAAAGAAACAGTCTCCAAAAAAAAAAAAAAAAAAAAAATGGGAACATGTCTACGCAGTCAACTGTCCTCCTCAGTAGGAACAATCTATAAATACTTTCATGTTTGCGGTGACTCTTATTCGTAGTCTTTTCCATAGAAGAGATCGCAGAAGAAGATCCCGTTCAGCACAAAGGCAAATAAGCAAAATGGTGGAATGCTTATTTACAAAGGACGAAGAGCGTGTAAGAAATATGATAAGATGAAATGTTATTAGAGTCAGTTGGGAAATTAGTCATGGATAAGACATTTAGAAAGTAGGCCTCTTCGAGGAATAAGGTCTGTGGTTTAGAAGGTGATCCAAGGTTCTTTGACTTTCTGACATGTGTGAGTACTGTGGTTTTACATTAGGCCATTAGATTCTACATCTGCAATACATCTTGAATTCCAGTTCACCATTCGGAATGTGAGGGAGCTTTCTGGCGTTCCTAGTTAGCCAGAAGCATGATCCCCCCCCTTCATATTAATGTGGTGTTTAATTCTGTAAGACTCTTGACAATGAAGTCACCCATCTGATTTAGAAAGCAGTGCCATGTGTCCCTCTTCAGCTTAGCAAATCGCTGTCTTAAAGGAGGTGTAAAACAATATTAAATGAATTCCCTAAAAACATGGATCTAATAAAAACCAGTGAATTGGTTTTGAAGTATGATCAAATTGCATTGTCTTCTATCAGTAGGACTAGGAACAAGGTTCTGTCACCACTAGACCCAACAAGAGGAAGTCATTAGTAGAGATTGGATCAGGGTCCGACTTGGTTCCAAAATCTGAACATTCTGTCCGAAACTGGGCACATTGTTCAGATTTTGGGACTTTGGGCTGTTTTTTTGAGGGTTACCAAATGTTGAAGGTTATTTTCAGTAGCCCTTGATAATAACCTTGAAAGTTCGATAACTGACGAAAATATGATCGGAAACTCAAAAGTAGTTCCGATCGTATTTACAAGGGTTACTGAACATTCAAGGTTATTTTGGGTAACCCTCAAAAATAATCTTGAACGTTCGATAACCTTCGAAAATATGATCAGAAACTCTAAAGTTTCTGATTGTATCTTCGAGGGTAACCGAACGTTCAAGAGTATTTTCGAGGGTTACAGAAAATAACCTTGAATGTTCAGTAACCCTTGAAAATATGGTCTGAACCCACAAAAGAATGTTCTGTTTTAAGATTTTCAAATCTTCGGAAAACGGAATAAAACTGCCAAGTTTTGGCCATCTCTGGTAATTAAGAATGAGATTTTCTCCAACACAACTAATCTGACCCAGTTTTCACTCCTTGATCTGGTCTGCATGAAAGCAGGTCTCAAAGAAGACAGGGATAAAACTAATTTCTGATAGGAGAGACTGATATTAAATACTTTCATTTTATTGTTGATGTTGGATATTAACTACAGTTTGGCTGATTGCGGACCTGAATTGCTATTCTGTTAACTGACAAAAATTCTAATACATACCTTAAAAAAGAAGCTGCCTTTCTTCCCACTATCCATGGCCCTCTACAGATGGAAATGTGTCCCGCACTGAGGTTACTGGGGCTGGTGCCAGACCAGATTGGCAGACATGAAGGTTTTACCAGTAGCAGAGGAGCTTGGGAAAAAGATGTGAAATATTTCTCCCTTCAAAAGTGAAATGTGTAGGCAGGCACCTGCTGACTGGTGGAAAGCTTATCCAATCAAAAATATGTTAACAATAACGATGTTTCAGTGTCCTTTCCAGCAAAGAGCCTACACCAATTACATTATTCAATGTCTACTGTAATATGGTGTTTCTAAAATTCTTAGGGGCTGATACTGTTATGGACCTAATTAGGTCCAGGAATTATCTGTTCCCTTCCAAATTGGTTATCAATTGTTATAACAGTCTAGACTGGGAAGAAACTGACACTGACACGAGCTGTTCAGTATGCAAAATGCTTCTTCTACTTTATTTTTGGTTGCAATGGGTTATATAGGTGAGCGAAGGGGGGGGGGGGGTTTGATTAGAACGGTTAGTGTGGCAAAGTTCACTATGCTGGTTTAATCAGTCCATTGTAGCATATTCTCAAGGTCACATGTAAGACGTCATCCTCCTCTGGAAAGATTCTTCCATCCCCCACAAAACACCTGTTCTTCTGGAGAATTTCCTCTTTTCTTTGTCCATTTTACCATCTTACCGCAACAGGTCTTATGATATCTGTGTTTATCAAAGTTTGAGCAAGAAATCAAAAAACTATAATATCATTTGATACTGAATCATCAAGTTTAGCAAAATAACTAAAGCATAGGTTATCAGACAGTAAAATAACATTTTCTTTCATGTAATTAAAACTAAAGCTTAAAGCGATAGATGTATGGGATATATGTCTCCTTAACAGTCCCCCCTAAAATGTTTATTTTGCTGTCCCTACCTAACAAGGACTATCAGAGTCGCCCCAGAGGGAGTCCACCCTAGAGGTGGGTGTGGCTTTTCAGCTTGGCCTGGGGAGACCTGCGCAATGCCAGGGACCAACCCTTCCAACTCCAATACCCTAACTATCCCTGTAGGGAATTGTAAGCGGAAAGCTCTGTAGGTTGCATGGGAGTGTAAGGAGACTCAGGAATAAAATCAGACGATAGTTCAGGTAAAACCCTGCTTTAACCTGATCACGGGCTTTAAATTCATCGGATACCCCCCTAGGAACTCCAATGGCATCAATATATACAGAAATCAAACATAAACACAACAGTATTGGTGTTTGAAGAATTAAACCAGAATGTTGTTAAACCTTCATTCTGAGTTATGGCAACCCGTAAAGCTCTCCCTGAGGAGATGATAAAAAGGATATATAAACCAATCATGTTTCTCCGGCAGGAGGGGTTGTTTTCTTGCAGTGTGAAGCGTGGATCCAAGATGGTCTTCCTTCCAGCTTCACTGAAGTGGGAGTGGTAAGAAGAACCTGGAATGGGCCGTCAAACCTAGGTTCAAGGGAGTGCTTTCTCACAAACTTCTTGACCAGCACCCAATCGCCTGGGAGGAGTGAATGAGCACCTGTTACAGACTCAGGATCTGGAAGAGAAGAGAGCACTTGACCATGCACTTTAGTTAATTCACGTGTTAGTTGGCAAACAAAATCAGTTAATACATCAGACTGTAATTGTAGTTGCTGGGGGAAATAACACCCTAACCTAGGGGCTGATCCAAATAGGATCTCAAAGGGGGATAATTTGTGCTCCCCCCTGGGTGTGTATCTGACACTGAACAGAGCTATAGGCAGGCTATCAGGCCATCCCATCCCAGAATCATGAGCCATTTTTAACATACGTGTCTTTAGAGTTCCATTCATTCTTTCAACCTTCCCGCTACTCTGAGGATGATAGGGCGTGTGGAAGTGCAATGTTACTCCTAAAGCAGTCCATATCTCTTTGGTAACATTTGCAGTGAATGCAGGGCCCTGATCACTTATTATTACTTCCGGTACACCAAATCTGCATACGATCTCAGAGAGTAGTTTCTTGGCAGTAGTCTTAGCGGTCATGTTAGTCACTGGATATGCTTCTGGCCATCAAGAGAACATATCGACAATTACCAACGCATATTAGAATCTTCTGCTTTTTGGCATTTGGATGTGGTCTATCTGGATCCTTTGGAAGGGAAACAAGGGTTTGGCCAGATGGAGTTTTGGAGGTTTTTCCGTGTGTCCTGGATTGCATTTAGCACATGTTGCGCAGGCAGCAGTGTAGTTTCTGGTAAAGGTGGTTATACCAGGAGCGAAGTAAGTCTTTGATATTAGGTTATTCATGAGATTCTTTGAAATGTGGGAAGGTCCATGTGCCCATTGGACGAGGGCTGGATAGAGGCTTCTGGGTATATATACCTTTTTGTTATGTGTATACATCCCATCCTTAAGTACTGCCCCTTTTCCTAGCCATTCCTCTCTTTCTTCCTTAGCGGTGCTGTTTTGTATATTTTTTTAATTTATCTTTGTTGTCTATGAAGCCCATCTGAAGAAGGGGAGTTAATGTTTCGTTGATTCCGTCCTGAATTTTAAATTTTTCCTTCACATCTTCTGGCAATTCCTGTATTTCTTTCAGGGCGGCTGCCTTTGCAGCCTGGTCGGCCCTATGATTGCCTATGGTTTCAGCGGAATTGAGTTTGCCATAAGCCTTCGCTTTCAGAACGGCCACTTGTTTCGGGTATGAGAGGGCTTCCATTAGTTCTGCAACAGATTTGCCATGCTTGATGGGTGTTCCGGTGGCTGTCAAATATCCTCTTGTTTTCCAGATGATGCCGAAGTCTAGGGCAACGCCCTGGGCGTATCTGGAATCGGTGTGTACATTGAGGCGTTTGTCTTTTGCAATTTTGCAGGCTGCAGTTAAGGCTTTGAGCTCTGCTTCTTGGGCAGAGTAGACAGTTGGTAAGAAGAGCTTACTTGCTTGAGCGCCACAGATATCAGCGGTGATCAGTCAGTTAGGGATTCTCCTTGTCCTCACGCACCGATAGCCCACGCAGATCTATCGGTCTAGGACCCCTCCCTGTCCTGGATGTATATTTGAATAGTCACACACAGACCATAAACCACCGTACACCGACAGCACACGCAGATCAGTCGGTCACGAATGTCTATACTCCTATTCTCACATACACATATCCTGTCTCTATTTAATAAGTTCTGTTTTATTCAAATCCACCAGATTAAAAAAGATAACAAACCACACAGAACAGAAAACAGAAACCGGCAACAGATAATCCTACAGGTTATGGGAAAACCACCAGGCAAGAGATTACCTGTCTTTGCTGACTGCTAACAGCCGATATAGACACCAGAGTAAAACCACAGTGTACAGGATTGACACAAGCAAGAAACTATTAACATAGGTCTTACCTGTGTCTCGGAAGTGATCAGTTTCCGTCTGTTCACTGCTGGCTCACTGGAGTCCTGGGGATCGGCTGGTGGTCAGTCAGAGCCTGATGGCCCACGTTGGGCGTCAATTGTTATGGACCTAATTAGGTCCAGGAATTATCTGTTCCCTTCCAAATTGGTTATCAATTGTTATAACAGTCTAGACTGGGAAGAAACTGACACTGACACGAGCTGTTCAGTATGCAAAATGCTTCTTCTACTTTATTTTTGGTTGCAATGGGTTATATAGGTGAGCGAAGGGGGGGGGGGGGGTTGATTAGAACGGTTAGTGTGGCAAAGTTCACTATGTTGGTTTAATCAGTCCATTGTAGCATATTCTCAAGGTCACATGTAAGACGTCATCCTCCTCTGGAAAGATTCTTCCATCCCCCACAAAACACCTGTTCTTCTGGAGAATTTCCTCTTTTCTTTGTCCATTTTACCATCTTACCGCAACAGGTCTTATGATATCTGTGTTTATCAAAGTTTGAGCAAGAAATCAAAAACTTATCATATCATTTGATACTGAATCATCAAGTTTAGCAAAATAACTAAAGCATAGGTTATCAGACAGTAAAATAACATTTTCTTTCATGTAATTAAAACTAAAGCTTAAAGCGATAGATGTATGGGATATATGTCTCCTTAACAATACAACAAGAGGTGGAAACGTTTCTTATTATTGCATTACAGTACAGTATTGCAGTATTGCATTGGTCCCAAATGTTTTACATACTAAAAAAAAACTTTTATTACATACACATAAATATATGTTTATATATAAGTTCATGATGACAAGTAGTGGTTGTTGTATTTTGCTTACCTCAGCCTTACCACTGTCCCTTAACTATAAGTAATGACCTGGCTAGTTGGCTAAAAGTAATAATACCAAGATTTATCCATCTCACGTTGGATGGCGTATTGCCTGACATTTCAATTTGGATCCTACTGCATAAAACTAAACAGAGTTTGTCTATTTATAGCTGAATTGTCAGTTCAGTGACTGACTCCCCTTCCTTAAAAGCTCTGCATGAAGCCTTTAAAAATGTATTTTTCAGATACGATTTTGATGTTTATCCACATATTCTTGAGACTGGGAAGCCTGTCATTTTTAAAACTTTAAGATTGGGACTGAATTCGGAAATGAAAACTCAATAAAAATAAGAACTCTTTAATTACAGTCATTTAAGGATAAACCTACAGTAAGTTCAGACATTATGTAATTGTCAGCTGTCTACAATTAACATCCTTTTCACCTGACTGTCTAATGTGTTAACAGCCTATGGCCCACATCATAAAGTAATCCGTCTAATCGGATCCCTAAACAATATTGGGGAAGATCCTATTGTTCTTCTGCAGGAGTTGTCTGGATCTCTCCATATAAACAGCAGGCTCAGTCCCTGCCAGGCAGATCTATACAGAATTATTTAGATAATATTTAGATTGTCTTTGGAACAATTATCTTTCCATCTGTACTTAGTTAAAGGGGTAATTGCAATAATACCTGCATACTGATCTTACCGTCTTAATTCTCTGCATAAAGCACTTGAGTGCAACCCTGTTTTTGCTGTAATTAAGAGTCCTTACGTTCAATAATTTATATTAATTAGATAAGGGTTGGGGAAGTTTCCGATACTATGGGAAAAATATGGCCCAATGATTCCAAAAGTTGATTAAAAAGTCCAGTTAACGCAGCAAAGTAGACAAGTGAAACCACATTGCTGATTAGTGAGTCGAAAACTGATTTGGTGTCCGATTCCCTGGTGCAATAATTCACTAATTAAATATGCAGATCCTAAATGCCTGTTTGCACATTGTAGTGTATTAATAACTATCCCAATTCCTTATATCATTCATATTCAACTGGACGAAGGTGGTGGATGATGTTGGGTAAACTATGAAATCTGATGGTTTAAATTTGGCAAATTTGCCACAACATAATAGAATGAATGGTAGGCAATGAACATTTTTACATTTAAAAAAAAAAATGTTGCTCTTATCCTCTCATGCCTGGACTACTGTAACCTACTTTTCCTCCCAGTCAGCCATCTTGACCCTCTACATTCTTTTTTAAACCCTGCTGTGTGAATCATTTCACTTTTTGTATAGGGACAGTTTCACTAATTTGTTCCATAGAGTCTAATGTTCAACCCCCTAAAACTATGTATTCCTTCAATCCACTACACGTACACTGGGCATCATAATGAACTCTATATTGGATTCCCACCACTCCAGACCATTCCAGACCAGAGTCAAGATATCTTACTTTGGAGTCCCCTGGTTGCAGTATGTACTCTCTTCCAATTGTAAACTCTCAGTCAAGACCGTGACATAGAGCTCCCAAAGCTGGAAAGGAGGCGCCATAGAGCAGCGAGGGACCGGCGGAAAGATATCTGGACTCAGGGCTCCGTTCACTCTTCCGGTTCACATTGCCAATGCAAAGCTACCGGGTTGTTCCTACTATATGTGCTGCGGTCCGGTCCGTTATTGGTTCACATGCATGCACGACTTTTCATGCGGATCGAATGCGTGCCAATAACATGATATGGCCTGGAATGCATCACACACAGAGTATCGCACACAGCAGCGCATTGCAAAAATCTTGCATGTGCCGCTGTGCGTGATAGTGGGACCTAGCCCTGAGGAGTACTGGGGAGAAAGTTAAGGGGTTTGAGGGGTTACATACATAGTCTATGTTTAATCATTTTTAAAGGGGGTGACCATGTACTTTTAGGTTTTAAAGGGACCCCTTTGGTTAACATGACATCTTGTAATTAGCATGACAAAGCAGTAAAAATTCCAGGGAAAGAACTTCACCTTGCTTTCCATATTCCCCCCAGATTTCCTATCACTAGCAGTATTAGTTATTAATGTAGAATATAGGGTAGAGTATCATCCTTTCTAAAGGCACTTGTACAGGTGACAGAAGAAAGTCACCGTTAAATACCAACATTTTCTTGATGTTTGATTAAATATTCAGGAATTGAGCGATGTGGAATGAACAGGACCATTCCTGTGGGGCTTTTTATGGCATTATGATAACATTCTGGGATCACTAAGTCCATGGGATATGGAAATATACCTCTATACCTAATATGAAACACCTAATGTAAGGTATTGTCTTACTTCTCGTTCTTGTAAAAGGATTCTGCCACTCAATTCTAGGAACAATTTAATCAAGTTAGAAATACAAAGTGATTTTCTTACAGAGAAACAGATAAATAGAGAACATCTGGCAAGTATCTGGGGACAGATAGAAAGTACTGAGTCTGTAAAATTAAATTGCCTCAAAAGGCTCTTTTAAGGGCCCCTGATGGAGTGCAGGGTACCTGTCTGTGGAGGTGGGGGTTGCCCCCTGCTAGTGTGCACCCTCCCCCAGAGACACATGCATTCTCCCAGCAGTGGTGCTGAACTTTAAGTCACGCCCCCGGGCGACGCACGCACCTCTAATTGTCACGGGGGGCGCACCACTTCCCAGCAGTCCCACGCAACCCACAGTGCTAAGTTTGGCCATTTCCACCACACCAAAGTTACTATTTTAGACCAAGCACTAGCAAAATAAGCCTCAAATGAGGAGAGGTGGTCAATAGTAATCAAATATACTATAGACTGGAAAAAGGATTTACTAGGTACACTCTACCGTATATACACTTTAAAAGACCTTAATTATAACAGGGCTTTTTTAGCATAAAATCACTTTTAAAAAGTCTAAATGGTGTTTAGGCACATTTAAAGGCATAGCTACCAACTCCTGTCACCAAGTCAGTCCATCAAAGCTCGCAATTAGCAGGGACCATTTCAGAGCAATAGGCAGACACATTTCGCCCCGCACTGAAGTTTGGGGGCTTCCTCATGTGCTCTTTTTTCTGTTGTGGCTTCTCCTTCTGCTGAATGAGATTTTTATATGCGTAAGCAGGTTCACAGGAGGCAGCAGGTGAAACAGCAGTCAATCATTGGTTGTGATGTCAACAGTCAAAGCCTTGATTGACTTCATGGAGGGAGGAGCCAACTCCATTGTAAAATATCATATTTTACAATGGAAGCTAGAAGAGATGGTTACAGTTCCATTACACTATTACTTGGCATTGTTTCTTTGTAATACAAG
This sequence comes from Hymenochirus boettgeri, assembly GCA_019447015.1. Taxonomy (NCBI): domain Eukaryota; kingdom Metazoa; phylum Chordata; class Amphibia; order Anura; family Pipidae; genus Hymenochirus; species Hymenochirus boettgeri. The sequence continues at coordinate 21,064,253 of CM033469.1, forward strand.
TTATTGCTCTTTGCTATTCCGTCATACTGTGCCTTCTTAGAAATGTCAAGTTCCACAAACTATCCACCATTGTTTTCAAGCTCCTGTTTCTCCTTAGCATTTATGTCATTCTTAAACAATTTACACAGACGGTTAAACATTATCGTTTTCCTTTGTGATGTAACCTCCCTCTCTCCCTCTCTTGCTAGTTCATATAATTTATCGGCATCTAAAGTATATGTTAGGGTGATTCTGAGTGATGTGGTTTTGTAACTCTGGCCAGAATACTCCAACTTTCGGTAATGTGTTTTCAAGCTACACACACTCATACAAAAAAGAAAATGTACTTTGTACATCGATAAATTTATATTTTTCTTATAAAAATCAAGGAGACGGATGGTATTACACTGTTATAAAAAAAAAGAAAGTGTTTACTTGCCCATTGTGGTTCTGATGAGGCACAGAGTCAAGTAAAAACTAGATAAAAACAACTTGTCTTCTTAGCATCCCTGGACTTTATTTATTTTTCACATTTAAGTCTTTAATATCTTTAAAGCGCTTCCAAGAACAAAATGCAATGGGGTAGGGACTATTTGGGAGCCAGTGTGATACTTGGGGGGAGGTTTAGAATGAAGTATTGGGTTTAAAAAAATGCCCCAAATGAAAAACAAACAGAGGGTGACAACCTGTCTGATGCATGAACGAATGTACATGGGGGTTTATAATGTGAGAAAAGGATGGAGTCCAGGGAATTATCCAAGACAAACTCCTAGATGTTCCAACAGTCAGTCTGCACCAGACACATATAAAGGAATCTTTAGAGAAGCTGAGGAATGTGGCCAGAGATCACATTCATCCTCTTCCTTCCTCTACATGTAAATATGTATTTGCAAGAAAAAATATGAAAAGAGAACTTTGCCACAGTGAGTAGAGATGTTTTTAAAAAGATGGTGGCATAACCCAAACATATATTCAGACACTTGAAGTCACTGTCGGGAATTCAAATCCAATGCTGGGTTAGTATTTGGCAATAGGCAGATAGGACTTGGTAGAGTTTTTTTAAAAAATGGCACTTTTAAAAATGGATAATATTATAAATATATATACCAATAACTAGCATACTATGGATTGCGTAAAATTGGAGCTGGAAATATTTTTGGAACCTAATATAAAATTTTATACTTACCTTCCCCCATATACCTAAAATGTAAAAACATTACTTACAGTACCATCCTCTGTTTCATAAGTAAACTCGGGGATTAGAACTTGTGACTTCTTGGTGTGTTTGTTACTATAAACACAGTATTTACATGGTGCACCTCCAGAAGCTAGAAACTTTTAGGGTTATTCAATAAAAGTTCTTATCGTTTAAAATGGTGCTAATTTTGCCCCAACCAATCAGATGTAAGCTTCAAATGTTAAATAATATCTGATTGGTTGGGGAAAAATTAGCACCATTTTAAACGATAACCTTTATTGAATCTCCCTGTATGTGTATAGAGACAGTGAATCCTGGGGTCAGGGGGCGTGGCTCTTTGAAGCCAACATGGGCTATAAGTTGTACTGGGAACAACATGGAAGCCTTCTTTGTTACAGAATCTATTAATTATATCTACTAAATGCAAATAACTAGAGAAGAATCTTTCAATGTATAGGTATTCTGGGTAGAAAAGCTTTCACATTAGGATTTAAAAAATTAAGTTTAGTTCTCCTTTAAGGCTGTGCATCTGCATATCAGACTATTCCTTCACTGGATGTTGAGAAAAAGATCTTCAGGGGGCCATTGAAAAAAAAAAGGTTTAGTTCTCCTTAGAATAAATGTATTTATCTGTTGTGTTCCATCAGGTATTATAACAAGTGGAAGTTCCTTATTTAAACCAATAAAATGTTCTTTGCGCAGTGCAGCTCGTATCGCAATCTCAACGGAGCTGGGGAAACACAAGCGTTGTTGAATTTACGGTCTTTGTCGGAATTTACAACTGTGCCTGATACTTGAGCTGTTCTATAAAGATCTCAAAATAAATTAAAACAAACTGTTATTCTTCAATGGCTCTCCACATCCTCAAAATCCAACAGAAAGGAAAAAATCATTTTTTCCTCTAACTCCATTTCGGAATGGCGTTTGCTTTTCTCATTCCTTGTGTTTAAATGGAAATGAGCAAAAGTTTTTTCTGTATTTTCTTTCTTCCAAGCCTTTTTTTTTTTTACAAATTTTGTAAGATGTATTGATTTTCTTTTTAATTTTCTTTAAGTAATACAGTAAAAAAAAATGTCATTGCAAATATTATTCCAAGAAAACAATTCTCCCTTTGTGAACTTTCTAGCCAAGTTGTCCATTTTGCCTCCATCCCAAGGGACAAATTCCACTTTGAGCTGTTTATATTTAGCTGCACTGTATATTAATTACCTTCTTCAAACATACAAGAAACGGATCGGATGGAATTTTCTACATTTTGGGAAGTGCATTAAAAAATCGTGTTCGGATAGCGAAAATAGTGAAAGAAAAATTGAAAATTGCAATTGAATATTCAAAAATAATAATAATAATAATAATAATATAGAGAAGAAGTAAAGAAATTTACTCTACTTTTATAGGTGCGTTATTACCTATAGAATTAAACCATGGTACCTAAGTGTCTCTGTTGAGAACCGGAATATCTGCAGCCATTAGTAAAGGTCGCCATACACACGAAAGATAATGGGTAAGGAATAGTGAGGTCTCTATACCAGTATTTATTTAGTCTGTCTGCCTCCCCGATTGTCCGGGAACAGCCCCTACACACTAACGATTTACCTATCATCATCAGTGTGTAGGGGATGTTCCAGGGCGATCGTAGTGCTGACGAACGACCATAGTCAGCACTCTGATCGATCGGGAATGACAGAAAATTTCCATCAGTCGGTATCGGCTCCCTTTACTTTAAGTAGAGGGAGCGGATCATACTGTGTATTGCCGCACATCCAACCTATCACCATACTGCGTATGGGGATGGTCGGGTCTGTGTATGCTGTTCCCACAGCATGTGTGCCGACAGATACTAAAGGGGAATCACATGTATATGGCCGCCTTAAGACTGCTCAAGGAAATACAGAAAAGCTGTAACTGTCTGTGGCAATTCAACTCGTGATTACAGGTTGTTTTCGATTTTGTTATCAGTAAAAGCTGTTTCCCTAATGATAAGTTCAATTCCTTTCTAACAAAGGTATCTGCCTCCTCCCTCTGCTCAAAGAGCTTTTTAATAACATGAGCATGTGCAGTGGAGGCAACAGATAAAACAGCAATCATTGGTTGTGATGTCAGCAGTCACATCTTGATTGACTGCATGGAGGGTGGAGCCAGCTTACTCTGTCAGAATGGGGGCAATATTTAGGCTTAAGTATCTGGTTAGTAATGCAAATAATAATGTTCAATTCATATCAGTTGGGGTAAGGGGCAGGTAATGGTAAATGGACCACTGACCAATTATTTGATTTATGAGTGAACATGCCCTTTAAGCATTTGTTCGTGCATGAATGGCAAGTGTCATTTCCAAATATTGTGGCTTGTCTATTTACGTGAGGATTTGAGACGTCCCGCTGAGGAAATCTGAAATGACCCTGGGTTTTTCCAGTGAGATTAAAATGGACGCACGCTTAGAACGATGAAGAGAGGGTCACATGAAGGCATTGCTGTGAAAAGGTTGAAATGGCACAGGAGACTGGAAACAGTGAGATGTGAGAAATTAACTTCATTTACTTGGCAAACGTTTACCGGCAAAATGCCACACTAGAAAAATAGGAAAGGCAATTAGCTCGTACGACCCTAGAGACGTCCGTTCACCATATGTCAGTAAAGGTCATTCTGTGTTTACTATGAGTGTTGGAAGCAGGAGTCTCTAGATATCCAAGATTTAGCAGAAAATATACAGCCAATAGATCCAAGGGTTCCATTTATTGAAGGCATTTATTTTATTAATGTGACCGTCAAATCTCATTATTATCACACACACATAGTAAGCACCATCAGCAGTGTAACTAGGAATCACTGGGCCCCCCAGAAAAACTATGATGGGCCCCTATCCATGCTTCATCCCCAGTGGTTTTCTGGGAGGAGGATGTATCTGTCATAGGGAAAATAAAAAGATGGGGCCCTTCAAAACTATGATGGGCCCCTATCCCTGCTTCTCCCCAGTGGTTTTCTGGAGGAGGAGGTTATCTGTCATAGGGAAAATAAAAAGATGGGGCCCCTTCAAAACTATGATGGGCCCCTATCCATGCTTTATCCCCAGTGTTTTATGGAGGAGGATGTATCTGTCATAGGGAAAATAAAAAGATGGGGCCCCTTCAAAACTATGATGGGCCCCTATCCATGCTTCATCCCCAGTGGTTTTCTGGGAGGAGGATGTATCTGTCATAGGAAAAATAAAAAGATGGGGCCCCTTCAAAACTATGATGGGGCCCCTATCCATGCTTCATCCCCAGTGGTTTTCTGGGAGGAGGATGTATCTGTCATAGGGAAAATAAAAAGATGGGGCCCCTTCAAAACTATGATGGGCCCCTATCCATGCTTCATCCCCAGTGGTTTTCTGGGAGGAGGATGTATCTGTCATAGGGAAAATAAAAAGATGGGGCCCCTATCCAGGCTTCTTCCCCAGTGATTTTCTGAGAGGAGGCTATATCTCTCATAGGAAAAATCTGAAGTTGCTCCCCCTACTCCCCTGGTAGTTTCTCTCCTGGGTACCATCTTGTCAGTGGCTCCTTCTCTTTTCATCTTACAGTCTGAAAATGTGCTAGTTTGCCCACGAGAGGAAACCTTTTATTAAGCATTCTGTTTTTGTATCCTCCAGGCAGACAGACTAAATAAATACTGGTATAGAGACCTCACTATTCCTTGTCCTGATCATATCCAAGAAACACAAGACAATACAGGTTTGGAGAATGAAAGAATTTTAATAAAAACAAGCCATTTGAAAATCCTTGTCAACCCCTTATGCTTGCTTCTTAAAAAGAATTTATTTCATTACAAAAATGGCTGTTGATTTAGTGTTACTTTCAGCACTTGAATTCTTGGAGAGCTTAAATAGAACCTCCAAACTCCAAGATAAATATATTATGCAAAGTGCGGCCCCTTTCTGAGCTGTTTTACTGATACAACTGAAAAAAAGTCCCGTTTTGAGGTTCAAAGGGGTCTTTAGACTAAGTAGTGCACCTTTATCGCACAGATTAAGGTAGTTTCGACATGTGTTTGGCTTCTCTCGACAAGTTAGCCCAGGTGAAAGCCATTTCCTTGACTTTGTACATTCACAATGACCTAAAGTGTTGTACTCAATCCAAAAATCATATGGCATAATAAGGAAAGGGCACCTTATAATGTGTCCCTAAAGAGTTTAGGTGTCTGTGGAAGACTTAATTATATTTTTTTTACTGTATGTGCCGTAGAGTGACATAAATACCTCTTGCTGATCGCTTTGTGTTTTCTGTACGAAATGGGAAAATACTGTAATTTTCTGCAGGAAATTTAAAAAGTGCCACAAGTTTTCGTTTCCAAATGAGATGGGGGAAATCAGGTACTAAGCACGGGATATTTTTTGGCACTTTCTAAGTGCAATTTGCACATCAATGCCTCTATTCACATCTACTGGGTCTGGCAGATGTAAAGAGTTTACTGGACTGTAAAATAGCAAAAATTTAATTAGATATTTTAAGTCTGAATTATTCCACCACCTCAACATGACCTTAGTTTTAAACATCATTATTCATTAAATATCATAAAGCTTTATTAAAAATGTCTGACTTCTAACAATAAGCATTTCCATTTAGTTCCCTTAACTTTCAAAACCAGCTGCCATGAATGAAAAAGATTCACCAGAACCAGTCAGAAGAAAGGGGGTCCCAACAGTGTCAGTTGGGATTATTTTCAATGTTTAGACGTTTAGCAAAGTATTGAATGAAATGCTCCAGAATAAACATGGGTCTTCTGTTCTTTTCTAGCTTTCTTGGATGCAAATAGAAAACAAGAAAACAATTGGTGAAAGTTTACTGGTAATTATAATATAAAAAGTTTAAAAGTAATTATTAGCTTTATTAACTATAGTTAATTAACTTAACTATAAAGCAGAAGACTTAACTGTGCATTTTGAGGGCACTAGAGGCTCTGCTAAACCAGTTGTTCCCTAACTGGCACATGCTGGGTTCTGTACTAGCACCTGAGCTGGGGGCATGGATATAGCCCCCGACACAGACGCTTATATCCCCCTGACATGGGCCATGGGTTCCAAGTGATGATTTCCAGTTTCAATTTCAAAATTTGTGATCGAAAATTTAAAAAAAAAAATGGATTCAATTGGGTTTGATTCAGATTTTTAGAAGTTTATTAGGTTCCGTGGCACGGATGTCAGACATAAACTCGCCAGTTTTATTCATCTCTTCCAATGACCTTTAGAAAGATCCATCATTAGAAGAAAAGCAATTGAAATAAAGTGGAAGACTAGGATAGGGCAGTTGGTTCTATGTCTACTAGGATAGGGCAGTTGGTTCTATGTCTACTAGGATAGGGCAGTTGGTTCTATGTCTACTAGGATAGGGCAGTTGGTTCTATGTCAATAAACTCCCAGATTTTTATAAAAAGGGGAAATAGCAATAAAGAAGGTGGCATGATGGCAGGAGGGGCAGGAAAGCCAGGCACGGGCCTTTATAAATATGCCCCGTAATCCCTGTTTTATTTAAGGTTGGTTGGGTAAACCTTTTACAAGCAACTAATGACTGCCGTTAGAAGTGAACCTAATACCATATTAAATAGGTTGTGCCAGCTGCACAGGCGCCTTTTGCGATACCCACCCACCCCACGCAAACCCTGTCTTAAAGTTGTGATAACATTTTAGCTTGACATTAAGACAGGAAAAGTGCTGCTGTTCTCGGTTACTTCTTCTGACAGTTTCTTCAGCAACAGCAATAAGCAAGGACTTAATGGGCTGAATATTTACAGCTACTGAAGTTGATAGGATTGTTCTTATGAGAAGTATATCTAGGTAGATATAGGGTAAAATTCCCCTTGGAGTTGCTGGTGGTCTTAAGTGTTGGGCTGTTGGTCATTGAATTGCATGTTGACTTGCAATATCTTTAGAAATTACAGTATGTAAAATATAATTTTACTCAATTTGAAATGGGGCTCAGATTCCTACATATTAAAGGGCAACTGTGGTCTCAAAACAAGTTAGGGTTTAATAAAAGCTTCACTGAAGAAAGGGTAAAAGTAGGTTTCATTATTTCATTGCTTCAGGACAAGCCCCAAGCGTGGGCCCTTCGTTTGCTGGATCAAAACAGCCCTGCGATAGCTTCCGTAGGTACTTTTTTTTCCGCTCTAGGAGAAATTTACGATGATCCCCGTAGAGTTGTTTCAGCTGAAGCAGCACTCCATAACCTGTCACAGGGAAGAAGACAGGTAGAAGACTATGTGGCTGATTTCCGCAGGATCAGTGTGGAGACCCAATGGAATGAAGCGGCTCTTATCCACCAGTTCCGAATCGGACTGTCAGAGATCCTTAAGGATGAATTAGCACGCACTGGAGTCCCTGAGAAACTGAAAGATCTTATTGATCTAGCGGTCCAAATTGACCGTCGACTGAGAGAAAGGAGATTAGAAAGATTGGGCACTTCCCGTTCGTCCTATGACGTACTCACTACCTCTCCTTCTTCAGGATTTTTGGAACCGGTCCCTATGCAATTAGGGTTAACTCGTCCTTCTCTCTCTCCTGAGGAAAGAATCAGAAGACGCCGCTTAAACCTATGTCTATACTGTGGGGAGTCTGGTCATTTGCTCCAGGGATGTCCAATCAGACCTACGAGTAAGGTTCCTACTATGCATTCTGGTCTGTCGGTCCCGGCTTCAGCATCTTACCTGTCTATTGATGTCTCATTACAGGGAACCGGTCCGATGGTCACCGTCCAAGCCGTTATTGACTCCGGGGCCTGTAGCTGTTTTATTTTGGAATCCCTTACCAAGGAATGGAAGATTCCCACTCGTCCCAAATCCTCTCCTCTCTTTATTCATCTGGCAGACGGGTCTAAAATCTCATATGGTCCTGTTTTACGAGAGACTTTTCCAGTATTGATCAACATTAATCATCATTCAGAATTTATAAGTTTTGATGTATTGCCTTTCTCTCTTTTTCCTCTTATTCTAGGCATGCCATGGTTGAAGATACACAATCCTTCAATAAATTGGATCTCCGGAGAGATCTCTTTTCTCTCATCACATTGTCGACTGTCATGTCTTCCCTCTTCATTGTTAAGTATTAATCAGGTTCAGGCTGAAACTCTCTTACCCAGTGTCTATCAGAACTTCGCAGATGTCTTTGATAAGAAAGCTGCTAATAATCTACCACTACACCGCATTTATGATTGTCCCGTTGAACTATTACCTGGTGCGGAGATTCCTTTTGGGCGGGTATATCCTTTATCAGAACCTGAGCAAAAGGTTCTCAAGGAATATATAGAAGAGAATCTTCAGAGGGGCTTCATTCGCCACTCTACGTCTCCAGCAGGGGCTGGTATATTTTTTGTTGAGAAAAAAGATGGTTCACTTAGGCCCTGTATTGATTAGATATAAAAATAGATATCCTCTTCCATTATTCCCCGAATTGTTTCAACGATTGAGAACCACCAAAGTTTTTACTAAGTTGGATCTTCGGGGAGCCTATAACTTGATCAGAATAAAAGAAGGGGATGAATGGAAAACGGCGTTCCGCTCCAGATATGGTCATTTCGAATATTTGGTCATGCCTTTCAGTTCTATGCAATGCACCTGCCAACATTCCAACATTTTGTCAATGATATTTTCGTGACTTTGTAGATGACTTTTTGGCCGTTTATCTAGATGATATATTGATTTTTTCTTCTAACCTGGAGGACATCGTATCCAGGTTAGAAAGTTCTCTCTCGTCTTAGAGTTCATGGGTTATACGCCAAATTGGGAAAATGTGAGTTTGAAAAGACTTCAATACCGTTCTTGGGTTCATCATCTCACCCCAAGGGCTAATTATGGATCCCCAAAAGGTTTCCGCTATTCAGGATTGGCCTACTCCTACTACCCGAAACAAGTTCAAAAATTCATTGGATTTGCCAACTTCTACCTATTACTAGATTAAGAATTTTTCTACTATTATACTACCATTGACCCTTCTGACCAGAACCCATGTCCCATTCTCTTGGACGAAGTCCGCTCAAGACCACTAGACAGAGACCATATGGATTACTATCTCCCTTGCCTGTTCCGGACCGCCCTTGGGGCATGATATACCATGGACTTCATTGTTGAGTTACCTTGTTCAAGGGTTTCCACAATTTTTGTGGCCTTGATCGATTGACGAAGATGGCTCACTTTATTCCGTTAAAAGGAATTCCTTCAGCTTCCATTACGGCGGAGGTGTTCATTAGAGAAATTGTGCGTCTTCACGGGTTCCTGATGACATCGTATCAGATAGAGGGGTACAATTCACCTCAAAGTTTTGGAAGGAGTTGTGCAAGTGTTTACATATCCACAATTCTTTTTCCTCCGGATACCATCCACAATCTAATGGACAAACAGAAAGAACAAACCAAACACTTGAACAGTATCTTCGTTGTTACTCCTCCTGTGTCACAGGAAAATTGGTCCTCTCTGTTACCATTGCAGAGTTTGCTTACAACAACGCGGTTCATTCTTCCATCAAGTGTTCCCCTTTTTATGCTAACTATGGATTTAATCCAACTTTCCTTACCGGTATTCCTTCCAAGATCACGATTCCTGACCTTTTCACCAGAATACATCTTATGAAGGAGAAGACTTTAGAGCTGAAGACCTTCATCGCTGAAGCTCAGGAGCGAGCCCGTAAGTCAGCTAATCTATTAAGAAAAGACTCTTCGATTTTAAGGTTGGAGATTTGGTTTGGTTGTCGACGCGGAATTTGAAATTAAGGATTCCCTCGGCTAAGTTGGGTCCCCGTTCAGGGCCATTTCGTATTAGGGAAGCTATCAACACGGTTGCCTTTGAACTGGAGCTCCCTAAGTCATTAAAGATACATCCAGTCTTTCATGTATCCTGTTGTAAAAGATATGTTACAGACTCGGCGCTGGAGCCTCCTCCGCTGCCTATTATGATTGACGGGACTGAGATACGAGGTGGAGAACATTTTAGATGCCAAGGTCTCTGCTGGAAAGTTAAGATATCTTATTAAATGGAGGGATTGGTCATCCCGAAGAGATTCTTGGGAGCCGTCTGAACAGATTCCAGCTCCTCGTTTAGTCAAGACTTTTCATTCCAAACATCCTGACAAACCTAAGCTCAAGGGCACCCGGGTGCCCGTGGGGGGGGGGCAATGTCAGGAACTTACCTTGCCCGAGCCTGGGATCCTCCTCCGGTGGTCGGGAGCGACCGCGAGGACGTGGCGGCGCAGGCTTTTACCCTGCTGGCGGCCATCTTCTTCCGGGGCACGCCAGCAGGGATGAGGTCACAGGGGCCTATTTAGGCTCCTCCTGGCAGTTGGCCTCTTGCTGCCAGTTCAGAGTTTGTTTGCTCTGAACTCCTAGCTCCTGGTTAGTGTTGGTGTTGGTATCCAGTTGTTCCCTGTCTCCTGTGTCCAGTCCGCCTGCATCCACCACTGCTCCTACCTCCTGTTACCTCCGGTCAGCATAACTACCACTGCTCTACCTCCAGTCTGCATCTCCACTTCAGCTCCTACCTCCTGTTACCTCCGGTCAGCATAACTACCACTGCTCCTACCTCTGGTCTGCATCTCCACTTCAGCTCCTACCTCCTGTTACCTCCGGTCAGCATAACTACCACTGCTCCTAACTCCGGTCTGCCTCTCTCACTTCAGCTCCTACCTCCTGTTACCTCTGGTCAGCATAACTACACTGCCCTACCTCCGGTCCGTATCTCTACTCCAGCTCCTACCTCCAGTTACCTCCGGTCTGCATATCTACCACAGCTCCTACCTCCGGTCCGTATCTCTACTCCAGCTCCTACCTCCAGTTACCTCCGGTCTGCATATCTACCACAGCTCCTACCTCCGGTCCGTATCTCTACTCCAGCTCCTACCTCCAGTTACCTCCGGTCTGCATACCTACCACAGTTTCTACCTCCGGCTCGCATCTCCACATTGTGGGATTGGTCTTTGTGATTCTCTCTTCTGGAGCCGCGACCTGGTGCCTGTCTGCCACAAAACATCCTCACCATTAGAGGCTCTGGTAAAGACCAGCAGGTACTTAGACTCCGCGTCCAGAGGGGTTCTCATAGAGGCCTTATCCTGAAGAACTCATAACAAGCCTGCAGTATTTCCTTTAAAATGAGCCAACAATCACATCTCTGGCTGAAGCTTGTGAGAAATTACATTGGGGGGAATGTTTAAACTTCCTGCTTCCAGTAGGTTAAATGACATCACCTGATCTCTGCCCCGCCCTTCCACCCTAGGGGAGAAGCATGCTCAGTTAAAATTTAATGCTGGGGGAAATCAGGAAATACCTAAAGAAAAACTTGACAGTTGAGAAAGGGAGCCTATTAATACATGCCTGGTGCCTGGTCACATGACTACAAGCTGGTCACATGGCTGAAAACTGAAGTGTTCAAGCAGGAAGAACCTCTCCAGCAATAACTTCTCACAAATTGTATCTAGAGATGTTATTTCGGTTTTATTTTGAAGGTACGATGGAGGGATTTTTATACAATTCTTACTAGTTTGGAAGAATTCGAGACCATGGTTACCCTTTAATTTTCTACATTTTTCCTTACCATACATGGGCCAGAAAATACTTAACTATTCGGCATTTATCTTGATTCTGGGCAATCATTTATTGAAATATGTTAATACTCCATAATAGGGTTTGGGATGTTTTATTATTTAAATAACCTTTAAAAAAAAACATTCAATATTGATTGGAGTAACAGGGTTGGAAGCTGCCCAATAGCATAACCTTTTCCTTGAAGATAACAAAACGAAAGAGAAATAACCTAATCGGTGTTATTAGCAGATCCTAACTTTTATGTGATCTGTGAAATACATTCAAAAAACACTTTCACCTCGAATGTTGATTTTCCAAAGCCACTGACTTTATTAGCCCTGGGGAATACTGCTAGATTGATTCTTTACATTTTTATATAAATCACACCTTTTGAGTTTTTAGTGCCTCATGCATGTTTTTTCTTTCTTCCCAGCAAAGCGCGGTCGACCAATATCCCAGAGGGAACGTAGCACTGGAGGTAATTTAAAGCAGCCCTATTTCTGATGACTAAATGTTCTGTACGTTTTCTTTTTTGTAGACAATTGTACAATTGTGGTGGTTCTACACAGCACACTTGTTGCAACCTTTACCTAGTGAGGACCTTTTGCATATTTCATAGCTAAGGTCATGGAGACTCCACGAAACCACAAATTCATTTTTTTAGCCAGAGGCCAAATTTCATAAATACCTCTAGGTGTTTTATTATCGAAGTAATATCTGTTCATGACTTTTTCAAGTTTACTGCCTAAATAATCCAAAGCTAATTTCTTAAACCCTCGTGTCTCAAGCACCTGACGTGAATGGATGAATGGACAAGCTTTCTCGTGGTCTTAAGAACACAGGAGACCTGTCACCCAAAAGTTTGCCCCATTCAATAACCACAGCTCTGATGGAGAGGAATAATTTCCATAGCAACATTATTTAACTACTAGATAGATGATGAACATAACAGAGCATCCATTGTTTGAATAGCTAAAGTGTTTAGTTGTAGCTTGGGTCGTCGGATGCTGGATATTCAATGGAACTAGAATTCAGTTATAGAAGGAAGGACACACTCTAGAATCCAAACTTTGGGAAGGTTAGAGCAATCTAACTGTAGATTTATTTTGGTTGAGAGTAAGACAACTGAGATAAGATTTAAATCCTACTCGGATAAGACTGCAGTGAGTTCACTAGTCTCCCATGTCAGAGCTGTCAATTAATTACAGGCTGACTCCTATGTGAACAGCAATTAGATATGGCGGAAACCCACTAGTTTCGATCCGTTTTCGTATTTCTGGATCTTGGGAAAATACCGAAGATCCGAAAATCCGAAACCAGAACAAATTTTTGATAATTTTCTAATGTACGGGGCTATTTTCCATAATTTTCGAAAATAGCCTTGAACGTTTAAAAATTATCAAAAATACGATCGGAGACCATTTTCGAGTTTCCAATCATATTTTCGAATGTTCGAGGCTATTTTCGAAAATGATCAAAAATCGCCTCGAACGTTCGATTTTCGAAAATACAATCGGAAACTCGAAAATGGTCGCTGATCGTATTTTCGATCATTTTTGAACGTTCGAGGCTATCTTTGAAAATTATTGAAAATAGCCCCCTACATTCGAAAATTATTGAAAATGTCTTCCGAAGTCCCGAAATCCGGAGGATTCAGACGGATCTTTCGGATTTTGGAACCGAGGGGTTCCGTGTCGGATCTGGGTTTGTGTCGAACAGCAATAAGTCCAATAATTATTCGCTAGGAAGTCTAAAGACTGCAGAACTACTGATCATTTCTCTGCAATGCTGCTTATTTCAGAAATGAGAGACTGTAGGAGTGACAGAATTCATTCTATAAACCCTTCTCTCTTGTTACTCTCCCCTTTGGATCTAAACTTTATCCTATCTCCCGCCTTCCACACTCCACTGCCAATCTTTTTACAGCCTAGCGACTCCTGCAACCTTATGTCTCACCCCATTTCCTCTAGACTGTAAGCTCTTTGGGCAGGGTCCTCTCTCCTATTGTATCACGGTATTGCTGTAAGAAACTCATCACTCTGTTTACTCATATTATGTATTACCTGTGTATGTAATATGTATGACTTTATATAACATGTGTTACCCTGTATGTAATGTATGACTATGTAATTGTAAAGCGCCACGGAAGATGTTTGCGCTATATAAGTCCATAATAATAATAATAATAATAATAATAATCTCTCTAAACAACAACACAATAAATGATCTGTTAGCTGCCACAGGCACTTATGGTTTTATGTACAGTATTATTTATGTAATTACTTTTACTGTTTATTTCGTACTATTTACTGTTGTGATTTTCACATTTTTAAAAAAGTCTGTATAATTGCTTGTCACTTATCCCCTTGCCTACATACTTGTTATAATGTTCAGTACTGCATATGCAAGTGGCAAAACATACATCCTGGTTACTGATAAATTCCACTTTCATAACGAACCTGGTTTCGATTCAGAACTGCTGGTTTTGATGGTCAGGCTGAAAAATCACATTAAATTCCCCCCCGAGAGACTGAGTGTCTGAATGTGTACCATTCCTTTAGGGTTCCCTGCCCATCCAATCAGTATATTCTAGTCTAGCCTAAAGTCCTCAAATGCTCCAGTCGAGCTACATGACCTAAAGCCATTGTTTTTCTATCTCCATTTTTAAGTCCAATCGACTAATAAAGGGGTTAGTTTTGTAAGTATCCTGAAGCATTTCTCCATTAAAGGACAAGTTCATTGTAAAAAGTTACTTTTTAAAAATAAAAAGTGCCTGGGGCAGGGAGGTAGGATTACTTATTTCTACCTCCCAATATTATTGCGTTAAGTCCTTGGCTTTCCTGTTTTAAAGATACCAAAGCCAGGAGAAATCCTGACAAATGCAGTTTTCTTAATGCTAGCGATACTCACAAAAATGATATTGGGAGGTAGGAAATATAAGCCTTACCTCGATTTCCCAGGTCATTTTCATTTTAACTGGTTATTTTTTAAAGGGTATCTCCACTCGTTTTTATAAGTGTTTTTTGGTAAATCCAGTTCTATTGAAGAACGGGAGGTAAAGGAGCTGTGCCTTACCTTCCGTTCTTCAATAGAAACACACGGAGCCGAGAGAAGGTAAGAAACTTACCTGCTCGCTCGCTCTCCCCGGCGCTTAGTCTGACAGGTCCCGACGGACCTTGTCTTCTATGTGCATAGATCGCGCATGTGCATAGAAGACAAGGTCTGTCGGGACTTGTCAGACTAGCGCCGGGAGCCTAGTGAGCGAGCGAGCGGGTAAGTTTCTTACCTTCTCTCCTGGCTCCTGTGTGTTCTATTGAAGAACGGAAGGTAAGGCACAGCTCCTTTACCTCCTGTTCTTCAATAGAACTGGATTCCAAAAAGTTCCAAAAACGAGTGGAGATACCCTTTAAACTTTACGTGTTCTATAGTTCACCTTTTAATCGGGAAATAACATGCGCTGCTTTCAAAAATATTTGTAGTCTCATTTAATCTTTTTCCAAGAAATTTAGGAAGGAAAAAAGTAGAAGTCCAAACATATTAAATGGTATATTTATATTGTAAATAAGTCATCCCCTGCTGTTAAAGGTTAGGATAATAACATTTCAATTTAAATTAAAGTGTAATATTACTCCCGTGTAATGAAGGCATTCACAGCTACAGTATACAGTATGTATAGTATATAATTAAGTGATAAATTCTATAAGTTGTCCGAAATTTGATTATTATGCGTTATTATTGGTGCTCTTCTTTTTCTCTGTTTTGTCTTCTCCTCTTTATCCCAAGCTTACTTGCTTCTGGTAACACCTCCCTGTGAGCCAAATCTTTATATCCCCAGACCAGTGGCAAAAGACCATGGGAAACATGAAGAGAGGGAGCATCAATATTTAAATGGCTTATAAATATGTGTTAGAATATCGATACCTTCCCAAAATGCTGCTGAGATTATAGGTGTAACATACCGCTATATTTACGTTGTGAATTCTAGAATGTTTTCAGACTTATTTAAATTTTACCGTTAATTCGCCTTTAAAAAAAAATTACGGAGATGGTGTTGAAATCAAAAAAAGATATGGACAGAGTAATTGTCAAAAATGTCTTAGAGGCATTGAAAGGAAACACATTCCCATTTCCCAACATTATTTAAGGCAAGTGCATTGCTATGGGAAAACATCTACAGTATTTTCTCGATGGCTCTAATCCTGCATATCCCTATGAGTCCAAGGAACATTGCGAAACGTGCCTGTAGGGGGTGACCTGTATCATAAACTCCACAGGAGGGAGGTTCCTTGATACTCTGTGTCCCAGACATGTTCTAAATTGATTTGCACATTGGTATGGATATTTCATTTCGTTACAACTTGTTAATATGTGGGTGTACTTAGGTGACAACAATTAATTGTTGTTGGTTGTTTATTGCCATTAAAATGATTAATTTACAAGGGGTTAATTTTGTGACTGCATAATGAATAATATATATATATCACGCATTCTACGTATCTACATAGCAGATAGTGTAAAGCTATATATCCAGTACAACGAATAACAAAAGATGTATTGTAAGCCAAACACACCATTTATGCCAATAAAGAAATACAACAATCCCTACTACAACCAGCCACCAATCAGATAATAGATCAATATATTTAAAAATAACAAAGCGTGCAGAACTTGTTTACAGGGAAGTGCACAGAGATATATGTGAAACTATTCAAGTTTTTAATAACATAAATCCAAATAAAACACGATTATAGCAGGAAAACCCAGAAATCTTTTATTCTACCAAGAATATTATTATCAATGTTTATTGTCATATTAAGGCCCTGGGTTAACATAGTTAGTATTAGCGATAGAAGTGTTGGTGTGCAGTTAATACATTTTGTTCTACGTTCTGAATTCCCTTGTACTGTTTCTTTTACTGCAGGGCTGTACGGACAGACTTGCAAAGCATGGGGTAAAACAGCACC
Source organism: Hymenochirus boettgeri (assembly GCA_019447015.1). NCBI lineage: Eukaryota > Metazoa > Chordata > Amphibia > Anura > Pipidae > Hymenochirus > Hymenochirus boettgeri. The sequence goes on from CM033469.1 coordinate 21,080,932, forward strand.
ACCTACAGGTAACTTGTAAAATACCAAGGAAATTAACTTTACGCTACACTGGTTGCAGGTGATTAAAGGGATACACCCTGTTTAATTAATCAGACCAAAAACAGCCCAACAAAATATTTTTATGCTATTATTGATGAAATGTGAAAATGTCCCTTTCCTTATGCAGTAACTGACTGCTCCCCGGATACTCCCACAGTGCGCCCTCCCCTTTATTAACGTATGATTGCCTTTGTCAAGAGATATGGGCTGTGTTGGGGACACTGACTGTGGCATGAGACAAAGGGCAGTTGGTTACTGCGTGAGTGAAGTGTCCCTTTAACTCCTAGTACATTTACCCTACAGGGAGCATTATCAAATTGTTTGTGTTTGTGGTTATATATGGTATTGGTTATATATGGTATTGGTTATATCCGGTATTGGTTATATCCGGTATTGGTTATATATGGTAATGGTTATATACGGTATTGGTTATATACGGTATTGGTTATATATGGTATTGGTTATATACGGTATTGGTTATATACGTATGGTTATATACGGTTATTGGTTATATACGGTATTGGTTATATACGGTATTGGTTGTATACGGTATTGGTTATATACGGTATTGGTTATATATGGTATTGGTTATATACGGTATTGGTTATATACGTTATTGGTTATATACGGTATTGGTTATATATGGTATTGGTTGTATACGGTATTGGTTATATCCGGTATTGGTTATATACGGTATTGGTTATATACGGTATTGGTTATATTCGGTATTGGTTATATACGATATTGGTTATATACGGTATTGGTTATATCCGGTATTGGTTATATACGGTATTGGTTATATACGGTATTGGTTATATACGGTATTGGTTATATACGGTGAATCACCCTATAGTGGGGGAAACTCTACAGAATGCATAGTTGTTAGGGCAGTGTGACTCTAATACCGTATTTTGTTTAATATATGTCCTTCTACAATGTCAGCAGTCTCATGAACAAGGTCCAGCCTTCTAGCAGGAGATCCATAAGGCTCTAGCAAGTCTTTTATGGGGATTTCGGTTCATGCCAATTCTTTAAATTCATATTTCCCCTTTTTATAGCACATTTATAAAAACTGGATGTGAAATTAAAAAATAAAATTGAAAGCCCTCGTTGTCATGCCCTATCGGTTTATTAGAATTCCTCTGTATTTTTTTTTAATCCAACTTTTATTCCCTTTTTAATAACTTTGAGAACAAATAATAAAATATGTGCAGAACAGGCAGTTCATAAATCTTTGACTTTGAGCGCAATATTTCATTCAATTCCCTTCCTCTTGCCATGGAAATGCATCAGAGCGTTTTAAGTCTATAACACACACAAACAGTCCTGATGGATCCATCTGAGTCCAAGTAAGATTTCACTTGACCCAAAGGTGTTTGTCTTCCAGTTCTATCTTCCAAGTTCAGAGTTTTCAGTCACTGCGGGACTTGATCAAACCCTAACATAAACAACTTTGGGCCCAATTGGCTATTCTGTGAACATTTAACCTCCACCCCCAAAGGAAAACTTTGCTGGCTTCTTAATCTGTTTGAACAGTGTTTTTTGATGAAGAGGCTGTAGCCTTGCACCAATTTCCTCATTTTAACAATAAATAAAACTTCTTTTCCATTTCACTCCGTTTTATGAAAACAGTTCAACCATCATTTCTGAATAATTATCTTTAACAAGAGAAATAACCTTCTGTTTGTTATAACACATGAGCATTGATAATATTCTTATAATGCTTGTCTCTCAAAATGGGAAATATGGAACCCTGGGATATTTTAACTGTGGCTTTGACCTGGTTTGATAACCGGCCTATCATCGAATTAGAGAAAAAGGCTTCAGCCTTTAGAGAGTTGGACATTGTTCTTGTCATGTAAAATAGTTTTTATACAAAAAAGATAAACACCAGGATCTGAAAATAAAGGGACTTAAATATTTAGAAACCCCCCTTATAGAAAACATCCTATATGCAAATTCAGGTACTTCAGGATTCTAAAGACCATTTATTCTGCAAAGAAGGGGAAAACATGCTAAATAAGACTGTACAGTAGTACGTTAACTTGACAGTGACATGTCATAGGGTTATGCTTGAGCAGATCTTGAGCAGATTTTGACTTTCTGATCTAGATTTTTGAATTTGAATGAGATCTTATATATTTAAATCTTCAATAGGTTTAGACTTTTGGAATTCCTGAAAATTCTACTGGGTCTGAGGGTTTTCAAAACCAGCAGTTACGAAACAAAACTAGGTTTGTAGTGCCTAGTGAGGACCTAGCGATGTAGGTCCTACCACTGGGTACTATTAAAGGGCATGTCCCCCCCAAACTAAAATTTAACCTACTGCTGACCCGCTGTGTAGTTTTAAAAAATAATTTCCTTACATTTCTGCTCCTTATGGTTCTCGTGCTATGCTTGTCCAAAGTTCAGGAAAATGAAGAATAGGTGGTGTCTTCCTGTGTGAAAGGTTTCTGCCCACTCCTTGTCCTCTGAGAGGACAGTGGCATGTGCCGGGGAGCATTTCCCCCTCCCTCCTGATCTCTCCATTTCTGCTAGCATAAAATGTTTTTGATATAATGTAGGGCATCCCTTCCTACCCCCAAACGCTATGTTAGATTGCTAAAAAAAGAATTCAGACTCTACTACTTGGCTGCTGGTCCAGCCCCTATTGGCTAGTTCTGGCAAGCAGGGAGATGGATCAGAGTGAAGCTGGAACGAAGGGCTGTAAGTAGAGTTTGGGTTCTTTTTTTAGCAATCTAATATAGAGGTTGGGGGTGGGCAGAGATGCCCTACACTATATAAAAAAATGGTAGTTTAGAGGGTGGAGATGCCCTTTAAGGGGAGGTTTAGGACACTACAGTTGTTATTTAATAAAGTCCAGCTGAACACATATTGGATTGTTCTTCTTATATTTTCTCAAGCAAAGTAGCACTAAAAAAACAGACAATTTGTGCAACCAGAGAAACAAAATCTTTCCTGTAAAAGTAGGAAACATTACATTCTGGTAAATACAAGGATATGATGCTGTACTCAAGTAGACACTGATTGATCAAGTGGGTCCAATAGACATTATTCTAGCACATTAAATATAACAAATATTTACAATGTGATATCACTGCTAAAACTGTTATTACATGGAATCATTATGGGAATAGACCAAACATCCTGTCTTACACGTCTATATGCAAATAAACAAAACACAACTATTCCTAAATGTTGTACACTTGTGCAGTAATGGAATCCTACCCTCCAGGAAAGTCTCAAACAATGTGATGACAAAATCAAGCATTTATGTGTGTTACGATCCGTATCTGTTCAGAAAGGTAACCCAGGGCACCTCCAGCAAACTGGTTATCAGGAAAAGACAAGTTGTAGACAGGTCACAGGCAAAGGTCAAAAGTCTGGCGGCAATCAATAAGGTTGGTCAGGAAAACAAGCAGAAGTCAATATCTGGAAATATTACCGTAGGTCCAAAGTAAAAGCTTAGAGATTCAGGCAGAAAAACACTGATCTAGCACCAGTGAGACAATAGGGAAGGAGAGCTAAATAGGAAAAACTTTGTTTTTGAACAAATCCAAGAGTGCCCAGGATCTGGACTATGTTTATGTATAATTATATTTACCTGGAGGCACCTGGTGGAAAAGCAGGAAGAGTGCACTGGGACCAAGGTATATACTTACCTTGATAAATTGTATATAGGTAAATTACCTCCCAAACCCCAAAACTGCAAAATGTGAAAGATGAAAGACTAACTTGAAATGCTGGCCAATGTTCTGTCACCCCCTTTCTGCTTCTTTATTTTTCTGGTTAGCAGCTGCCAGTCATTCATGTGACAGTTGACATCACAGCCAATGACTGAATGATTCCCCCCACCCCATAGAAGCCTTCTCTGAGCATGTGTAAGCTTGTTAAATAACTTGGAGAGGAAGCCAAAACCTTTTTATAGGGAAGAGGGAGAAAAATATTTTGCTGCACAATAGGTTAGTCCTACATCTGTCAGCTTTCTAATTATTGTGGTGATTTAACAAATATAGTTTTTCATGCCCTTTAAATTTAAAGGAGAACTAAACCCACATTTTTACACTCCAGAATCTGAACATATACCCTCTAAAAACACCAATAAACTGTAAAATAGCAATACAGTAAATAGCAATAAAGTAAATGTTACCACTTGAAGAACTGGATGAAATAACTGTGTGTATGTACAGTGACTGGCCACACCCCTGATCTCAGTCACATGCTCCCTTGTCTATTCTGTCCTGCAAAAGGATTGGCTAGAGGCTACTAGTGGGTGTGACCAACTAACTAGTTCCTGCAGTATCTTAGGACTGAGCATGTGTAAAGAACATAATGGTCAGTGACCACACTGTGCAATACTGGAACACTGGGAAATAAGATACAAACCTCATGTTAAAAAGTTACATTTCTCAACAACAATATTAAAATGAGAGGTGAGACACTGTTTTTATATCAAGGAGATCTGCCTTCTAATTCAATGTTGTTCAGAGACTTTAGTTGTCCTTTAAGTTTTCTTCTATTACAACTTAATATTGCCATTTAATTCTACCCATTGACTAAAAGTCAAAAAGGTATAGAACCCCTTTTTGTTGTTTTTGTATTCCAAATAAGAAACTAATCTTTTGTCAGTTGAGAGACGTAATATCGTTCTTCAACCAATCTTTCCTACACGTCTTTGTATCATTTCCACTGACTCAAGACTTATTTTAGAAATGACATCACTTCACTGGTATCTTCTGCTCTCACCAAAGGGGAAAAAAAACACACGCACACTCTTAACAAAAAGGACCAAATGTTAAACAAATCGATGGCTGCTCCTTCACATAAATCATTCTGTGCTCAGCTTCCGTTTTGGGAATGGGGTCAGTGTGGTTAGCAATATTAATAATTCTTCTAAACAGGCCAGCCAGATTACCACGTAAGAGGCACAGAGGGCAGATAACATCAGGTCTGGTGGGAGGCAGACACTGTAGGAAGTGATGTCAATCAGGACAGGTCACACAATTGCTCTTGTGTTTATAGCTGAGAGCTCAATAAACACGGCTGTTTGTCTTTACTGGCTGGCTACTGGGAATTTATAGTGTTAACGTTGCATCAGTGAGGTCAATATATTTTCTCAAAACAGTTATTTAAATGAAGCCCATTGTCTAGTTGTTATAGATATGTACTGCATTGTGTGAACATATGGAACCTACAGTATAAGGTCAATTTGTTTTCCTGACCTTGGCCTATCAACATCAAGGTCATCCTGCTGGACCAATGTGCTTCATTTAACATTGGACAACCAACGTAACATGGTAACATAACATAGGCCTTTGTCTCTATTTATGTTGTCACAACTTTGCCTAGACGAACATAGAGATTTGTTCAACCACCCTGAGCATTTGCTGTCCAGTGACTAAATGGGGGTTATTAATTAATGAAGCATAAAGGGCCCTATTTGCAAAGGCGCGGTCCCGCTTTTTAGCAATACCGCGCCTATACTTATCGGTTTAGCGATTATTAGACCGTTCGTTAATTTCCATTCGGCTTAGCGATTGTTAAATTACAATCGTTAATGTTAATTAACGATAATGATTATAAATTAGCGGTAACGATTCCAATAGAATCCCCATAGAATACCATGGTATTCTACCACCAAACGTTAGTTAATTAATGAACGTTCGGCCTAAATGGCCCAAAGTGTCTTCATTTCTTGTACAAGGCACCAAACATGCTAATAGGTTATCTTAGTGTTATGGTCGTCTAAGTAAATGTTAATAACCGTCTGTGTCCCAAGCGTGCTAGGTTACATCATATGTAACATATGACCAGTGTTCCCTCTAATCTGTGCACATGCACAAAATTCTGCAGGCCTGAACACACAGGTTAAAGTGTGAGCATACAAAAATCTGCTGGACAGGGGCGTAACTACCAGGGGAGCAACCTCAGGGGTGCCAAGGGGACCCCATCTTCTTATGTTTCCTATGACAGATATAGCTCCTCCCAGAAAACCACTGTGGAGGAAGCACGGATAGGGGCCCCATCATAGTTTTGCTGGGGGGCCCAGTGAATTCTAGTTATGCCACTGCTGTTGGAATATAAGTTCTGTGATGTGCAGTGCACAAAATGTAATTTTGTATGCACACAGACAGTTTATTTGTGCGCACACAGATCTTACGTTTTTTAAGTTAGAGGGAACATTGCCTATGATAGACTGCCTATGATGTATATGCGTTCGGTCGGGGGGCATTCATCAACGAACAACCGTCAAACGAATACACACGCCCATTCGGCACGGGTGTGAGTTGTGATCAGGGGTTGGAGGTCTGCTGCAAAATCGTACGTGTGTACGAACCTTAACTGTTGACTTAGGATCGACTGCTAGAGATGAACCAAAAAGGCAAGTTTAACTCCGACAGCGATTCTGCAGAATGTGTAAAAATGTAATAAAACCAAAAATGCAAATCAAACCCAATAGAAGACAACGGAAGCGGACTTTAAAGGATATGGACACTGGGAAATTAGATTTTTTTAAAATTGCCCATTACTGGAAACTACGGTATAATTCTTCCTGTACTATCAGTTTACTAATTTGTTGATCTGTCCCCTATATCTTTAGATATCCTGTCTGAAACATCTTACACATCAGCTGTCGATCAAGTGCTTTTTTATCATAAACATACATAATACATACTCTGTTATGTAAAGTTTGGCTGTAGCTGGAATGGTGACAGTTGGTATGTGAACTGCATGATGGGAAATTCCTTCTCCCAATGCTGCCTCATAGGGGTTATTGAGCATGCTTGCCCCAGAATATTCAACATCAAACATTGACACAAATTTAGAATTTTAAATGTTTGTAATCATATTTGAATGAAATTATCCAAAAGTTCCGTTATTCACAAATTTCTAGATTTCCGCCAGATCTCACAATTTTTAAAACCCGTAACTCGTTTTGAAACTAGGGCTCATCACGATTGGCTTCATCCAGGGCAACCCTGGTTACGGACTTTAGTGTACAAAGTATTTCTTCCATCAACAAAGTATTTGGGGCTAAACACCATTTCCTATTGGCTTTAATAGATATCAATCTAAGAACTACATTACGTTTTCTCTGTCTGGAAGTCAGTTGCTGTATCTTTTTTGTATGTTCTTTATTTCCCTAAGAACTCTTGAATACATAATCTTAAGCTTTATGTAATTTGAACTGACCTGTGTGACTAATTACATTTGCTCTGTATTAACTTGACAGCTTATTGGCTTATAGGGACTAATGGGAAACAGATAGCTTGCAAAAAGTATTTCATACTAAAAATGCGAAGCCGTTGCCAGATCTTAACGTGAGTTCCCTAAGAAATAGTATTCGGAATACTTAAAGGACAACTAAAGCTCAGAACAACACTGAATCACTGTTCAATTACTTTAAGGGCATGTTCATCCTTTATACAAAACTTGGTCAACTGTCAATCACTTCCCCCCAACCCCAACAGATATATTTTGCACTTTACTAGCTATATTACTGACCAGATATTTAATTATTGTCCCTATTCTGGCAGAGTAAGCTGGCCCCTCCCTTCATGCAGTCAATCAAGGCAGTGATTGATGACATCACAACCAATGATTGACTGCTGTTTTCCCTGCTGCTTTCTCTGTACATGCTCAAGCTTATCAAAGCTCTTAGGGCTCGTTCACACTAGGGAACCTTTTGGTGCAATGTCACCAGCTTTTTGTTTCAGGGGTGGACATGCCCTTTAAATATTCTTATTACAAATTTTAAAAACGAACCCCTTAAAGTTAGCGGGAGATAAAAATCCGAAAGTTCTGATCGAATTTACGGTAAATAACAATAGTAAGTTAGTGTAAATGTTTTAGGGACCTGGGAAATAGTCGGGGGAACTTGTACATACAACCAAAACATTTAAAAACTAAACTTCTTCATGCTGTTTTTAAGCTTCCACATTAGATTTTTTATAGATATTCGAGGGTTACCAAAATCAACTTATATATTCAAGGGTTAATGAAACCGATCGCCGTATTGGAGGGTTACATAAAAGTTTTAAGATTTTCAATTTCCTAATTTTTTGATAATTGTTGAATTTTCAAAACAAATTGAAAGTTTGTTTCATTGGAACTTCAAAACCCTCAGATCCGATAGGGATCCGGGTTCTGTTCCAACCCACTCTACATCTCTAATAGCCAATATTCTCCAACAGTCTCATTTCCTACAACCCTTTATACAGAATGTGCCGTACAGGGCTTTCCCCCCCTATTCTTTAGCTAATTTAATGGTAGGCATTATTCGTATAAACTGATTATAGTAACAATCATGATATATTTCATGAAGTACCAATACCAATGTTTCTATCTATGTACCCCCAATGTACAGGTGCACTGTTATTGTAAAATTCCGGCACCAGAAAATCATTTTGCTGTCCTTATTTTTCTAGGATAAGGTTGAAAAAATATAATATGTGGTATGGAAAATGTCACCATGTGACTACATAACCCTTTCTGTCTTCTCTAAATAAAAGACACATTAAACCTCCATGGGAGTTCAGGACCTATCCAAGAATTGTCTTTTGTTGTTCTTGGGGCATATATTTTTTTTTGTAGTTTAAACTCTTCTTATCTAAAGCTCATCTATAAAAATATGCCACTAGTCCAAGACTGAACCGTATTTAAAAGTAAGAGCTACATTTGTCTGATGTTCATTTTCAATAATACATTTCTAAGACTCTTAACATATTTGGCTGCAAGCCCGGAAATAGCGTTTGTGGATCAAAGTAATCCCCAAGGAGATACACTTTATAGCACAGAGGAATGGACGGATTTTTTACTGCTCTTAAATTCTTCAGGATTTTTCCAGATTTTCCTTTGCATCGAAGCAAATCATTGAAAAAATATTGGAGGGGGTCAAGAAAAATGCTTCTGGAGGTTATAAGGGGGCAGCCAAAATCTGTTCGTCCGACAAACGTCTTTTCTTTTGTTTTTGCTACAAGTCACGGGGAACGGAGATGAGATGGGTCGACCTTTTTCTTTTATTATTATTTTTTCTTCTCCGCATTGTTATTTGTGAAAACAGATCGCACGTGGATATTCTCGTTCGTGGATAGACGGCGTTCGAAATAATTGACATATTCCAGATGCCACCCCCAAATAGACCATTATTAATATTATCTTTAGAAATATTTATTCAAAAAGATAAATCGTAAAAAGGTCAAATTTCCGTTTTTCCCCCAGGACTTTACAAACATTGGATTTATTTGGAGATGGGATGGATCAGCGTGCGTTCCTACTAAGCCTGTAAAGCTTTTTTTATCGGTTTCTTCACAGCCGGGGATGTCTGAACCCCATAGACCTGCCAAATTTCTCTTGAAGAGATGCTGGAATTTCTATTGTGAGTCCTTGGCGTCCTGTAGATACTGTAAGGTTTAGTTGTCCAATTTGGTTATTGCCATTGTTTTATTTCAACCTTTATATCAACGTTCCTACTGATTGGGGCGGAATAAGATAAACATTGACTTACAGTGAATTAACTCAAATCACAGACGCATTGACTTTAATAATTGATATTTTTGCAAAATTAAATGAATGTTATTATCAGACTAAATTAAGATAATCCTTTTTGTCTTCCAGTGGCGTACCATCAGGGCCCGTGACTGTGGGGGAGGATCATCTTCCCAAGCCTCCGCAATCAGCTGTTTAAAAGACCGGAACCAAATGGAAGTTTAAGGAATAAAAGGTGTTAGCCCAGCCATACATGACTTGAAACCGACGAGTTCCGTTCCATTTTCAATTTTTCAGAATTACGGACCCGGATCCAACACGGAATCCGGTTCCAAAATCCGAATATTCCGTCATGAAACCAGACGGATCGTTTCGATTTCGGGTCTTTTGGAATTTCGTGACTACTTGACAGTAGTAGCAATAAAGTTTATTGCAATGGATGCTCTGATCCTATTAATAAAAAAAAAGCCCCTAAAAAAATTGTCATTTACGAGAGGTTTTACCTTTATCTACTCTATTAATGAAACCCATAGATCCATGACTTATTTCACATTTGCGAACCCATGGGGCTATATTGATAAGTTATAATGAGGAATTTTAAGCACATCTGTTAAAAAGTTTCTGGGCGTTCTCGGAGTTTTAAGCCTTGTGATTTCTTGTTTCCGTTAACATTCAGTGAAAATATCCAGTAAGATACAACAGCTTCACAACTTGAAAGAATTCTAGGATGTTGCAAATCTAACCCATAAAAAGTGATGGTTAAAGCAGATTTAGTTTGTATTCCACATAGAGTATTTAACTGTCACAAAACAGATATATCTTGCAATCCATCTTCAGTTGGAGATAGAAGGATTGTTCCAAGGATTGGAACTGCAATAAAACACATCACATCGACCCAGAGTTAGATGAGGTTGGGAAGAGTCTACGATGTAGCTCTCTTTTGCAATATGCAACTTTTCATGGAAGTCCTTTAGTGAATGCCATGATCGCTTTTTGGCTGAACAGATGTCACACTGGTTCTGCTCTCAACTTGTATAGTACTCTAAAGGGAATGTCCAGCCAAAAAATGACTCTTCTTTAAAAAAAAAAACACCTTCGCATAGTTTAGACACTTCAAAGATGCCCCAGAGCTTACTTACCTGGCGTGGTCCCTCGCCACTTCTGCTCCGCGGCTGCTGCTGACAGCCACTCCACTCCACTTCCTGGTTGCGGCTGTCAGTTAGGGCGCGATGTGACGTCATGCCCAATCGCCTGACAGCCACGACCAGGAAGAGAAACAGCTTTCAGCGCAGAAGTCCTCTGCTCCTTTTTTTGCTCAAAACAGGACAGGGGGCGGTGCCTAGATGGCGAGTGACCGGGTCCGGTAAGTAAGCTCTGGGGGATATTTGAAATGTGTGAACTATGCAAAAGTGGGGTTTGGGAGAGTCATTTTAGAAGAGTCATTTTTTGGCTGGACTTGCCCTTTAAAGTTATGCCATAATAACATGGAAGAGAGGAAAGAGTTGAAATAAAAACTCAATAAAAAGTTTAAATGCTTGAAAACAAAATCTGGGCCATGGAGTCATAGCTAAGAACTACCCAGATGTCTAAACAAACTATTTAAATCCAGTTTTTTTTATTTAAAGGGCAATTCCATCCTTCATATGAAATAGTTAAACCCCCTAACACCTGTGGCGCGCAAACAGGGGAGGAGGATTGAGCGCTCGAGCTTAGGCGTCCGTGATCCATTATATTTACACCTCTCTAGTATATAGGATTGCACAGTTAGCTACAATAACACTTATTTATAAATATGGGGAAATTACACTCACCTTTCCTATGCGCCACACCTGAATAGTACTCAGGGCAAGGAACTAAACCAATAAGCCTGGGTACTGATCAGATATAATACTTACATGAAGTTTTCCTTTGTGTTTCAGTCCGCTCTTCTACTGTCAGTCACAGTACGTGATATATCCAATGGAAGACGTGCTTCTTTGCAGAGCGTGTCTTCCCATTGGCTGCATCCTGGACAGCATAGACAAGCAGAAAGTAAAAGGAATCGGCAATGGAACGTTTACTACCCAGGGGCGAGTAGTTCTGCATGGTTACTATTCATAGGTGGGAGAAGATGAGCGAGTATAATTGTCCTTTATAGGGCATGTCCACCCCAAAAACTATAATGTAACTCCCATACTGGCCCCACTGTGTAGTTTAAAATAAACTGTACCTTACATCTCTGCTCCTTATGGTTCTCCAGCTATGCCTTTTTCAAAGTCCTCAAAGTCCAGGAAACTGAAGACTCCAAGCTGTCTGTGAGCCATCCGTTCCCTGCTGATTCCTTGTCCTCATCAAGGTTTGAGGCATGCGCAGCCCCCCCCCCCCTACTATACAGATTCATCCTCAGCCATCTTTGCACCTAGCGTGAAATACTTTGTAGGTAAGGTAAGTAACCCCGCTGCAATATTTCTTTAAAAAAAAACAACAACAGATCCATACTTATGGAGCCTTCTCTCCCGTGGTGTTTCCAGTGACGTCAGCCTACCTCTCAGGCAATCACAGACGTGGCTGAGGTCTGGCCCCTGCTTGCAAGCAGGAGGCCGGATCAGATCGCCACAGGAGAGAAGGCTGTGTAAGTAGGAATCTGGGGACTGTTTTAAAGAAATATTGCGGCGGTTGGGGGTGGATAGGGGTTACCTTACCCCCAAAGTTTGTTTTGGGGGTGGACATGCCCTTTAATATTATATTTGTACATTTGCTCCTTTTGCATATACAATGAAGGAACAGAAAAGTCCAATAAACAGGGTCTCAAAAGCTAAATGTCATCCAATGTGAATGGCTTTTATTGCAATGAAATGGTTGCAGTGCTGATTATTATAATTTGTAGGGGGAAATTACACTTGTTTAATCCATATTTTTGTTTAATGTCTATAGTATTAATACAACTGAGTTAGCAACAACATTAACGTGTGATATGGGGAGCTGTCCAGCTGCTGATTGGACTGTGAAATGGGATGCTGTGTTTCATACCCAGTCACGGAGTCTAAGATTCCATGAGTTCTCCAAGATATTCTTAGAATTCGAAAATGGTGTTTATTCAGTTAAATATGTAACAAAATTTCAGGATGGGTCTGTGCACACGTTACATGCATTCTCAAAGCCTGGCTTCACCTGCTATCATTACTCTTCATTTCTAAATACAAACAAGACTTTCAGAAAATGGTCACAGCTATTATAATTATTATTATGGATTTATACAGCGCCAACATCTTCCGTAGCGCTTTACAATTACATGGATACATTCACATCAGAGAAGAGCTTACAATCTAATCACTTTATGTACACATACAACCTATCAGTATGTCTTTATGATTGTGGGGGAAACCAGAGTGGCCGGAGGAAACCCACGCAAGTACGGGGAGATCATACAAACTCCTTGCAGATGTGTCCAAGGGTGGAATCAAACTCAGGACTTCAGTGCTGCAAGGCATCAGTGCTAACCACTGAGCCACCGTGCTGCCCAAACTTATCTACAGGCTTTATTTTTGGCCTGGGTGTTATTGTGAATGTACTGTAGGTGGCACTGTTGTGGAAAGGCTATAAATATAGGTTATTGACGCTACTCTTTAACACTTGATAAAGGCTAAGCGGCCAAAACATTGTGTGTTATTGTTGCTGCAATAAATTGGGATTACCACTTGAAATATTAAAAATTAACGACTGGACATCCCTGTTCTTTACATTGTGGAGTATTGAACTGTACCATTCTCTTTTGGCTGGTGTAATGTAGTAAAAAAACACACTGCAAGCAGCAGTTTTGAGCAGTACCGCATATCGGTGATGTTGAAAATAATTAATAACGCTATGCAATATTGCAGGAGAGCAAGATAAAAAGCAGAGGAGCACACTACTTCAGTGAACACTTCTTTATTCGTGCAAAAACAACAGCATACAACGTTTCGTGGACACTAGGCCCCTTCCTCAGGCTATATTGCAGGAGAATATGGTTCTACACAGCAAGTACGATGTACCCTGCGTTACCGCTATGGCTAGTGTGAATGTAGCATCAGTGAATCTTGTCTTGATTAGAGATGGACTAGAACTCGAACCCGAGTTTGAGTAGAACTTAACAAGTCCGAACGGACTCAGACTTTTCGCTAACCCTAATGTATAGTTCCATTTTTGGTAACCCTTGAAAGTATCGTTCAGTAACCCTCGAATGTAGCTTGCACAAACCCGACAATTGCCCGCTCGTGTTTAAGAAGTGTTTTAACAAGTTTTGGTGACAGTGACATGTCCCCCAGACCATTTCCCAGGTGCCACAGCCATTTACAGTAAGTTACTATTGTTAGTTTATCTGTAAATCATCCGAACTTTTCGAACTATCACATTGACTTTAATGGGTCTGTTTTCGAACTTGAAGTTTGGCCATCTCTAGTCTTGATCCCTAGTCACTATCCCTAGATCATATGTTTTGTTGTCTTTAGGCCGCAATAATTAGATTCATTTTTATACATAGACATAGATACTGTAAATAGTAAATCCCAGCTGTAGTAAGAAATAGATAAATGCCAGGAAGCTGATGATTATTTATTAACACACATTCATTAAAGAATTCAGATCTATTTTTAGTTATGGGCCTGGCCTACTTTATTCAGAAATGGATGTTTGGCAATTCTTCTCTGTCCCAGAGTAGAGAAAACAAACAGGGTTATTCAATAAAAGTTTTTATCGTTTAAAATGGTGCTAATTTTGCCCCAACCAATCAGATCTTATTTAACATTTGAAAGCTAACATCTGATTGGTTGGGGCAAAATTAGCACCATTTTAAACTATAAGAACTTTTATTGACTCTCACTAAAAATCTTTAAGAAAAAAGAAA
>CM033469.1:21100320-21335094 GCA_019447015.1 Hymenochirus boettgeri
CAGATTTTGTTAAGTGTGGACATGCCCTTAACTGCCATTTCTTATTGAATTATCAAAAACACATTTTCCTTACAGTTACAAATATCTGGGTCAGCAGTGACAAAACATTCAGAGTAATAATATGTCAAGATTATGAGCAAATTTAATGATTAAAGGACAACTCCACCTCTATAAGAACATCTTTTAGAAAGATGGCCTCTTTAAAATATGTTGATATATCATAGTTTTGTCTATGAATTCATTACTGTATGTCTGCTATGCTTCTGGATTCCTCATGAACTGAGCCATTTAGAAACCTGTACTGAGCATTTACTGAGCCTGTACTGAGCCTGTACTGAGCCTGGGCATGCTCAGAAGTGGCAGACAGGGGATTAACATTCGTCATTGGACTGTGTGTCACCTGTCACAAATCCATAACTGACAGTTACTAACTGGAAGAACCAGGAAGCAGAAACAGGGGCAAAAGGACATTGTGCAGGATTTCAGGTTAGACTTATAATTTCACATTTCAAACTATTACCGTTTAGGGGGTGATTTTACCTGTATGTAAGTTTTCATTTTGGGGCTGGACTTGCCCTTAACAACAACGCCCAGCTTTATAGTATCAAGCAATAAATTGCCTATATTCAATAAAATATTTCACTTGAGAGACATCAAGCTTTCCAAGCAGTCACCTCTTTTTTTCCATTGGGTTTTAAAAGAGTGAACTCTGAGCTTCCAGTTGGGTAAGCGTCATATTATTACTAAAGTGTCTGGGATTAAAAAAAGGCAAAGACACCAATGGAAAATAAAATGGTATGGGTAGATTAGATGTTTAGATTTCAAATCCGTTGTCATTAAGTGCCAAAACTATCCAAACAATGGGATCATTGGATTTATTGGGGGAGTGGGTGTAAGAAGTTAAGGCTAATGGGACCTCTAATGCGAGTGTAATTTATGGTCTATAAATGTCTAGGCTCTTAAAACCAAGTCTACGTTGTGTCTATCAGGTAGGGTGGATGAAACAATAGGATTACCTGGCTTGAGAATGTTTCCACTACATTAGCCAAGAAAATTAATAATTTTAACGTTTTATCCACTAGAACTTTTTGGAGGAGATGAAATCTTGCTTAGTTGGGATCACCAGGGGAAGTAAGTGCGATGGCATATACATCAATGCACATAGAATGTCCCATCGTACATATATAGATCCCACTCAATTACAACTCTTAATATCTAACATTTACTGTATTAATCCATATATAAAAATAAGCCGAGCTTACAAGGAAGCCCATACGACTCAGAACTATGATCTAATCACATAATAAAAGAGTTTCCATAAACCATCACTTTATTTTAATAAACAACAGTAGCTTCCAGTTATTCTGTAGAGTGAGCCAAGATTTTATGTTCTTGTGCAGTGGGATTTTGTCAGGCAGACCCTCCCTACTATATACAAAAGAAACCTGTAAGGCTTCCTGAGTGGACTCACTTCATGGATTTTACTGCAGTAGAAATATTGCAAAGCAGACAGACGACTCCAGATTTCACATACCTGACATCACCA
Organism: Hymenochirus boettgeri; assembly: GCA_019447015.1. Taxonomy (NCBI): domain Eukaryota; kingdom Metazoa; phylum Chordata; class Amphibia; order Anura; family Pipidae; genus Hymenochirus; species Hymenochirus boettgeri. Next base: position 21,101,867 of record CM033469.1, read on the forward strand.
GTAGGAAAGGATACTAAATATGGGGTGGGGGTGAGGTTGTTGCCGTTTGTTAAAGCAAAAACAGGCATAAAACCAATTGTATATAGAAATCCTTCTGTGCTGTCTGCAACATTCTATCCTACTGGGCTCCATTAAGTAAGATTCTATCTTTTCCATATTGGTATATATTACACGCATTTTTAGAGAAGACGTTAGAGGGGGGCAAAGAAAAAGTTGTTGAAGTGAAAGTCTGAGGAATCGTTTTTTTGAAAGGTTGAAATAAGAGGGTGGAAATAAACGATAATTATTTACCGAAAAATTAGTGATAAAAAAACTAGACAAATTCAAATGTGTTGACTCCACTGTTTTTTGTTTTAAAGGGCTGTCCACCCCTTTGATTATTTTTATATGTTGTAGGGCTAGTTCCCCCAGCCCCAACCGCTATATTTATATTGTCAAGAAAGTCCCCCATTCGTTACTTACCTTCCCTCTCTCCTCCGCCGAAATGCCTGGCCTTCTGCTTGCACAGAAAAGCAAGCAGGGGTCCGAAGCCGTTGTGGTGATTGGCTAAGGGACAGCCAATCACAGAGCACGGCTGCCGGGCAGTTCAGAAACGCCAGAGGAGAGAGAGAAGGTAATAAGATCGGGGACTTCATACAAATATTTTATTGCGGTTGGGCTGGGGCAACTATCCCTAATATGTGGGGAAGTGGATTACACTGGGGGAGGGTGAACAAAACGGTAGGGAGAGGGTGGAGAGGGAGGGGGGGGAGGCAGTGAAGGGCCTGCTCTGAGCAAGCTAAAAACCTCTGAGAGGACAGCTCAGAGGTAGAAACACAATTTCCCTGGTGGCCATTTCCTGGTGGTCAGTTTTTATAATTTGGGGGGGGACATTACAGGAGAACCATTGGAGCTGGGAGTAAGGTAAGGATTTTTATACACTACAGAGTGGGGCCAGTAGTGGGTTAAATTTTAGTTTTGGGGTGGACATGCCCTTAATGATTTTCAACAATTCATTTTTTTAAAAAATTGTAAAAATATGAATTACTCATTATAATTCATAATTCATCATTCAGAAAATTGTATCTATGGGGTAGTTTGGAATGTGCATTTTTTTATCAGATAAGTAGACACTTACTATAGAATTGAATTTTCTTTACGGTGGTGCACTCACTATCAATCATTGTCTGTACTTTATTAGGAAGGTTAGATCAAGCTTGCACTTGTAGCCCCCAACCTGGCCCTCTAGAAAATGCTGTGAAAGTTTTACATTTCCGTGGAAACATAGACTTACTCAGAAGTATCTTCTTCATGAGGATCATTATATCCAAATACTTACAGGGAATTCATAAAAGTTCTAATAGTTTAAAATGGTGCTAATTTTGTACTTTTATTGAATCCTGTAGTCTTTATAAGGATCGGCTATCCACAGCTGAACTGAAGGGTATGGAAATGTAATTTATTTTTATTATTTAATGATCTATCCTTGATCAAGTACAGTAGTTGCATTGGTTTCTTTGTACTTATGGCATCTGATTTTAAATAAATGTTGTCCTACGTTGCAACATGTTGATTTTACATGGTTTTAAAGGGACGAGGTGGTTATTAAAATACTTCTTTATTGAAATATTTTAAATAATTACGACATCACAACTTAGGCAACATGTAGACCAGGTAGCTCCTCAGGAGTTTACACATGTCTCTTCACACACAGTTGATCCACTTGTTTCTGAAATATAACCTTCATGCTTAGTGTGGTGGATGGATGTACTTTAGATCAAAATTTTACTCTTTGTCAACATTTATGAGAAGATATAAAAACAAAAGTATTTACCAGGCCGTTTGTAAAAGTTAATTCGCAGCCGAGAATATTTCATTTTTATTGTGTTTCTGCTTTTAAGGGCATTGCTTGACAACCAGTAACTGATGGAAAAACCACAATGGCTTTTTCCAAGAGAACAATTATAGATTTTTGGCAAATGAAACAAAAATGGACATTATTTTTGATTTTGTCCTGATAAGTGTGAGACAACACTTTGTGATGGGGAAAACGCACAAAAATGAAAGAATTGTCCAGCAAAAACATGAGTGAATCTTAAGTGTTAAAAACATAGGGTACTTCCATGTGGGAGTTTTAGCTGATCAAGAAATAAATAACCTTTCCTTTGCCCAGACAAGAGGATTTTTTTTAACAATGAATTGGCTAGTAATATGATGGATGATGATAGGCTCGGGATGATAGATGAGAGACCACACATTTTTCTTCGGTCCTGCAAATGGACCAAGGCAAAAAAAGATGTATGAAAATGTACAGTATATACAAAATATTCAACATGGTCCAACACAGTAGTGATTTTAGATGTTAAACTGCTCTCCGTGTCCTGAAAGGGGGTTTCTAGCGTTCAGGAAATTAATACATTTGCTTTGTGTTGGCGAGAAACAGCATTTGAACAAGACAGAATGTCGACATCTTTCTTTTCTGTCTTTTTTTTGTCTGTCTACTTTTTGACAACTTTTTGTTTCCATTTTAAATTATTATAGACATTTAGCTTTGCTGAAGCGTCCCTGTGTAAACCTTGCTTGGGTCTTACCCCTGTGTGGCTTAACAGCTACTTTCTGGCATTAAAAGTCAAGCTAAAAGTCGCAGTATTACATCCTCTTCTGACGCTGTGCATATTGCAGAAACCATGTAGTTGCTGCAAAATTCCATTCTTTAAGGCCAATCAGGGAGATTCAGTAAAAGTTTCTTATTGTTGGTGCTAATTTTGCCCCAACCAATCAGCTCTTATTTAACATTTGAAAGCCAAATCTGATTGGTGGGGGCAAAATAGCGCCATTTTTTAACATAAGAACTTTTATTACACTCCCTGAATATTTCTCCTTTGAAAAACGAAATTGATCTCTGTTAACTTTCCTAATATTGCTCTAAAAATCAATTCCAATCACATTGATATGTTTAGCTGCCACTTGTCTACAGTAATTTATGCAATGTAACAAGTAAGCATTTGAATAAACCCATAGTCAGAACTGTTAATTTCAAGTGTATGATTCCCCTCTGGTCCTAGGTGAATCGATCTGAGCATGTCGGTGGTACAGAGCTAGGGGAAGGGTATAGTAATGTCATTTTGATCAGCATTATGGGACATTTTTTTTTTTGTTCCACTTTAAGTTTTTTAACCAGTATAGGAATCTCTTCAAAGTTGATGATGGTTATGAAAGTTATCATATCTGACGATGAACTAGATGTCTCTCACTAGATCAATTCTTTTAAATGGGGATTTCAAACCTGCATACTGCCATCCAGGAAGAGGCCAACAGGTTTCACATCCCTGCTTTGGAACCAGAAGAGCTAGTTTGGAAAATGATAGGGCAGACTGATTGTGATTAATACCCAATGCTTAGGGTTTTTGATGCAAGAATGATCAATGATGGACACAAGATTTGGCTAATCAGAGGTTTTTTTCATTCTACTTGATTAGTAATAGACACCAGGACTCTTTATGGCGGTTCTTGGTTTTCTTTATCAAGAAATTATATGCATGAGTAAAGCCTTGTCACGCTAATTGGTTCGCTGCTGGTTAGCGTGACTTTAACTCCATATTAGCGCGATTCAATATCGCGTTTGCGCTAGATGTAGCGCAGGATTTTAACACCAGCCAGATAGCTGGCATTAAAATCCCGCAGTGAGTAAATCCTTTCCGGAATTTCCCCAATTCACACATCGCGATATTGAATCACGGAAGGTGCATTTACCCAGAGCAATAGTGGCTCTGGGTAAATGAGCCTGTTAGAGTTTTAACTTTAGACGTCTTTCAGCAAAGCGAACCAATTAAAGGACAACTCCACCCTCATAAGAAACATCTTTTAGAATGGCCTCTCTTAAAATAGTTGATATATCATACTTTCCTTTAATTCCTATACTGTATGTCCTGCTATTCTTCTTAGATGCTCCGTACTGCAGTAATCGGCTGCTCAGACAGCAATTAACATTCACAGGCGGGAGCACTTCACTACATATAGGGAAACGGACAGAAACTGGGAGATTCATGTCACCTCGGTCCTTCACGCCACCGTTCAAGCACGGTCATCAGTCCGTCACTGCGGATCTTCTCCTCTCCACTTTTAGCTTACTCCGTCGTCTTAGGTCGTGCTTTCACTCATTTATCCTCCCACTCGTCGACTGGAGCTAGACATTCGAGAGGGACCTATTAGTGACGAAGGAAGGCGGGGCGGAAGAGCACAAAGAGAGATGTAACGCGAGTCAAAAGTAAGTGAACACAGTAGAACGCATTTAACATTTCAACTTTACCTTAGTTTGGTGTTACCGTGTTAAGTTGCATAGAACTTGCCCTTTAAACAAATTTTAAGTTGATTTCTTTCTGCGCTAATACTTTGGCTGGTTCTCCAAAGTCCATTTTGCCCTGCACATTATGAAAAGCATAAAGGACGAAGAAAATATAAATATCTCTCCACAGACGGAGTTCGGTTACGGAATGAAAGCATGAAGCAAGAGAATAAGGAAATCAAGGTTAAGGTAAGGCAAATTCCAATTGTGTGATGTGACATGGGGTCTGTATGCCCAAAGCATAAAATGAACATGGGGAGAAGATGGTATTCCTCACAGCACTGTTATATGCATTGTCTTTATTAATTCCCTAACAAATACTTATGTTTCAGATTATTTTATTCACATAAGGTCCATCCAAATCACTATAACTCTACATCTCATTGTCAGAATAGAACTTTAGGCTTTCTTGCATGACTATGCTTGCTGGCCGTCTGCCTTTACCTAAACGGAAAAAACGCCAGGAGTCCATCGTTTCATCACCTAGCACTGCACTTGCGAAAGTGAAACTGGTCCTACTTAAAGGCGGAATAGACATACCGCAGCAGAGCTGGCCATGATGATCTGACTTTAAGCCTTCGACCTAATTCGAGGGTGTTCTCTGTACTTCCACCCCTGGGTCTGCCGGAGGCAGGGGTAAACCGAAGCACACGCTCCGGTGCGAGTTTACATGTACTAGCACCCGAACAACGTGAGCCCACAATGATCTGCCTTTCTGTCACCCTTTTAGGTGTCAGTAAATGTAGCCAGGATGTAAGGATAGGCTGAATCGTGGCGCATCGAAACCCAGCACGAATAACACTGATATTTAATCAGTTTTAATATCCGGCGAGAAATCTGCATCTACTCTCAAGTCGATTGGTTGGAACGATGTTGACCCAAAGAAAATGTTGCAGTTGAATCTGTTGGATGAGGATGACCTGCTGACCTTCATTGCTACAAAACATCGGGTTAACCCACTTGAGCCGCTGTGTTTAACTTTGGCATATTTTGAATATAAGATCACATCGTGTTTTTGCTTTCTACCACACCCAAGGATGATGCAAAAGTATTGTTATCCCTTCTTTCTGAGGACCAGACTTCATACAACTGCCTGTCATACTGTCTCACTTCCCCTTTGCTGTTGCTACCTGGACGATTTATCCAATAACCTGTGGTGTACTAGGGGTCAGCTTCCAAAATCTCTCTTCCCGGCAGCCGTGCTTCGTACCAGTCAATCTAGGACCCATTCTATTAATAACAGTCATGCTACAGCGAATCCTGCCTCTCAGACACAGAACAAAGATTGAAAGTGTTGAAAACAATCTCTGTTCCCACCACAAACATCGCATTTCATAACAAAACTAATATCTTTGCAATTTTATTACCTAGTAAAAAAATGTTATGTTGGGGAATTTCTGGGTTTCTAAAAACACAGCAACCTCAACATACCAATTAGACAACAGGAACATTTAGAAAATTTTTGCTAGCCAGCGGAATGGAAGATTTTAAATGGACAGTTTCAGTGGAAATTATCAAATTTGTTAAATTGTTAGTTTGTGTAATGCTCTCTTAGTTATTCTCACTATTTCTCCCATATTTTGAAAATCAGTTGATTTCATACCCTTTGCTGTTCCTGCTGTTGACATTAATGGAGCCTGACATTTCAGTTCTAACGGCGTCCTTCTTCTTCCCAGAATGCACCATTCCTTGGGAAGTTCTCCAAAGTAATTCTACTGATGGGCTGTTGGATGGGTCACACATGCTCAAGATTCTACTGAGCAACTGCAATCAACCCAGGTGTCTGGGACAAGGGCAGACCATAACGGTCTCTACTGGGGTCCTGCAAACAGGAAGTCCAGTGTTTCGGTTAAATTTATTTAATACTCAGACACAATGCTGAAGGGGCAGCATTAAGGTCATTAGGATGAAAAATTGCTCTTTTTTCTGAAAAGTATGTAATTGCACTGAACTTCCCTTAAAGTCTTAGTTCTGGCTTCTATGTTGGGTGGGAGTAAAAGATGAATGACACTGTTGGAAAAATGAGTATTGTTCGGATATTCGTAGCTGATTTACTAGAAATCTCGAAAATCCGTTTTCGAAACGAATGGAATCAGAATTTTCAACTAACGATCGCATTTTTCAAACATTCAATCACACTAGTTTCAAATTCACTCCACAATTTTTGATTTTCATCAAATATGGTTACAAGGGGTGCCAACCTCCTTCTCTCAGGTTACCTGGTGGACCCTACGACAACTTTGTACCTGTGTGTTGCTAGCACTAATAGAATTAATGCTATAAAGCTTTTTTGAGTGTGCCTCCCTTCAAATATAAAATAATGCATAAACATCACCGACTTGGCACGGGACTATTAGGGGAGGCACCTCACAACTGTACCTGTACCACATCCACAGACTCGGTTCAAAGTTGATTAATGTAATTAATAACCAGTAATTATCAATAATATATAGTTATCCCTGTACCAACAGATCTACAATATATGTTATTAATACCTAGTAACTTCTCAATATTAGATAGTATCCCTGACCAACCAGACTACATCTATGTAGTAATACCAGTAATTCTCAATAATCTATAGTATCCCTGTACACACCAGAACTACAGGATATGTATTAATACCAGTAATTTCAGCATATTATATAGTATTCCCGTACCACCGAACTACAGGTATATGTATTAATACCATGTAATCTCCCCCAATAGATATATAGTATCCCTCCTGTCCACCCGTAACTCAGATATGTATTAATCACCAAGTAATTCTCAATAATATATAGATCCCTGTACCACCAGACTACAGTATAGGTATTAATCACAGTAATTCTCAATAATATATAGTATACCTGTTACAACTAGAAAACTACATATTTATTAATACAGTAATTCCTCAATAATAATCATAGTATCCTGTACACACTAGAAAACAGTATATTGTATTAATACCAGTAATTCTCAGTATATTTATAGTATCCCCGTACCAACCAGGAACTTACCGATATGTATTAATACCAGTAATTCTAATATTATATTATAGTAAGCCCAGTACGCAAACTAGAACTACAGATAATTGTTATTAATACCAGTAATGTCTCAATATTATATACTATCCCTGTAACCAACCAGAATACCGATATATGTATGTAATACCATTATTCTCCAAATATTTATATAGTATCCCCTGTACCAACCAGAACTACCGTATATGTATTAAGATGCCAGTAAATTCTCAATATTTACTAGTAATCCCCGTACCACCAGAAACTACAGTATATGTATTCAATACCATTAATTCTCAATATTATATTACATATCCCTGTACCAACAGAACTACAGTAATAGTATTAATACCATAATTCTCAAAATAGTAGTATCCACTGTACCAACCCAGACTCACAGTATATGGTATTAATATCAGTAATTCCTCAATAATATATAGTATCCCTGTACCAACAGAAACACAGTAGTGTATTAATACCAATAATTCTCAATAATATATATAATCCCTGTAACCAACCAAACGACAGTATATGTATTAATACCAATAATTCTCATAGATATAGTAGTCACCTGTACCAACCAGAAACTTACAGTATATTATATACAGTAATCTCAATAATATATAGTATCCCTGTACCAAACTAGAACTACCGTATATTGTATTAATACCAGTCATTCTCCATATATATATATCCCCGTACACACCAGAAACTACAGTATAATGTGGTATACCAGTAATTTCACACTATTCTATAGTTTATCCCTGTAACCAACAGAACTACAGTATATGTATTAATATCAGTACTATCTCAATAAATATAGATCCCTGTACACAACCAGAACTACAGTATTGTATTAATACCAGTTCATTCTCATATTATATAGGAAACCCCATACACACCAGAACTTACAACAGTATATGATTATAGCAGTAATTCTCAATACAATAGAATCAGGGTACTTGAATCCCTGTACCAACCAGAACTACAGTATATGTATTAATACCAGTTAATTCCTCACAATTGATATAGCATCCCGTATCAACCAAGAACTACAGTATATGTATTAATACTAGTAATTCTCAATATTAATAGTATACCCCCCCCCTGTACCACCAGAACTACAAGATATGATTATTAATACCAGTAATTCTCAATATATATAGTTTCCATGTAACCAACCAGAACTACAGTCTATGATAATACAGTAATTCTCACTTATTATATAGTATTCCCGTACCTCCGAAACTAACAGTAATATGTATTAATACAGTAAAGTCTTAATTTAATTATATAGTATCCCCTGTACCACCAGAAACTACAGTTATGTTATTGATACCAGAGTATTCTCAATATTATAATATTAGTCCCGCGTACCAACCAGACTACAGTATATGTATATTAATAACTCAGTAATTCTCAATAGTAAATATTACCCTTGTACCAACCAGAGAACTACAGTAGTATTTATTAATACCAGGATTCCATTGTGTCCTCTGCACGACATTATGAACATTGCACCGAGAGTTTATTGTATGGCCCATTATATATTTGATATTAGGTTATCATATCCCCACGCAAACGTTGTTCTCCAGTAAAACGCCCGTAACTTGTCTTAATCTGGCCTGATATCTTAGCCCCTCCCTTCCTTTATTAATTTAGTTGCCCTTCTCTGAACGCTTTCTATTTCCAAGATGTCCTTTTGTATATGGGATTCAAAACTGCAACCACATATTCCAGTGAGGCCTTACGCAGTGCCTGGTAAAGAGGGAGATATATTTTTCTCCTGTGAATCTATTCCCCTCTGTATACAGACAATATCTTGCTAAGCCATAGCCGGTGCTACCGTGGCACTTTTTGCTACCAGCTAAGTCTGTTAATCTACCGAACCCCAAATCTTTTTTCCATTACAGATGTCACTTAACACAAGAAGTTTATTTGGTTGTAGGTGGCACAGGGATTATTAAATCCTCCAATGCATACCTTACTTTATCAACATTGGAATCTCTCTGCATTGCTGCCCATTTGAAATTTTATCTAGGTCTGTTGCAGCACTTGCATATTCATTGAAGTTTCCCAGCTCACGCACAGTTTAGTTTCATCACTAGAGAGTGTCATCACTTCTTCCAATGCCCGCTTCTAAGTCATTTATAACAGATTTAACAGAAGTGCCCCAAGTTCACAGAACCCTGATGCACTCCGTTAGAACTTCTTTAGCCCACATAGATGTAGCTCCCATTAAAATACAATTATAAGCCATAACACACCTTTGTACCTGATGTATAACCAATAAGAAGATGATGATTAAACATAACATATTACACTTTTATAAATAATTCCACGATTACTGTTACCCCCCCAACTTTTGGGTTTTTTGATCATGCTGAGTGTGCTTCAACCAAGAAGAAGTGCCGTGAATACAAAAGAAGTTACAAGTACCTCCTTCGTAAAGGGATTGAAACGTTGTAAAGTAAACCATAAGTGCTTACTGATTGAGTTACGAGGTTTTTATGCTGCGCCGTATTATAGTGAGGAGATTTCAAGCAAAGAGATTTATCTTTACCTGAAAGGAAGAAAAATAATGACATTTGTAAAAAAAAAAGGACATACTCTTAATATCCAAATTAACTTTATTAAGACAAAGTGGATAGCTAGAGAGTGACAGAGGAGCCATTTCAATCAATACCTGTGTAAAAGATGGGCGTCCTAAAAATGAACTCTTATCTATGCCGGTCTTCTCTCTACTGTAGTTTCCATTTGTTAAATGATACTCGTGGATTATTGGAAAACGGGTCAGTAAAAAAAGGAAAAAAAAACCAAAAGTGGTTTAAAGATATCCCGCACAAAAACCTGACTATAATTAACTGGAGAAGTTTCAATAGTTAAATATCTCCGTTCACAGTGAGATCCGTTCTTCATACGCCGATAAATCAACAGCCATTCGTGAATTCGCAGCAAATCATTCCTTCCAATGCGAAACACTGGTTCTGATTCCCCGTTTCATACCTCGTTGATCACATGGATATAAGAATTGGTCTTAATCCACCATCATGCTGTTGCGCATTCTCCTTAATACTCTTGGAAATTTTTTTGGACTTGTAGGTATTTAATTATTTAAACTTTCTAATCACGGCTTAGGGAACAGCGCCACTAGAACATATTGCCAATACAGAAAACTAAGGATAAAAACCATAAAATGAACATAGTAGGTTTTAGAGATGAAACAAAAGATCCGTGAAACCTACTGAAATTAACCGAAAAAAAAATCTCGGAATATTTAAAACCCAATTAAATTGGAATTATACATTATCTTTTTTTTTTAGTATTAAAAGTTTTTCCATAATTTTAAGGGCGTTGTCAAACACCCTTTAAACCTAAAACTGATCAACATGTCCATACTTGTTTCCACCCCAACTGAATATACAGCACATTATTAGATGATATATTATCCGGATCTATAAGTATTAAATGATTGCATCTGTCTTCAATTGGAAGCTGGCTCCTCCCTCCCCCAATTCATTAGGGATGGCAATCAGTGGTAGTCTAGTGGTTTACACAGTGTCACCTGATGAAGTTTGGCCTTTGCTAAAAAGACTCATGGGTTCTATTTCATCCTATGGACAAATTAATTAGACATGCTTGTACCCAACTTTGTAATATACAGTTAATTTGTAATATAATATAAAAAAAATTGCCATACGTTAATATAAATGTGAGAAAATGGAATTTTTGGAGGTGGTTTGTAGAGGTTGTTTAGTAATTTACCTGTACGAACTGCCACTTTTTTTATGAACTATGAAGACACATGTCGGTGTTCAACTGAAGTCAACATGCATTGTTTTTTTCAAGCTTCCATGTTTGTTCTTTGCCAATCAAGACACCAGACACTGTATATGCCCTAAAATAAACTTATTCTAACTTTCATATTTCCACTGTTCTTTAGTGATGGATACACCATCTGGGTCTTTTAAAGCCAAGAGCTCCAACTGTAGACATCAGTGGGGCATCCTGATTAGACAAAGTTTGTTTGAGTGACAAGAATATTTTAATTCAGGAGAGAGTCCTTATGTTTTGTCCCACTTTTTAAGTTTTTTATTGTATTAAGTCTTGTCTTGCAAAGTTCATTAAAACATATTAAGATATATCAAAAAAAATGTTCCTTGTCACAACTTCCTCCACTGAAAAATATTATTTTAAATGTTTAATATGTTCCCACATATTTTCAGACTTAATAATTTTGCACAATAATGGACCCTTCTGGAACTCAAGTTTGTAAAAAAAAAAAAAAAAATGTTGAACCGTTAATGAATATTGCATTACTGTCAGACTAAGATATAATGGAATAACAAAATACTTGTAGACCATTTATTAAAGACACTAATTTAGTGAGAAGGACAAATGGAGTGTTAACTAATTCCTAAAATAAAGAAGGAGAAAATACCTTGAGGTAATAAACATCTGGAGCTTGGTCAGGTCTTTATTGCAAAGGGTCCATGAAATATGGAAATATGAGACAAGAGAGTGGATGCATACTGGTCTCTCCAAGGCCCAAAGTATCACTCTACACACTTTTTATAGTCAAATTAGATGAGGTTAGTGCCCGTTCAGCAGAAAAAAAGCAGCAGAAGTCCAAAGAATCCAGATGTATGAACACAATAACTGGGTTTTTTTGGATCATAGCTACTCTTTTTCAGGATGAACTGGAGGCCGGTAGCATATTGAGCCCAACAGTTCGTTTAAGAAGAGGATAGAAAGAAGGGGGACAATTATTATAAAATCAGTTCCAATGTCTGACAAACCTCAAAGTGGTATGAGTAAGTTAAGCATCCGTCAATCAGGCCGTGTAATACGATTAAGGAGTAACAGGCTTGCCTAAAAGTAAAAGTGAGATATAATATATATGCTGGAGGAAACAAGTCTTAAGTAAGTAAATGGTATGAGAATAGCTTAGACCTCAATTCCTAAACTTTTTTTAACACAGGTTTTTTTTTTTATTAAAAACTTTTGTTCAGACCTTTTCAAAGCCCCCGGAATCACATATTTTTAAAAATGCTTTATTTTATTGTAACCATGTTTAAATAATACTACATCCAAAAAAAATAAATAAACACAAATGAAGCTTTGATTGGTAGGCTAGCCAGACCAATCATTGCGTGTTTGCTGTGTATTTCTAAATAGCTTCTTAATAATAACAATGCTTTCGTTTTTTTAGTTTAGAAAAAACTACTGAAAAATAACGAAGAAGAAAACTGATAGAAGATGAAAATATAAAAGATGAAGCGAGAAGCAAATGCACTCATCTGGAATTGGCCTTAGATCACTGAAAACAGAACGGACAATTCTTGATTTACAGGTATTTAACCAAGGACAATTTTTTCTGTAATCAAGCAATTGAGATGTTTAAATATCTTGCGGCTTTTCTCTCATATGTGTCAGATGGTGATACGATGATTTTTTATTCTTCTGTAACCTGTAATGTTTTTCTGATCTGAAAGTTGTGCCTAAATTAAAAAAAAAAAAAAAACAAAATAAAACACAATTATTTAAATCTCAGTTTAGATAAAGATATTATTCTTCATTCATTGGTTCTGTGGTGTTTTTACAACTAGCTACATACAAAGTCTGAATGTTTTCTGCTTACTCCTAAAAAAAAAAATGTTTAATAAATATTGGTAGAAGAAGCATATGGTTTTTAATAAGGAGATCAAAGTATATTGTTCTGTCAAGCGACGGTGTAAATCTATGACTACACTAAATACTTCCAACGTGGCAAAATAAATATATAAAACGATAATAATAGTTTGTATGGTTACAGCCGATAATTGAAATAAATAATAAGTTTGAAAAAAAAAGTTGAACCCTAGGAATATATATAATAGATATGGAATAAAAGAGTTAGTAGCGAGCGGACACTCACCATGTCTACATCCAACTGGGGTGCTTCCTAGATAGGATAATCAGTCGAAATGTAGTAAAGGAGCACTCCTAGGGTTTATTGAAGAAATACATTTTATAGTGGCTGTCTACGCGTTTCGGTCCTACCCCCGGACTTGAAACGCGTTGAGACACCACTAATTAATGGATTTCTTCAATAACCCTAGGAGTGCTCCTTTACTACATTTTGACCTTATAGATATGGATAGATATAAGATTATATTCCTATGAAAAATTTAAAATGTAACCCTGCAATATTCTGCCTGTCCGATGATGAAGATATCCATATCTTCCATGACTGTATGATTCATATCATCACATTACCAGGAAGAGCGAATTTCACAACCTTACTGCCTTATATGAAGTGAAGTCTATTTATGTTGATTAGAGAGTGAAATCCACTTTCATCCGCACGTCCCTTGGTTTTTAAAGAGGATTCCCTTAAAAAAGAACACAAGGTTTTTTTTTAAATTGTTCTTGTTCCCTTGTATTTCTGTAGCTAGAGATGTTACCCAATTACTGTAAAGCTATGATGCCAAATGACTCATTCCAAAAAATATTAGCTGCAAAGGAACTTGGAGAGAAAAAGGAGGACAAGAGATAAGGATTCAAACTTTGACTTTTACTACTAAGTATTATTAGGTTGGCCTACACTTTTTAGGGTCATATTTTGCCTCAAAAATAAACACCTTCTTGTCTCTCCTTACACGCAAAAAATGCAACCTGAGGCAATGCAACTACAATTTCCAAGGTGCCAAGTGTGCCTGATCCAAATTTATTGAAAGTGATCTGAATAGAATATGGATATACACCCCCTGCTTGTATCGAAAATGCTGGTACCAGAAATCCATGGAATTCTATTTAAACTCAAGGTGACTATATGTGAAGAAACCCTTCTAGTTAACTTCTTCTACTGAAGATCAAGTAGCATCTCAAAATCTCTCTCAAAAATCCAAGTATTTGTATATAAACGATAGGTTTGATGATAATAAATCAAAAATTGAAGATGTCAAAAAATAAACTGCAAGATATCTTGTTGGCTCAGGTGGATACTGTTAAGGGAAGGATAAAGCTTTAGGACAATTTTTACAATATTGATGACGGCGTTTATGGGAAATTATCAAGACACTATCAGGCGATACACTTACCTCAGCAAAACGAGGAAAGAAAAAACAGGGAAAGTCTGAACATCTGAGAAGCTTTAGTTAAAACACAATATAATTGGGGCTTTGTCCTCATCTAATGCTTTTGAGCTTGAGGGAAGTTTACTAGGTATTAAAAATACAATTTTTGACAATGTAGGGCGAGTAAAACGCTACTGTAACCTTTAGAGACTTGAGTACACAAACCATAGTAAAAGCAAGTCCGCATTGCTGAAATTCTGAACAATTTTTTGTTTCTTAACACCTCAGAGAGACTTAGAGAAGTTCAACGTCGCGAGCAGGCATATGGCTGCCATCTGTTAGTGATCATGTGTTTCTAACTCGGATCTAAAGGAGGTTACAGCCACAGAATGGTGCAAACCTTAGGGAGACAAGTGTCTTAGACAGAATTAAAGGAAACTTTAAGAAAATTTTCCAAAACTGATGCAATCATCAAGTTTAAGGAGGTATATAGGTTCAGTCATAATAACATTGTAGAGAGACGGGGTGGGGGGGGTACTTATTCATGGTACTAACGTTACAGCAGACAAATGGAAACACTAGCACAGATGTATTTATTAAAGGCATAATCAGACTGGTTATGGGTTTTTTTTAACAGCTAGTAGAATTGTCAATGTAGGTTGCAAATATACCCAAGGGTTATAACTATAAACTAGTTTAATGGGTGAAGATGTTGTATTTTAGTTATTTGCACAATTCACGTGCACTGCCTCATTGAAAAAAATGCCTCACAAAAAGAATGCGGAAAATCCTTTCCACAAAGTGATGTGTGTGTGAGGAAATGGGTGTGAGAAATACAACATTAAACAAGAAAAGGGAGCATCTTTCATACACAAGATCTGGAATTAGATAATAAAAAATAACCTTACTTCACCCTTAAAAAGACTGAACCTGTGATTAATGTTGAAAAATGTCGATGTGTACAGTAGAATTTGACCTGCTCTCTGTGAGCTTGGTCCAGATCATGATCACACAAGGACTGCCAGTTAATGTGGTGGTGAGAGATACAACACCAGCTTTTAAAGACATTAATAAGCTT
Source organism: Hymenochirus boettgeri (assembly GCA_019447015.1). Taxonomy (NCBI): domain Eukaryota; kingdom Metazoa; phylum Chordata; class Amphibia; order Anura; family Pipidae; genus Hymenochirus; species Hymenochirus boettgeri. The sequence goes on from CM033469.1 coordinate 21,117,326, forward strand.
TGAAGGGCATATACTCCATAGGGTTACAACTCAGAGAGAACCATTTTCTCTAAACATTTGGTAGGTTGTACAGATACCCATATGAATAAAAATGACTGGAACTGAGATCACCAGTAAAGATGGCAAAACATTCCCTTTAACCACTGTTTTTTTTATAATACAGCTCCAACAAATTTTTTTAAAACAATCCAAGAAGAGGGAAGTATTATAGATTTTGACAGCTTTATTTGAGACTTGTTTACATTTTTATGATTCCAAGAAATAAACAGTTCTTCTGTCCATATGGCTTTCAAGTAGGGGATTGTTTATGTCCTTATATTTTGGAATAGTCGTCCAAAACACGTGTTTACATTATTAAAGGTTGACGATAACCCTCAAAAAGCTTTTACCATGTAGGCATAAAAAAATTTACTGTGAGGGATTACAGTGACTCCCTTAAAGACTAGATAGTGATTGGAGAAAAGATAATAGGTATCTGTGTTTTGAATTCAGGAGTAGAAATCTAAGCAAGATCTCTACTGAATTTTGGCTAAAATGAGTAGTGCCATAAGCAACAATAGCATAAACTAGAATTTAGATGTTTGAAACCGACGAACTTTTTTCCTTTCCAAATTCAAAAATTCCAAACGGATTCCAAAATCTGAACATTCCAAAATGGACCATTCCGAAAGATCAGAGTAAAGTACAGTAAGGCTAGAAAAAGCATGATAAACTTACTGTAGATTGCACCAGAAAATGGTCACATACAAATCACCAAAACCCATATTAAAATTAACTTTCATGCAAACTGTTTTTTTTTCTCCGCAATTTATTTGAGGCTACTTTCGTAATCTCGAATGTAGCCTCAAAATACGATAGACTGTAAAAGTAGCTTTGTAGGCCTACTCTAAAGGGTTAGTGTATTCAAGGCTACTTCTGACACTTACCGTAAGTAGCCTCGCATATCATTAACACGAGAAAGTAGCTCTGATGTGTACTCTAGAGGGTTATTGTATATTCAAGGTACTTCTGACACTACCGTAAGTAGCCTCGAATATTCATTAACCGAGAAAGTAGCTCTGTATGGTATCTAGAGGGTTATTGTATATTCAAGGCTACTTCTGACGCCTACCAAAGTAAGTAGCCTCGAATATACGATAAACTTTGGTCCGGGAGTTCAGATTTGGAACCAAATTCCATATCTTCCATCTCTGCTCCAGCTCTGTTTCTGCAGTTCTAAGTTTAATATAGGTTAATGGGCAACCTTTGGGCAAAATTTTGCACTAAATACTAATTTTTAAACTTCTTTTCAACATGGGGAGAGAGAGTGGATTGACTGTTCCCTTGTAATGGTCACCCTACTGTGTTTAGTAGTAGTAAGTTATAGCGTATGGGCAGGGCTGGATTTAGTTTTAGGCACAGTAGGCAATTTATTTTCGCAGCCCTCATCGCAATCCCTGTGGCTTCTACAGTAATATTCTATATAAACAAGGTAAAGTGTAAATGGTCTCCTTATTAATATTAATAGTAACTGTGAAGGATTTTTTAAAAATGCATTAAGAGCAAAGCTTAAAAATCCGCTCTCATTGACTAAGACAATGAATGGAAATCTTTTAGTTGCTTTCAGGTCAAAAAAATAATTAAGAAATACCAGATGATTGGATTGTGGATAAATAATGCATCGTTGTTGGGAAATAGCGTGTTGTTAAACAAATCATAAGGGAGAGAACTTCAATCAAAGACTGCTTGATGAGTTAAACCACAAAATGTTTATTTAACTTTAAATCCCTTGATTCAAGTCAAAAGGGTTGGACATGATGTGTAGTTAGTAAAAGGAAACCAGAGCTAAAGAAAACTGCTTATTTTTACCATCTCCAGACTTCTTATAATTAACCATGGGCAACTTAATGATACTCCAAGGTATCAGCATCTGAATGTACTTAAAGGGCTTTACTTTGTCAAGGGGGAGTAACCCTGAGTCATAGGAGGATATGTAGAAAAAGAAGTCAATGAAAATATAAATATTCTGTAAGTCTGATAAAAAAAAAGAATGTTCCATGTTTCATGACAATGTTCTGGTGTATGCCATTCCACACCAATGCTCTCTACAACAGGTGCATAAGCATAGTGCATGTGGACCAGTTTCAGCTTATGAGTATAGGCTGTGCTGTGAAGGCTTATTTATAGTCCTTATGCCACATTACGGGTATCAGGTTACCTTTCTGAGCTTTGTTGGGCTCATCAGTAAAGAGCAATTCCAGTTTAATCAGTGAGTTCTGTTTAGACAACAATACCTTCCTAACCACCCTCCCCTAATAGTATCCAGGCTGAGAACCTAAACTGCTAGGCCCTCACCCATGGGTTTGCTATTATTCACCTAATAAAAAGCTCTCAAAGACCGACATTTAACAATGCTCATGAAAAAATTGATTACATTCAGCAGCTAGCAAGGGGGCAGAGCAAGACCGGCACTGCAAGCCAACTTTGAATGCTTTGTGGAAGCAAACCCAGGGGTGATGACATAGCAGTAGTTTAGGTCCTCATATAGCTTCTATAAGGAGAGGGAGTGGTTATGGGGGGTGTCCCTAAAGTTCTCCTATTAAACAGTAAGAGATGTGGCTTATTAATTGCAAATTAGTCTAATAAACAGAAGATTTCTGTGGTGGGTGGGTCTCCCTATGTTGTAACATATTATCTCCCTAAATAATGTGTAGGCAATAAGACACGGCTGTTCACACAAGTACAGCCAGTTTGTAGACACATTTGTGTCTAATGCCTTTTAATTCTTCCTTCATACCTATTGGGCCTCAAAAACCTGGAGCCGCAATGGATAATGTCCCTATGCGAATTTAGCATTGCGTTAGCGCTCGCAAGGGATTACCTCAGAGGCCGATTTTAACGCCAGCTATTCGCTGGCTTTAAGATCTCGTGTTAAATAGAGATGGGATCTGGGTCCAACTCGAACCCGGATCCGACACAGAACACCTCGGTTCCAAATACGATGTTTCGGACGATTGTTGGGATTTTTGGAATTCGGATCGTGTTTTCGGTTTTATCCATCCATCGAGCTATGTTTAAAAATTCCCAAAATACCTTGAACATTCAATAATAATCGAAAATAGGATGTAACTCGAAAATACTTTCCGATGTATTTTCGAGTAGTATTATCGAACATTCAAGGCTATTTTGGGGAATTTTCTAAAATATCTTGAACATTCGATAAAAAGCGTAAACGATTCCAAAGTCCAGAATTTATTTCTGTTTTTGGATCTTCGGGATTTTTCGCGAGAGAAACCTGGCAGTTTCGGCCATCTCTAGTGCCTAATGTAATGCAAATGCGATATCAAATCACGAGCGCCTGTGTGCGGGTGTCTTTTGTGAAACCCACGCAGCCATGGAGTTAATGTCTCACTAACCGATATTTAATTGGTTAGAGTCCCTTAACTCCGAAAAGTGCCAGCACCCCTACCATAAACGAGGCCCATTGTTATTACATGGGAATTTCAGCAAAATAGAATTAACTGTTTTTCTTAGTTTTACATGTTGCCCCTAAAGCAAATGCTGGGACTTTAAGGACTTAAGGCCATGTTATTCATGGCCAATAACTGTTGAACTGCGTTGTTTTAAATCTGACTTTGACTCAATCCTCCTCGACATTTGCACTTGTTGGGAACAGGGTTGATACAAGCTGCCCAGATCTAATCCCAAGGTGGTTTACAACCAACATTTATGGCTTTAGAAACAGTAAGAAATTACAGGGAGAATTCGGTAACCGACAATCCTCGGCAGCAGTTTGTTAATCCAAGTCAGCATTAATCCAATTGAGCTCACAGGAATAAAAGAATTTCACAGTGGAAGCGGAATTAAAACAATGTTGTGAAGGAAGCTTAAGATATTTTTTCATCAAAACCGCACGCTTATGAGATAATGATGGTTGTAATGGACGCGGACTGTACACAGTCAGAAATGACTATAAATGGAGAACAACCCTCTCGTGTGCTGAAAAATTAAGGGCTTATTTTTGATTTACGTAAACATCCATGGATCATTCAGCATACGCCATGAAGATTTTTGAATCATCGTTCCATAGATAATGTTGCCAGATAAAAAGAGATCTGGCAGAAAATTCACCGTAGGACTTCGATAGTGTTTTGTAGACTGTGTTATTCAATGATAAAATAGGGCAAATAATAAATGGAGACTTCTGGGTAAACCATGTTTTCATGGTAGCTTTAGGAGATGCCACCCTTCTAAGAGCAATCCATAAGATAAAAGCAAAACCAGAAAGCCATTTATAGACCGGTTTTGGATTTATTGAGCCATCTTCAGTATAAGGTACTGTAGGCCTTTGGTTTTGCAATGTGACACTCCTATGGACAGACATCATATAGGGAAAGAATAAGGCATTAGTGCTCCCCTTCAATCAAACATGCAAATAATAAATGGTGGAATGTTATAAAAAAAAGGTGTGGACTTCTAAAGGGCTACCATGGAAACATGGAAATTACCAAGAAGTCTCCATCCTTCTTGCCTTATACTCTCCTTATTTCATTCTTAATAAAATAGGGCATTTACACATTATGTGCACAAGATGTTCACCATAATAAGGTGTATTTACACTGGTTTCTGGTATATGTTTGATATATTTTAGGGAACTATAAACTAGTTACCCTTTAGTCTTCTTGTTCTGGCAGAATTTGGCCAGTAGGGGCTGCTGTGTAAAAGTATAAAAGGGAGAGAAAACCATGTGCTCAGCCCCTTATGACTTCTGGACTTCAGAGGAGAGAGGATGAGCCTGGGACCCTAAATAACAGGTAGGCCCTGTTAATGTGAGATTAGATCTTGTTATAGATCACTCCAGGAGTTAAAGAAAGTAGGGTAGCTAGTGAGCAGCCTGAGCTCCAACAAGGAGATTTAGGAAGGACTAGAGTCCTGGTTACCACCAATAATAGGGACATAGTGCCAGACATAGGGGTAGAAGATTCCACTACAGTGACTGAGAGTTAGGGTGGCACTAACAAGATGATGTTATTTATGCTGTTTTGATCCCTCTGGTTTATGTATTTATGTGATATCTGTGCCATGCTATGTCATTTCTATGTTCTAATTGCAAGCCTTAATAATATTTGCTGTTAATAAATAAGCTAATGTTAGTTCAAGAACCATGGTGCCCACTCTACTACCTAGAGTGGAAGTTCAGCAACACCCTGCCTCCAACATGTGCGAGGGCCCACTCCGACAAATAAGGGTTCTGTGCATAGAATTTGGGTAGGGGTGACAGTCTCTGGGCAAGTAAGTACACCCGTTTATACTATTAACTTACATATTCAAATGGGATGACTGGCAATAGGGGTCAAGTACCGTGATGTGTCTGCAAAAGTAGATGTGTTTTATCTTCGCTGATACTGGTACTGTATACCATTAAGTAGAATTATATAACCTAAATTCCTAGTACAAGCTAAAAATTGTGTTGGCTTGTGACCTTTGTTTTTCAGCCTCCTCCTGTAAAGATGACTCCTGTTGAGCTTGATGCAGAGATCGCTATTGATGCTTGTTTCAATGGCATCCTCATGCTGTAGTGCAGTGCAGGCTGATAAAGCTACAGAACACACCAATGATCAAGGTCAAAGTCCATGCCAAAGTAAAAAAATCAGGATGTTAACACAAGGGAAAAAGGAATCGAAGTACAGAATACAGGAGCAAGAGGATGAAGACTACATACAGGACATGATGGACGAACTACAAAGCTAGACGAAATACACCCATATTTTGCAGAAGCAGTCCTACAGTATAAATGGGCACTGCCTTTAGGCTGCCAGTGTCCCTTTAAAATAACATTTTTGATGGTATATGAAGTCAGTGAGACAAGCTGTAACCATCACAGCTTAAAATCAATGAAACATTCTTGTGTAAAGGGTATTTATACTTTTACCATTTAGTTACTGCAAATTACCCACAGCAGCAGATATTATGATAATTAGGCTTTTGAATGACAGCTGAAATGTATGATGTATCAGAATGGATATCTAAAAAAAATAGGAGACAGATCAACAAGAAATGGTGGAAGGGATAATAGTTTTAGAAAAGAGCAATTTAAAGATAACATTTTTCCACTTTAGATATCCTGAAGGTTAAAAAAAAATGTGTCAAAGCAGAAGGATGACACTATAACTTAAAGGGGATTCCAGTGGTTAAACCCACTTTGTGCTATTCACTTTTATTGAAGAACGGGAGGGTAAAGGAGCTGTGTCTTACCTCCCACTTCAATAAAACATCGGAGCAGGAATGAAGTTAAGCTACTCACCCGATCGCTCACTCCTCCGCCAGGTAGTTTTGACAGGTCTTCATATTCATCACATATACGCATGTGGCATAGATTGCAGAGTCCACTGGGACCTGTCAGAGGGACATGGCAGAGGAGTGAGAGTTGCTTAACTTAATCTTGGCTCCTGAACTCTTATTGAATAACGGGAGGTAAGACAACAGCTCCTTGACCCATGTTGTCTATTTTTATCTTTTCCGCTTTATAAACATAACCTCTGTTTTACTGGATCCTAAAATGGTGTGGAGATGATTCCATAGGGTGACCATAACTCCAGTCACCTTGGTCCCCACCAAACTAAACCTCGGTTTTACTGGGATCCTAATATGGTGTGGAGAGGATTCCATAGGGTGACCATAACTCTAGTGCACCTTAGTCCCCACCCAAACATAACCCTCGGTTTTTACTGGGATCTAAATATGGTGTGGAGATAATTCCATAGGGGGACCATAACTCTATGTCACCTTGGTCCCCACCAAACATAACCCTCGGTTTACTGGGATCCTAAATATGGTGTTGGAGATAATTCCATTGGGGGACCATAACTCTATGTCACCTTGGTCCCCACCAAACATAACCCTCGGTTTTACTGGATCCTAAATATGGTGGTGGAGATGATTCCATAGGGTGACCATAAATCTATGTCACCTTAGTCCCCACCAAACATAACCCTCGGTTTTACTGGGATCCTAAATATGGTGTGGAGTACTTCCATGGGGGACCATAACTCTATGTCACCTTAGTCCCCACCAAACATAAAACCCTCCGTTTACTGGGACCTACATATGGTGGGAGATAATTCCATAGGGGGACCATAACTCTATGTCACCTTGGTCCCACCAAACATAACCCCTCGGTTTTACTGGGATCCTAAATATGGTGTGGAGATAATTCCATAGGGTGACCATAACTCTATGTCACCTTAGTCCCCCGAAACACAACCCTCGGTTTACTGGGATCCTAAATATGGTGTGGAGGATGATTCCATAGGGTGACCATAACTCTATGTCACCTTGGTCCACACCAAACATAACCCTCGGTTTTTACTGGGATCCTAAATATGGGGTGGAGATAATTCCATAGGGTGGACCATAACTCTATATCACCTTAGTCCCCACCAAACATACCCCCGGTTTTACTGGGATCCAAATATGGGTGTGGAGATGATTCCATAGGGGGACCATAACTCTATGTCACCTTAGTCCCCACCAAACAAACATAACCTCGGTTTTACTGGGATCCTAAATATGGTGTGGAGATGATTCATAGGGTGACCATAACTCTATGTCACCTTAGTCCCACCAAACATAACCCTCGGTTTTACTGGGATCCTAAATATGGTGTGGAGATAATTCCATAGGGTGACCATACTCTTATGTCACCTTAGTCCCCACCAAACATAAACCCTCGGTTTTACTGGGATCCTAAATTGGTGTGGAGATGATTCCATAGGGGGACCATAACTCTATGTCACCTTAGTCCCACCAAACCTACCCTCGGTTTTACTGGGATCCTAAATATGGTGGTGGAGATAATTCCATAGGGGGACCATAACTCTATGCACCTAGTCCCACACAAACATAACCCTCGGTTTTACTGGGATCCTAATATGGTGTGGAGATAATTCCATAGGGTGACCATAACTCTATGTCACCTTAGTCCCACCAACATAACCCTGGGTTTTTAATGGGATCCTAAATATGGTGTGGAGATGATTCCATAGGGGGACCATAACTCATGTCACCTTAGTCCCACCAAACATAACCCTCGGTTTTACTGGGATCCTAAATATGGTGTGGGAGATAATTCCATAGGGTGACCCTAACTCTATGTCACCTTAGTCCCCACCAAACATAACCCTCGGTTTTACTGGGATCCTAAATATTGGTGTGGAGATGATTCCATAGGGGGACCATAACTCTATGTCACCTTAGTCCCCACCAAACATAACCCTCGGTTTTACTGGGATCCTAAATATGGTGTGGAGATGATTCCATAGGGGGACCATAAAACTCTAGTGCACCTTAGTCCCACCAAACATAACCTCGGTTTTACTGGGATCCTAAATATGGTGTGGAGATAATTCCTAGGGTGACCATAACTCCATGTCACCTTAGTCCCCACCAAACATAACCCTCGGTTTTACTGGGATCAAATATGGTGTGGAGATGATTCCATAGGGTGACCCAACTCTATGTCACCCTAGTCCCCACCAAACATAACCTCGGTTTTACTGGGATCCTAAATTTGGTGTGGAGATGATTCCATAGGGGGACCATAACTCTATGTCACCTTAGTCCCCACCAAACATAACCCTCGGTTTTATGGGTCCTAAATATGGTGTGGGGATAATTCCATAGGGTGACCATAACTCCATGTCACCTAGTCCCCACCAAACATAACCCTCGGTTTTTACTGGGATCCTAAATATGGTGTGGAGATGATTTCCATAGGGTGACCATAACTCTATGTCACCTTAGTCCCCACCAAACATAACCCTCGGTTTTACTGGGATCCTAAATATGGTGTGGAGATGATTCCATAGGGGACCATAACTCTATGTCACTAGTCCCCACCAAACATAACCCTCGGTTTTACTGGGATCCTAAATATGGTGTGGAGATAATTCCATAGGGTGACCATAACTCCATGTCACCTTAGTCCCACCAAACATAACCCTCGGTTTTACTGGGATCCAAATATGGTGTGGAGATAATTCCATAGGGTGACCCTAACTCTATGTCACCTTAGTCCCACCAAACATAACCCTCGGTTTTACTGGGATCCTAAATATGGTGTGGAGATGATTCCATAGGGTGACCATAACTCTATGTCACCTTAGTCCCCACAAACATAACCCTCGGTTTTACTGGGATCCTAAATATGGTGTGGAGATAATTCCATAGGGGGACCATAACCTATGTCACCTTAGTCCACCAAACATAACCACGCGCAATAAAATCCACCACTTAAAAAAGAAAGAAAGGAGGATGCAGTAATCAAGCATGGGTAGTTTTATGTCAGTCCACATTTCCTTTAAAAAGACGAATTGCTACCAGACTACAATGTTAAAAAAGAGGATTTATGGTGTTTCTGGTGTTATTTTAATCATTCGTCTTATATCCTCCAAGGACATTTTTGTTAACGCTCTTTGAAGATCTTGTAAACAAACGATTTATTACAGATCTGTTTTTCTTAGAAAGAGACTTGTAATGATCATGGCCCACACTATGCAGAGAATAACTATAAATCAGTAGGCAAAAAAGAGCAAGAGGGGAAGGAATTTTAGTGCATGAATTGAGATTCTAGGTAAAACTCAACTCTGGCCATAGGTTATTTATTGTTCTAATTGATAACTGGTCAACAATGAGAATTAGTGGATGACCATTTAGATGTGGTGGCCTTAAAGACATGTGACTAGTTACACCATGATAACCTAGCTTCATGTGATAATGTGCAATCCCTGTGTTCAATCAAATACAGTAATCAAAAGTTGTTTATAATGTATGCCAGTGTGCAGACAATATGATATTGTATGGGGCCCAGGAATGTGCATTGATTATTTTCTAGTTTGTATAAATGTTTGACCTGATCAGTAGCACTTCTTCTAAATGTAATTGTAATTTAGCTTAAGATATAGTGCTCCCACAATCCTTCTATTGTAGGTCTTTATTAGGAGCATTGACAAGCTTCTGTGGTTAGTAGCACCCCTAACACAGCCCTTTAATTTAGCTCCTATGCTATAATATAAAACACTGGATGGATGGCCCCTTCCCTTACTATAAAAAGCCTAGGGGCAGGGGGGAGGGAAGTGAGAAAGCCTGCTATATTGATCCTATGCGCAGTTATGCAAAGGTTTGCTATCATAATTAATGTAAAAAAGGGTTAGAAGTTAGGACCTTCCAGACTGGGGTTACCTTGACGTGGTTGGAGTATTTTTCATTCATGTGATCACAGTGATGTATACTAAAACCCCTTTGTTTATAATTTATGCCAGTGTGCAGATAATATGGTATTGTATGGGGCCCAGGAATGTGCATTGATTATCTTTTCTATGTTTGTTTAAATGAATGACCAGAAGGGTCTATCTATCTATCTATCTATCTATCTATCTATCTATCTATCTATCTTTATCTATCTCCCTATCTGGTCAATCATTTAAACAAACATAGAAAAGATAATCAATGCACATTCCTGGGCCCCATACAATACCATATTATCTGCACACTGGCATAAATTATAAACAAAGGGGTTTTAGTATACATCACTGTGATCACATGAATGAAAAGACTTCCAACCACGTCAAGGTAACCCCAGTCTGGAAGGTCCTAACTTCTACCCTTTTTTACATTAATTATGATTAGCAAACCTTTGCATAACTGCGCATAGGATCAATATAGCAGGCTTTCTCACTTCCCCCCTGCCCCTAGGCTTTTTATAGTAAGGGAAGAGGCCATCCATCCAGTGTTTTATATTATAGGCATAGGAGCTATAATTAAAGGGCTGTGTTAGGGGTGCTACTACCACAAGGAAGCTTGTCAATGCTTCCTAATAAAGACCTACAATAGAAGGATTGTGGGAGCACTATATTCTTAAGCTAAATTACAATTACATTTAGAAGAAGTGCTACTGATCAGGTCAAACATTTATACAAACATAGAAAAGATAATCAATGCACATTCCTGGGCCCCATACAATATCATATTGTCTGCACACTGGCATACATTATAAACAACTGTTGATTACTGTATTTGATTGAACACAGGGATTGCACATTATCAGCATAGAGCTAGGTTAATTCATGGTGTAACTTAGCACATGTCTTTAAGGCCACACACATCTAAATGGTCATCCACTAATTCTCATTGTTGACCAGTTATCAATTAGAACAATAAATAACCTATGGCCAGAGTTGAGTTTACCTAGAATCTCAATTCATGCACTAAAATTCCTTTCCCTCTTGCTCTTTTTTGCCTACTGATTTATAAGTTATTCTCTGCATAGTGTGGGCCATGATCATTACAAGTCTTTCTAAGAAAACAGATCTGTAATAAATCGTTTGTTTAACAAGATCTTCAAAGAGCGTTTAACAAAAATGTCCTTGGAGGATATAAAGACTGAATGATTAAAATAACACAGAAACACCATAAATCCTCTTTTTTTAACATTGTAGTCTGGTAGCAATTCGTCTTTTTAAAGGAAATGTGGACTGACATAAAACATACCCATGCTTGATTACTGCATCCTTTTCTTTCTTTTTTTAAGTGGTGGATTTTTATTGCGCGATGGTTATGTTTGGTGGGGACTAAGGTGACATAGAGTTATGGTCCCCCTATGGAATTATCTCCACACCATATTTAGGATCCCAGTAAAACCGAGGGTTATGTTTGGTGGGGACTAAGGTGACATAGAGTTATGGTCACCCTATGGAATCATCTCCACACCATATTAGGATCCCAGTAAAACCGAGGGTTATGTTTGGTGGGGACTAAGGTGACATAGGAGGGTCACCCTATGGAATTATCTCCACACCATATTTAGGATCCCAGTAAAACGAGGGTTATGTTTGGTGGGGACTAAGGTGACATGAGTTATGGGTCACCCTATGGAATTATCTCCACACCATATTTAGGATCCCAGTAAACAGAGGGTTATGTTTGGTGGGGACTAAGGTGACATGAGTTATGGTCCCCTATGGAATCATCTCACACCATATGGATCCCAGTAAAACCGAGGGTTATGTTTGGTGGGGACTAGGGGACATAGAGTTATGGTCACCCTATGGACATATCTCCACACCATATTTAGGATCAGTAAAACCAGGGTTATGTTTGGTGGGGACTAAGGTGACATGGAGTTATGGTCACCCTATGGAATTATCTCCACACCATTTTAGGACCAGTAAAACCGAGGGTTATGTTTGGTGGGGACTAAGGTGACATAGAGTTATGGTCCCCCTAGGAATATCTCCACACCATATTTAGGATCCCAGTAAAACCGGGTTATGTTTGGTGGGGACTAAGGTGACATAGAGTTATGGTCACCTATGAATCATCTCCACACCATATTTAGGATCCCAGTAAAACCGAGGTTATGTTTGGTGGGGACTAAGGTGACATGAGTTATGGTCACCCTATGGAATATCTCCACACCATATTTAGGATCCCAGTAAAACCGAGGGTTATGTTTTGGGGGGACTAGGTGACATAGAGTTATGGTCCCCTATGGAATCATCTCCACACCATATTTAGGATCCCAGTAAAACCGAGGGTTATGTTTGGTGGGGACTAAGGTGACATAGAGTTATGGTCCCCCTATGGAATCATCTCCACACCATATTTAGGATCCCAGTAAACCGAGGGTTATGTTTGGTGGGGACTAAGGTGAAATAGAGTTAGGGACCCTATGGAATTATCTCCACACCATATTTAGGATCCCAGTAAAACCGAGGGTTATGTTTGGTGGGGATAAGGTGACAGGAGTTATGGTCCCCCTATGGAATCATCTCCACACCATATTTAGGATCCCAGTAAAACCCAGGGTATGTTTGGTGGGGCTAAGGTGACATAGAGTTTGTCACCCTATGGAATTATCTCCACACCATATTTAGGTCCCAGTAAAACCGAGGGTTATGTTGGTGGGGACTAGGTGACATAGAGTTATGGTCCCCCTATGGAATTATCTCCACACCATATTTAGGATCCCGTTAAAACCGAGGGTTATGTTTGGTGGGGACTAAGGTGACATAGAGGTATGGTCCCCCTATGGAATCATCTCCCACCATATTTAGGATCCCAGTAAAACCGAGGGTTATGTTTGGTGGGGACTAAGGTGACATAGATGTATGGTCACCTATGGAATTATCTCCACACCATATTTAGGATCCCAGTAAAACCGAGGGTTATGTTGGTGGGGACTAAGGTGACATAGAGTTATGGTCACCCTATGGAATCATCTCACACCATATTTAGGATCCCAGTAAAACCGAGGGTTTGTTTGGTGGGGACTAAGGTGACATAGAGTTATGGTCCCCCTATGGAATCATCTCCACACCATATTGGATCCCAGTAAAACCGAGGGTTATGTTTGGTGGGGACTAAGGTGATATAGAGTTATGGTCACCCTATGGAATTATCTCCACACCATATTTAGGATCCCAGTAAAACCGAGGGTTATGTTTGGTGTGGACCAAGGTGACATAGAGTTATGGTCACCCTATGGAATCATCTCCACACCATATTTAGGATCCCAGTAAAACCGAGGGTTGTGTTTCGTGGGGACTAAGGTGACATAGAGTTATGGTCACCCTATGGAATTATCTCCACACCATATTTAGGATCCCAGTAAAACCGGAGGGTTATGTTTGGTGGGGACCAAGGTGACATAGAGTTATGGTCCCCCTATGGAATTATCTCCACACCATATGTAGGATCCCAGTAAAACGGAGGGTTATGTTTGGTGGGGACTAAGGTGACATAGAGTTATGGTCCCCCTATGGAAGTATCTCCACACCATATTTAGGATCCCAGTAAAACCGAGGGTTATGTTTGTGTGGTACTAAGGTGACAGGAGTTATGGTCACCCTATGGAATTATCTCCACACCATATTTAGGATCCCAGTAAAACGAGGGTTATGTTTGGTGGGGACTAAGGTGACATAGAGTTATGGTCCCCCTATGAATCATCTCCACACCATATTTAGGATCCCAGTAAAACCGAGGGTTATGTTTGGTGGGGACTAAGGTGACATAGAGTTATGGTCACCCTATGGAATCATCTCCACACCATATTTAGGATCCCAGTAAAACCGAGGGTTATGTTTGGTGGGGACTAAGGTGACATGGAGTTATGGTCACCCATGGAATATCTCCACACCATATTTAGATCCCAGTAAAACCGGGGTTATGTTTGGTGGGGACTAAGTGACATAGAGTTATGGTCCCCCTAGGAATATCTCCCACACCATATTTAGGATCCCAGTAAAAACCGAGGGTTATGTTTGTGGGGACTAAGGTGACATAGAGTTATGGTCCCCTATGGAATCATCTCCACACATATTTAGGATCCCAGTAAAACCGAGGGTTATGTTTGGTGGGGACTAAGGGGACATGGAGTTAGGTCACCCTATGGAATTATCTCCACACCATATTTAGATCCCATTAAAAACGAGGGTTATGTTTGGTGGGGACTAAGGTGACATAGAGTTATGGTCCCCCTATGGAATCATCTCCACACCATTTTTAGGATCCCAGTAAAACCGGGGTTATGTTTGGTGGGGACTAAGGTGACATAGAGTTATGTCCCCCTATGGAATCATCTCCACACCATATTTAGGATCCCATTAAACCGAGGGTTATGTTTGGTGGGGACTAAGGTGACATAGAGTTATGGTCACCCTATGGAATTATCTCCACACCATATTTAGGATCCCAGTAAAACCGAGGGTTATGTTTGGTGGGGACTAAGGTGACATGAGTTATGTCCCCCTATGGATCATCTCCACACCATATTATGGATCCCAGTAAAACCAGGGTTATGTTTGGTGGGGACTAAGTGACATAGAGTATGTGTCACCCTATGAATCATCTCCACACCATATTTAGGATCCCAGTAAACCGAGGGTTATGTTTGGTGGGGACTAAGGTGCATAGAGTTAGGTCCCCCTATGGAATTATCTCCACACCATATTTAGGATCCCATTAAAACCGAGGGTTTAGTTTGGTGGGCAAGGTGACATAGAGTTATGGTCCCCCTATGAATATCTCCACACCATATTTAGGATCCCAGTAAAACCGAGGGTTATGTTTGGTGGGGACTAAGGTGACATAGAGTTATGGTCACCCTATGGAATTATCTCCACACCATATTTAGGATCCCAGTAAAACCGAGGGTTATGTTTGGTGGGGACTAAGGTGACATAGAGTTATGGTCACCCTATGGAATTATCTCCACACCATATTTAGGATCCCAGTAAACCGAGGGTTTGTTTGGGGTGGGGACAAGGTGACATAGAGTTATGGTCCCCCTATGGAATATCTCCACACCATATTTAGGCTCCAGTAAAACCGAGGGTTATGTTTGTGGGGGACTAAGGTGAATAGAGTTATGGTCCCCTATGGAATTATCTCCACACCATATTTAGGATCCCAGTAAAACCGAGGGTTATGTTTGTGGACAAGGTGACATAGAGTTATGGTCACCCTAGATCATCTCCACACCATATTTAGGATCCCAGTAAAACCGAGGGGTTGTGTTTTCGTGGGGACCAAGGTGACATAGAGTTATGGTCCCCCAATGGAATTATCTCCACACCATATTTAGGATCCCAGTAAAACCGAGGGTTATGTTTGGTGGGGACCAAGGTGACATAGAGTTATGGTCAACCCTATGGAATTATCCCCACACCATATTTAGGACCCAGTAAACCGAGGGTTATGTTTGGTGGGGACTAAGGTGACATAGAGTTATGGTCCCCCTATGGAATCATCTCCACACCAATTTAGGATCCCAGTAAAACCGAGGTTATGTTTGGTGGGGGACTAGGTGACATAGAGTTGGGTCACCCTATGGAATCATCTCCACACCATATTTGATCCCAGTAAAACCGAGGGTTATGTTTGGTGGGGACTAAGGTGACTGGAGTTATGGTCACCCTATGGAATTATCTCCACACCATATTTAGGATCCCAGTAAAACCGAGGGTTATGTTTGGTGGGGACTAAGGTGACATAGAGTTATGGTCCCCCTATGGAATCATCTCCACACCATATTTAGGATCCCAGTAAAACCGAGGGTTATGTTTGGTGGGGACTAAGGTGACATAGAGTTATGGTCCCCCTATGGAATCATCTCCACACCATATTTAGGATCCCAGTAAAACCGAGGGTTATGTTTGGTGGGGACTAAGGTGACATAGAGTTAGGGTCACCCTATGGAATTATCTCCACACCATATTTAGGATCCCAGTAAAACCGAGGGTTATGTTTGGTGGGGACTAAGGTGCCATGAGTTATGTCCCCCTATGGAATCATCTCCACACCATATTTAGGATCCCTAAAAACCCAGGGTTATGTTTGGTGGGACTAAGGTGACATAGAGTTATGGTCACCCTATGGAATTATCTCCACACCATATTTAGGATCCCAGTAAAAACCGAGGGTTATGTTTGTGTGGGACTAAGGTGCATAGAGTTATGGGTCCCCCTATGGAATTATCTCCACCCCATATTTAGGATCCCAGTAAAACCGAGGGTAGGTTTGGTGGGACTAAGGTGACATAGAGTGTTATGGTCCCCCTATGGAATCATCTCCACACCTATTTAGGATCCCAGTAAAACCGAGGGTTATGTTTGGTGGGGACTAAGGTGACATAAGAGTTATGGTCACCCTATGGAATTATCTCCACACCATATTTAGGATCCCAGTAAAACCGAGGGTTATGTTTGGTGGGACTAAGGTGACTAGAGTTATGGTCACCCTATGAATCATCTCCACACCATATTTAGGATCCCAGTAAACCGAGGTTTAGTTTGTTGGTGGGGACTAAGGTGACATAGAGTTATGGTCCCCCTATGGAATCATCTCCACACCATATTTAGGATCCCAGTAAAAACCGGAGGGTATGTTTGGTGGGGACTAAGGTGATATAGAGTTATGGCCACCCTATGGAATTATCTCCACCCATATTTAGGATCCCAGTAAAACCGAGGGTTATGTTTGGTGGGACCAGGTGACATAGAGTTATGGTCCCCTATGGAATCATCTCCACCCATATTTAGGATCCCAGTAAAACCGAGGGTTGTGTTTGGGGGACTAAGGTGACTAGAGTTATGGTCCCCCTATGGAATTATCTCCACACCATATTTAGGATCCCAGTAAAACCGAGGGTTATGTTGGTGGGACCAAGGTGACATAGAGTTATGGTCCCCCTATGGAATTATCTCACACACCATATTAGTACCCAGTAAACGAGGGGTTATGTTTGGTGGGGACTAAGGTGACATAGAGTTATGGTCCCCATGGAATACTCCACACCATATTTAGGATCCCAGTAAAAACCGAGGGTTATGTTTGGTGGGGACTAAGGTGACATAGAGTTATGGTCACCCTATGGAATCATCTCCACACCATATTTAGGATCCCAGTAAAACCGAGGGTTATGTTTGGTGGGGACCAAGGTGACATGGAGTTATGGTCACCCTATGGAATCATCTCCACACCATTTTTAGGATCCCAGTAAAACGAGGGTTATTTTTGGTGGGGACTAAGGTGACATGGATTATGGTCCCCTATGGAATTATCTCCACACCATATTTAGGATCCCAGTAAAACCGAGGGTTATGTTTGGTGGGACAAGGTGACATAGAGTTATGGTCCCCCTATGGAATCATCTCACAACCATATTTAGGATCCCAGTAAAACCGAGGGTTATGTTTGGTGGGGACTAAGTGGACATAGAGTTATGGTCACCCTATGGAATCAATCTCCACACCATATTTAGGATCCCAGTAAAACCGAGGGTTATGTTTGGTGGGGACTAAGGTGACATGGAGTTATGGTCACCCTATGGAATTATCTCCACACCATATTTAGGATCCCAGTAAAACCGAGGGTTATGTTTGGTGGGGACTAAGGTGACATAGAGTTATGGTCCCCCTATGGAATCATCTCCACACCATATTTAGGATCCCAGTAAAACCGAGGGTTATGTTTGGTGGGGACTAAGGTGACATAGAGTTTGGTCCCCCTATGGAATCATCTCCACACCATATTTAGGATCCCAGTAAAACCGAGGGTTATGTTTGGTGGGGACTAAGGTGACATAGAGTTGGTCACCCTATGGAATTTCTCCACACCATATTTAGGATCCCATAAAACCGAGGGTTATGTTTGGTGGGGACTAAGGTGACATGGAGTTATGGTCCCCCTATGGAATCATCTCCACACCATATTTAGGATCCCAGTAACCCAGGGTTAGTTTTGGTGGGGACTAAGGTGAACAGAGTTATGGTCACCCTATGGAATATCTCCACACCATATTTAGGATCCCAGTAAAACCGAGGGTTATGTTTGGTGGGGACTAAGGTGACATAGAGTTATGGTCCCCCCCTATGGAATTATCTCCACACCATATTTAGGATCCCATTAAAACCGAGGGTTATGTTTGGTGGGGACTAGGTGACATAGAGTTATGGTCCCCCTATGGAATCATCTCCACACCAATTTAGGATCCCAGTAAAACCGAGGGTTAGGTTTGGTGGGGACTAAGGTGACATAGAGTTAGGTCCCCCTATGGAATTATCTCCACACCATATTTAGGATCCCAGTAAAACCGAGGTTTATGTTTGGTGGGACTAAGGTGACATAGAGTTATGGTCACCCTATGGAATCTCTCACACCATATTTAGGATCCCATTAAAACCGAGGGTTATGTTTGGTGGGGACTAAGGTGACATAGAGTTATGTCCCCCTATGAATCATCTCCACACCCACACCATATTTAGGATCCCAGTAAAAACCAGGGTTATGTTTGGTGGGGACTAAGGTGATATAGTTATGGTCACCCTATGGAATTATCTCCCACCATATTTAGGATCCCAGTAAAACCGAGGGTTATGTTTGGGGTGGACCAAGGTACATAGAGTTATGGTCCCCTATGGAATCACTCTCACACCATATTTAGGATCCCAGTAAAACCGAGGGTTGGTTTCGTGGGGACTAAGGTGACATAGATTTATGGTCACCCTATGGAATTATTCCCACCATATTTAGATCCCAGTAAAACCGAGGGTTATGTTTGGTGGGGACTAAGTTGACATAGAGTTATGGTCCCCCTATGGATATCTCCACACCATATTAGGTCCCAGTAAAACGGAGGGTTATGTTTGGTGGGGACTAAGGGTACATAGAGTTTAGGGTCCCCCTATGGATATCTCCACACCATATTTAGGATCCCAGTAAAACCGGGGTTATGTTTGGTGGACTAAGGTGACATAGAGTTAGGGTCACCCTATGGAATCATCTCCACACCATATTAGGATCCCAGTAAAACCGAGGGTTATGTTTGGTGGGGACCAAGGTGACATAGAGTTATGGTCCCCCAATGGAATTATCTCCACACCATATTTAGGATCCCAGTAAAACCGAGGGTTATGTTTGGTGGGGACCAAGGTGACATAGAGTTATGGTCCCCCTATGGAATTATCTCCACACCATATTTAGGATCCCAGTAAAACCGAGGGTTATGTTTGGTGGGGACTAAGGTGACATAGAGTTATGGTCACCCTATGGAATCATCTCCACACCATATTTAGGATCCCAGTAAAACCGAGGGTTATGTTTGGTGGGGACCAAGGTGAATGGAGTTATGGTCACCCTATGGAATCATCTCCACACCATTTTTAGGATCCCAGTAAAACAGAGGGTTATGTTTATAAAGCGGAAAAGTAGAAAAGATAGACAACATGGGTCAAGGAGCTGTTGTCTTACCTCCCGTTATTCAATAAGACGTTCAGGAGCCAAGAATTAAGTTAAGCAACTCTCACTCCTCTGCCATGTCCTCTGACAGGTCCCAGTGGACTCTGCAATCTATGCACATGCGTATATGTGATGAATATGAAGACCTGTCAAACTACCTGGCGGAGGAGTGAGCGATCGGGTGAGTAGCTTAACTTCATTCCTGGCTCCTGAATGTTTTATTGAAGAATGGGAGGTAAGACACAGCTCCTTTACCTCCCGTTCTTCAATAAAAGTGAATAGCACAAAGTGGGTTTAACCACTGGAGATCCCCTTTAAGTTATAGTGTCATCCTTCTGCTTTGACACATTTTTTTTTAACCTTCAGGATATCTAAAGTGGAAAAATGTTATCTTTAAATTGCTCTTTTCTAAAACTATTATTCCTTCCAACCATTTCTTGTTGATCTGTCTCCTATTTTTTTTAGATATCCAGTCTGATACATCATACATTTCAGCTGTCATTCAAAAGCCTAATTATCATAATATCTGCTGCTGTGGGTAATTTTGCAGTAACTAGAATGGTAAAAGTATAAATACCCTTTATCACAAGAATGTTCATTGATTTTAAGCTGTGATGGTTACAGCTGTGTCTCACTGACTTCATATACCATCAAAAATGTATACTTTAAAGGGACACTGGCAGCCTAAAGGCAGTGCCCATTTATACTGTAGGACTGCTTCTGCAAAATATGGGTGTATTTCTGTCTAGCTTTGTAGTTCGTCCATCATGATCCTGTATGTAGTCTTCAATCCTCTTGCTCCTGTATTCTGTACTTCGATTCCTTTTTCCTTGTGTTAACATCCTGATTTTTTTACTTTGGCATGGACTTTGACCTTGATCATTGGTGTGTTCTGTAGGCTTTATCAGCCTGCACTGCACTACAGCATGAGGATGCCATTGAAACAATGCATCAATAGCGATCTCTGCATCAAGCTCAACATGAGAGTCATCTTTACAGGAGGAGGCTGAAAAACAAAGGTGCACAAGCCAACAATTTTTAGCCTTGTATCTAGGAATTTAGGTTATATAATTCTACTTAATGGTACAGTACCAGTATCAGCGAAGATAAAACACATCTACTTTTGCAGAACACATCACGGTACTTGACCCTCTATTGCCAGTCATCCCATTTGAATATGTAAGTTAATAGTAAAACGGGTGTACTTACTTGCTCCAGAGACTGTCACCCCTACCCAAATTCTATGCACAAGACCCTTATTTGTCAGGAGTGGGCCCTCGCACATGTTGGAGGCAGGGTGTTGCTGAACTTCCACTCTAGGTAGTAGAGTGGGCACCAGTGGTTCTTGAACTAAAACAGTAGCTTATTTATTAACAGACAAATATTATTAAGGCTTGCAATTAGAACAATAGAAATGACATAGCATGGCACAGATATCACATAAATACTCATAAACCAGAGGGATCAGAAACAGCATAAATAACAATCAGCTTGTTAGTGCCACCCTAACTCTCAGGTCACTGTAGTGGAATCTTCTACCCCTATGTCTGGCACTATGTCCCTATTATTGGGTGGTAAGCCCAGGACTCTAGTCCTTCCTAAATCTCCTTGTTGGAGCTCAGGCTGCTCACTAGCTACCCTACTTTCTTTAACTCCTGGAGTGATCTATAACAGAATCTAATCTCACATTAACAGGGCCTACCTGTTATTTAGGTCCCAGGCTCATCCTCTCTCCTCTGGGGAAGTCCAAGAAGTCATAAGGGGCTGAGCACATGGTTTCTCTCCCTTTTATACTTTTACACAGCAGCCCCTACTGGCCAAATTCTGCCAGAACAAGAAGACTAAAGGGTAACTAGTTTATAGTTCCCTAAAAATATATCAAACATAATACCAGAACCAGTGTAAATACACCTTATTATGGTGAACATCTTGTGCACATAATGTGTAAATGCCCTATTTTATTAAGAAATGAAATAAGGAGAGTATAAGGCAAAGAAGGATGGAGACTTCTTGGTAATTTCCATGTTTCCATGGTAGCCCTTTAGGAAGTGCCACACCTTTTTTTTTATAACATTCCACCATTTATTATTTGCATTTGATTGAAGGGGAGCACTAATGCCTTATTCTTTCCCTATATGATGTCTGTCCATAGGAGTGTCACATTGCAAAACCAAAGGCCTACAGTACCTTATACTGAAGATGGCTCAATAAATCCAAAACCGGTCTATAAATGGCTTTCTGGTTTTGCTTTTATCTTATGGATTGCTCTTAGAAGGTGTGGCATCTCCTAAAGGGCTACCATGAAAACATGGTAATTACCCAGAAGTCTCCATTTATTATTTGCCCTATTTTATCAATTGAATAACACAGTCTACAAAACACTCCATGAAGTCCGTACGGTGAATTTTCTGCCAGATCTCTTTTTATCTGGCAACATTATCTATGGAACGATGATTCAAAAATCTTCATGGCGTATGCTGAATGATCCATGGATGTTTACGTAAGATCAAAAAATAAGCCCTTTAATTTTCTAGCACACGAGAGGGTTGTTCTCCATTTATAGTCATTTCTGACTGTGTACAGTCCGCGTCCATTACAACCATCAATTATCTCATAAGCTTGCGGTTTTGATGAAAAAATATCTTTAAGCTTCCTTCACAACATTGTTTTAATTCCGCTTCCACTGTGAAATTCTTTTATTCCTGTGAGCTCAATTGGATTAATGCTGACTTGGATTAACAAACTGCCGAGGAATGTCGGTTACCGAATTCTCCCTGTAATTTCTTACTGTTTCTAAAGCCATAAATGTTGGTTGTAAACCACCTTGGGATTAGATCTGGGCAGCTTGTATCAACCCTGTTCCCAACAAGTGCAAATGTCGAGGAGGATTGAGTCAAAGTCAGATTTAAAAACAACGCAGTTCAACAAGTTATTGGCCATGAATAACATGGCCCTTAAAGTCCTTAAAGTCCCAGCATTTAGCTTTAGGGGCAACATGTAAAACTAAAGAAAAACAGGTTAATTCTATTTTGCTGAAATTCCCATGTAATAGACAATGGGCCTCGTTTATGGTAGGGGTGCTGGGCACTTTTCCGGAGTTAAAGGGACTCTAACCAATTAAATATCGGTTAGTGAGACATTAACTCCATGGCTGCGTGGGTTTCACAAAAGACACCCGCACAACAGGCGCTCGTGATTTGATATCGCATTTGCATTACATTAGGCACTAGAGATGGCCGAAACTGCCAGGTTTCTCTCGGAAAAATCCCGAAGATCCAAAAACAGAAATTAAATTCTGGACTTTGGAATACGTTTACGCTTTTTATCGAATGTTCAAGATATTTTAGAAAATTCCCCAAAATAGCCTTGAATGTTCGATAATACTCGAAAATACAATCGGAAAGTATTTTCGAGTTTACGATCCTATTTTCGAGTATTATTGAATGTTCAAGGTATTTTTGGGAATTTTTAAACATAGCTCGATGGATGGATAAAAACCGAAAACACGATCCGAAGTCCAAAAATCCCAACAATCCGTCCGAAACAATCGGATTTTGGAACCGAGGTGTTCTGTGTCGGATCCGGGTTCGAGTTGGACCCAGATCCCATCTCTATTTAACACGAGATCTTAAAGCCAGCGAATAGCTGGCGTTAAAATCGGGCTCTGAGGTAATCCCTTGCGAGCGCTAACGCAATGCTAAATTCGCATAGGGACATTTATCCATTGCGGCTCCAGGTTTTTGAGGCCCAATAGGTATGAAGGAAAGAATTAAAAGGCATATAGCACAAATGTGTCTACAAACTGGCTGTACTGTGTGAACAGCCGTGTCTTATTGCCTACACATTATTTAGGGAGATAATAATGTACAACATTAGGGAGACCCACCCAGAAATCTTCTGTTTATTAGACTAATTTGCATATTAAGCCACATCTCTTACTGTTTAATAGGAGAACTTTAGGGGAACACCCCCCATAACCACTCCCTCTCCTTATAGAAGCTATGATGAGGACCTAAACTGCTATGTCATCACCCCTGGGTTTGCTTCCAACAAAGCAGTCAAAGTTGGCTTGCAGTGCCGGTCTTGCTCTGCCCCCTTGCTAGCTGCTGAATGTAATCAATTTTTCATGAGGCATTGTTAAATGTCGGTCTTTGAAGGCTTTATTTAGGTGAATAATAGCAAACCCATGGGTGAGGGCCTAGCAGTTTAGGTTCTCAGCCTGGATACTATTAGGGGAGGGTGGTTAGGAAGGTATTGTTGTCTAAACAGAACTTCACTGAGTAAACTGGAATTGCTCTTTACTGATGAGCCTCAACAAAGCTCAGAAAGGTAACCTGATACCCGTAATGTGGCATAAGGACTATAAATAAAGCCTTCACAGCACAGCCTGTATCTATAAGCTGAAACTGGTCCACATGCACTATGCTTATGCACTGTTGTAGAGGAGCATTGGTGTGGCATGGCATACACCAGAACATTGTCATGAAAACATGGAACATTCTTTTTTTTATCAGACTTACAGAATATTTATATTTTCATTGACTTCTTTTTCTACATATCCTCCTATGACTCAGGGTTACTCCCCCTTGACAAAGTAAAGCCCTTTAAGTACATTACAGATGCTGATACCTTGGAGTATCATTAAGTTGCCCATTGTTAATTATAAGAATGTCTGGAGATGGTAGAAAATAAGCAGTTTCTTTAGCTCTGGTTCCTTTTACTAACTACACATCATGTCCAACCCTTTTGACTTGAATCAAGGGATTTAAAGTTAAATAAACATTTTGTGGTTTAACTCATCAAGCAGTCTTTGATTGAAGTTCTCTCCCTTATGATTTGTTTAACAACACGCTATTTCCCAACAACGATGCATTATGTATCCACAGATCCAATCATCTGGTATTCTTAATTATTTTTTTGACCTGAAAGCAACTAAAAGATTTCCATTCATTGTCTTAGTCAATGAGGACGAGTTTTAAGCTTTGCTCTTAAATGCATTTTTAAAAAATCCTTCACAGTTACTATTAATATTAATAAAGGACCATTTACACTTTACCTTGTTATATAAGAATATTACTGTAGAAGCCACAGAGGATTGCGATGAGGCTGCAAAATAAATTGCCTACTGTGCCTAAAACTAAATCCAGCCCTGCCCATACGCTATAACTTTACTAAACAGCAGTAGGGTGACCATTACAAGGGAACAGTCAAATCCACTCTCTCTCCCCATGTTGAAAGAATGTTTAAAAAGTATTTAGTGCAAAATTTTTGCCCAAAGGTTGCACATTAACTCTATATTAAACTTAGAACTGCAGAAACAGAGCTGGAGCAGAGATGGAAGAGATGGAATTTGGTTCCAAATCTGAACTCCCGGACCCAAAGTTTATCGTATATTCGAGGCTACTTTTGGTAAGCGTCAGAAGTAGCCTTGAATATACAATAACCCTCTAGAGTACACATACAGAGCTACTTTCTCGGGTTAATGAATATTCGAGGCTACTTACGGTAAGTGTCAGAAGTAGCCTTGAATATACAATAACCCTCTAGAGTACACATACAGAGCTACTTTCTCGGGTTAATGAATATGCGAGGCTACTTACGGTAAGTGTCAGAAGTAGCCTTGAATATACAATAACCCTTTAGAGTAGGCCTACAAAGCTACTTTTACAGTCTATCGTATATTTGAGGCTACATTCGAGGATTACCGAAAGTAGCCTCAAATATAAATGCGGAAGAAAAAAAACAGTTTGCATGAAAGTTAATTTTAATATGGGTTTTGGTGATTTGTATGTGACCATTTTCTAGGTGCAATCTACAGTAAGTTATCATGCTTTTTCTAGCCTTACTGTACTTTACTCTGATCTTTCGGAATGGGTCCATTTTGGAATGTTCAGATTTTGGAATCCGTTTGGAATTTTTGAAATTTGGAAAAGGAACAAAGTTCGTCGGTTTCAAACATCTATAATTCTAGGTTATGCTATTGTTGCTTATGGCACTACTCATTTTAGCCAAAATTCAGTAGAGATCTTGCTTAGATTTCCCTGAATTCAAAAACTAGATAACCTATTATCTTTCTCCAATCACTATCTAGTCATTAAAGGGAGTCACTGTAAAATCCCTCACAGTAAATTTTGTTATGCCTACATGGTAAAAGCTTATTTGAGGGTTATCGTCACCTTTAATAATGTAAACACGTGTTTTGGACGACTATTCCAAAATATAAGGACATAAACAATCCCCTACTTGAAAGCCATATGGACAGAAGAACTGTTTATTTCTGTGGAATCATAAAAATGTAAACAGTATCAAATAAAGCTGTCAAAATCTATAATACTTCCCTCTTCTTGGATTGTTTAAAAAAATTTGTTGGAGCTGTATTATAAAAAAAACAGTGGTTAAAGGGAATGTTTTGCCATCTTTAGCTGGTGATCTCAGTTCCAGTCATTTTATTCATATGGGTATCTGTACAACCTACCAAATGTTATAGAGAAATGGTTCTCTCTGAGTTGTACCCTATGGAGTTATGCAACTTCAAAGCTTATTAATGTCTTTAAAAGCTGGGGTTGTATCTCTCACCGACTCTAACATGGCAGTCTTGTGTGATCATGATCTGGACCAAGCTCCACAGAGAGCAGTCAAATTCTACTGTACACATCGACATTTTTCAACATTAATCACAGGTTCAGTCTTTTTAAGGGTGAAGTAAAGGTTATTTTTTATTATCTAGATTCCAGATCTTGTGATGAAAGATGCTCCCTTTTCTTGTTTAATGTTGTATTTCTCACACCCATTTCTCACACACCATTTGTGGAAAGGATTTTCCGCAATTCTTTTTGTGAGGCATTTTTCAAGATGGCAGTGCACTGAATTGTGCAAATAACTAAAATACACATTTCACCCATTAAACTAGTTTATAGTTATAAACCCTTGGGTATATTTGCAACCTACATTGACAATTCTACTGCTTTAAAAAACCCATAACCAGTCTGATATGCCTTTAATAAATACATCTGTGCTAGGTTTCCATTTGTCTGCTGTATACCAGTAATAAAGTACCCCCCCCCCTCAGTCTCTCTACAATGTTATTATGACCTGAACCTATATACCTCCTTAAACTTGATGATTGCATCAGTTTGGAAAATTTTCTTAAAGTTTCCTTTAATTCTGTCTAAGACACTTGTCTCCCTAAGGTTTGCACCATTCTGTGGCTGTAACCTCCTTTAGATCCGAGTTAAGAAACACATGACTCACTAACAGATGGCAGCCATATGCGCTCCGACGTTGAACTTCTCTAAGTCTCTCTGAGGTGGTTAAGAAACAGAAAAAATTGTTCAGAAATTTCAGCAATGCGGACTTGCTTTTACTATGGTTTGTGTACTCAAGTCATCTAAAGGTTACAGTAGCGTTTTACTGCCCTACATTGTCAAATAATTGTATTTTTATACCTAGTAAAACTTCCCTCAAGCTCAAAGCATTGAGGAACAAAAGCCCCAATTATATTGTGTTTTACTAAAGCTTCTCAGATGTTCAGACTTTCCCTGTTTTTCTTTCCTCGTTTTGCTGAGGTAAGTGTATCGCCTGATAGTGTCTTGATAATTTCCCATAAACGCCGTCATCAATATTGTAAAAATTGTCCTAAAGCTTTATCCTTCCCTTAACAGTATCCAACTGAGCCAACAAGATATCTTGCAGTTTATTTTTTGACATCTTCAATTTTTGATTTATTATCATCAAACCTATCGTTTATACAAATAGCTTGGAGTTTGAGAGAGATTTTGAGATGCTACTTGATCTTCATTAGAAGAAGTTAACTAGAAGGTTTTCTACAATATAGTCACCTTGAGTTTAATAGAATTCCATGGATTTCTGGTACCAGCATTTCGAGACTAAGCAGGGGTGATAATCCATATTCTATTCAGTACTTTCAATAAATTTGGATCAGGCCACCTTGGAAATTGTAGTTGCATTGCCTCAGGTTGCATGTTTTGCGTGTAAAGGAAGACAAGAAAGGTGTTATTTTTGAGGGCAAAAATATGACCCTAAAAAGTGTTAGGCAACCTAATAATACTTAGTAGTAAAAGTCAAAGTTGGAATACTTTCTCTGTCCCCTTTTCCCAAGTTCCTTTGCAGCTAATATTTTTTGGAATGAGTCATTTGGCATCATAGCTTTACAGTAAGTTGGGTAACATCTCTAGCTACAGAAATACAAGGGAAACAAGAACAATTTAAAAAAAAACTTGTGTTCTTTTTTAAGGGAATCCTCTTAAAAACCAAGGGACTTGCGGATGAAAGTGATTTCATCTTAATCAACATAAATAGACTTCACTATTAAGGCAGTAAGGTTGTGAAATGCTCTTCCTGGTAATGTGATGATAGAATCATACAGTCATGGAATGGATATCTTCATCATGGACAGGCAGAATATGCAGGGTTACATTTTAAATATTTTCATAGGATATATATCTATATCTATCCATATCTATAAGTCAAAATGTAGTAAAGGAGCACTCCTAGGGTTTATTGAAGAAATCCATTAATTAGTGGCTGTCTACGCGTTTCAAGTCCGGGGTAGGACCGAAACGCGTAGACAGCCACTAATAAATGTATTTCTTCAATAAACCCTAGGAGTGCTCCTTTACTACATTTCGACTGATTATCCTATCTAGGAAGCACCCAGGTGGATGTAGACATGGTGAGTGCCGCTCGCTACTAACTCTTTTATCCATATCTATATATATATCTCCTAGGGTTCAACTTTTTTTCAACTATTATTATTATTATTTCAATTATCCGTGTAACCATAAAAACTATTATACGTTTTATATATTTATTTGCCACGTTGGAAGATATTTAGTGTAGTCATAGATTTACCGTCTTGACAGAACAAATATACTGATTCTCTTATTAAAACCATATGCTTCTCCCAATATTTATTAAACATTTTTGTTTTTAGGAGTAAGCAGAAAACATTGCAGACTTTGTATGTAGCTAGTTGTAAAAAACCACAGAACCAATGAATGAAGAATAATATCTTTTATCTAACTGAGATTTAAATAATTGTGTTTTATTTTTTGTTTTTTTTTTTAATATTAGGCAAAACTTCAGATCAGAAAAACATTACAGGTTACAGAAGAATAAAAATCATCGTATCACAATCTGACATTGAGGAGAAAAGCCGCAGAGATATTTAACATCTCAATTGCTTGATTACAGAAAATTGTCCTTGGTTAAATACCTGTAATCAAAGAATTGTCCGTTCTGTTTTCAGTGATCTAAGGCCAATTCCAGATGATGCAATTTGCTTCTGCTTCACTCTTTTATATTTTCATCTTCTATCAGTTTTCTTCTTGTATTTTTCAGTAGTTTTCTAAACTAAAAAAACGAAAGCATTGTTATTATTAAGAAGCTATTTAGAAATACACAGCAAACACGCAATGATTGGTCTGGCTAGCCTACCAATCAAATGCTTCATTTGTGTTTATTTATTTGTTGGATGTAGGTATTATTTAAAACATGGTTTAAAGCATTTTTAAAAATGTGATTCCAGGAGGGCAAATTTGAAAAGGTCTGAACTAAAAGTTTTTAAATTAAAAAAAAAAAACTGTGTTAAAAAAAGTTTAGGAATTTGATGTCTAAGCTATTCTCATCCATTTAACTTTACATTAAGACTTGTTTCCTCCAGCATATATATATATATTATTCACTTTTACTTTTAGGCAGCCTGTACTGTCTTAATCGTATTAACGGCCTGATGTGACGGATGCTTAACTCATTACCACTTTGAGGGTTTGTCAGACATTGGAACTGTATTTTATAATAAATTGTCCACCCTTCTTTCTATCCTCTTCTTCCAACTGTTGGGCTCAATATGCTACCGGCCTCCAGTTCATCCTGAAAAAGAGTAGCTATGATCCAAAAAAACCCAGTTATGTGATTCATACATCTGGATTCTTTGGACTTCTGCTGCTTTTTCTGGCTGAACTGGCCACTAACCTCATCTAATTTGACATATAAAAAGTGTGTAGAGTGATACTTTGCCTTGGAGAGGACCAGTATGCATCCACTCTCTTGTCTCATATTTCCATATTTCTATGGACCCTTTGCAATAAGACTGATCCAAGCTCCAGATGTTTATATACTCAGAGGTATTTTCTCCCTTATTTTAGGAATTAGGTTACACTCCATTTTCCTTCTCACTAAATTAAGTGTCTTTAAATGGTCTACAAGTATTTTGTTATTCCATTATATCTTACGTCTGACAGTAATTGCAATATTCATTAACGGTTCAACATTTTTTTTTTTTTTTTACAAACTTGAGTTCCAGAAGGTCCATATTGTGCAAAATTATTAAGTAATGAAAATATGGGGAACAGATTAAACATTTAAGAATAATATTTTTCAGTGGAGGAAGTTGTGACAGGAACATTTTTTTTGATATATCTAATATGTTATTATGAACTTTGCAAGACAAAAGACTTAAAATACTTAAAAAGTGGGACAAACATAAGGACTCTCTCCTGAATAAATCCAAGATTCTCTCAATCTGATTAAAATGATGTCACTCAAACTTTGTTCTAATCAGAGATGCCCACTGATGTCTACAGTTGGAGCTCTTGGCTTTAAAAGACCAACAGATGGTGTAGCCATCACTAAAGAACAGTGGAAATATGAAAGTTAGATAATGTTTATTTTAGGGCATAATACAGTGTCTGGTGTCTTGATTGGCAAAGAATCAAACATGGAAGCTTGAAAAAAACAATGCATGTTTACATTCAGTTGAACAAGACATGTGTCTTCATAGTCATAAAAAAGTGCAGTACGTACAGGTAAATTACTAAACCTCCAAACCCTTCCAATTTTCTCCATTTATATCATATGCAATTTTTTTATATATATATTACAAATATAACTGTATATTACAAGTTGGGTACAGCATGTCTAAGTTAATTGTCCATAGATGAAATAGTGAACCCATGAGTCTTTTCAGCAAGGCAACA
This sequence comes from Hymenochirus boettgeri, assembly GCA_019447015.1. Classification (NCBI taxonomy): domain Eukaryota; kingdom Metazoa; phylum Chordata; class Amphibia; order Anura; family Pipidae; genus Hymenochirus; species Hymenochirus boettgeri. Next base: position 21,148,099 of record CM033469.1, read on the forward strand.
TTCATCAGGTGAATGTGATAACCACTATACTACACACTGATTGCCATCACCTAATGAATGGGGGAGGGAGGAGCCAGCTTACATTGAAGAACAGATGCAATCATTTAACTTATATATCCGGATAATAATACATCTAATAATGTGCTGTATATATCAGTTGGGGTTGGAAACAAGTAGTGGACATGTGATCAGTTTTTAGGTTTAAAGGGTGGACACGCCCTTTAATTGGTAAACTTTTATACTAAAAAAAAATAAATGTAATATTCCAATTTAATTGGGTTTAATCCAGATTTTTTCGGTAATTCAATAGGTTTCACGGATTTTTTTCATCTCTAAAACCTATATGTTCATTTTATGTATTTTATCTTGTTTTCTGTATTGCAATATGTTCTAGTGCTCTGTTCCCAAGCCGTGATATAGAAAGTTAAATAATAAATACCTCAAGTCCAAATTCCAAAGTATTAAGAGAATCGAGCAAAGCTTGATGGATAAAGACCAATTCCTTATACCATGTGATCAACGAGGTGAAACGGTGAAATCAGAACCATGTGTTTCGCATTGGAAGGGATGATTTGCTGCCGAATTCACGTAATGGCTGTGATTTTCGGCGTATGAAGAACGTATCACTGTGAACTGGAGATATTTTACTTTGAACTTCTCCAGTAATTAGAGTCAGGTTTTGTGCGGTATATCTTTAAACCAATTTTGTTTTTTTTTCCTTCTTTTTTTCTGAACCCTTTTCACAGTTAATCCCACGTAGACATTTAACAAATGGAAACTACAGATAGAGAGAAGACCGCATAGATAGAGTTCATTTTAGGACGCCATGCTTTTAACCAGGTATTGATTGAAATGGCTTCCTCTGTCACTCTATCTATCACTTTGTCTTAATAAAGTTAATTGGATATTAAGAGATGTCACTTTTTTTTTTACAAATGTCATTATTTTCCTTTAGGTAAAGAGATAAATCTGCTTTGCTGGAAATCCTCACTATAACGGCGCAGCCAATAAAAACCTCGAACTCAAAGTACAGTAAGCACTTTGGTTACTTTACCTTTCAATCCCTTTAACATAAGGAGGTACATTGTAACTCTTTGTATCACTGACACTTCTTGGTTGAAGCACAATCAGCATGATCAAACCCAAAAGCTTGGGGGGGTTAACAGGTATCGATAGGAATTATTTAAAAAGGTAATATGTTATTTTAATCATCATCTTCTTGGTTATACATCAGGAACAAAGGTGTGTTATGGCTTATAATTTATTTAATGGAGCTACATCTATGTGGGCTAAAGTTCTAAGCGGAGTGCCTCAGGGTTCTGTACTGGGCCACTTCTGTTAAATCTGTTTATAAATGACTTAGAAGCGGGCATTGAGAGTGATGACACTCTCTTAGTGATGACACTAAACTGTGCAGAGCTTTGGAAACTTCAAATGATATGCAAGTGCTGCAAGCAGACCTAGATAAATTATCAAAATGGGCAGCAGAATGGCAGATGAGATTCAATGTTGATAAATGTAAGGTGATGCATTTGGGATTTAATAATCCCTGTGCCACCTACACCATAAATAACTCTTGTGTTAAGTGCATCTGTAATGGAAAAAGATTTGGAGGTTCTGGTAGATAACAGACTTAGCTGTAGCAAACAATGCCAGGTAGCAACGGCTAGAGCTAGCAAGATATTGTCTTGTATAAAGAGGGGAATAGATTCAAGAGAGAAAAATATTATTCTCCCTCTTTACAAGGCACTGGTAAGGCCTCACTTGGAATATGTGGTGCAGTTTTGGAATCCCATATACAAAAGGGACATCTTGGAAATAGAAGCAGTTCAGAGAAGGGCAACTAAATTAATAAAGGGAATGGAGGGGCTTAAATATGCAGGCAGATTAGACAAGTTAGGGCTGTTTACATTGGAGAAGCAACGTTTGCGTGGGGATATGATAACCTAATACAAATATATAAATGGGCCATACAATAAACTCTCTGGTGCAATGTTCACTAATCGTCGTATCAGAGGACACATGGACATCCTGGTATTAATACATATACTGTAGTTCTGGTTGGTACAGGGATACTATTTAATATTGAGAATTACTGGTATTAATATATATACTGTAGTTCTGGTTGGTACAGGGATAATATATAATATTGAGAATTATTGGTATCAATACATACACTGTAGTTCTGGTTGGTACAGGGATACTATATAATATTAAGAATTACTGGTATTAATACATATACTGTAGTTCTGGATGGTACGGGAATACTATATAATATTGAGAATTACTGGTATTAATACATAGACTGTAGTTCTGGTTGGTACATGGATACTATATAATATTGAGAATTACTGGTATTAATACATATATTGTAGTTCTGGTTGGTACAGGGATACTATATAATATTGAGAATTACTAGTATTAATACATATACTGTAGTTCTGGTTGATACGGGGATGCTATATAATATTGAGAATTACTGGTATTAATACATATACTGTAGTTCTGGTTGGTACAGGGATACTATATAGTATTGAGAATTACTGCTATTAATACATATACTGTAGTTCTGGTTGGTATGGGGTTCCTATATAATATTGAGAATGACTGGTATTAATACATATACTGTAGTTCTGGTTGGTACAGGGATACTATATATTATTGAGAATTACTGATATTAATACATATACTGTAGTTCTGGTTGGTACAGGGATACTATAGATATTGAGAATACTGGTTTACAACATATACTGTAGTTCTGGTTGGTACAGGGATACTATATATTATTGAGAATTACTGATATTAATACATATACTGTAGTTCTGGTTGGTACAGGGATACTATATATTATTGAGAATTATTGGTATTAATACATATACTGTAGTTCTGGTTGGTACAGGGATATTATATAATATTGAGAATTACTGGTATTAATACATATACTGTAGTTCTGGTTGGTACGGGGATACTATATAATATTGAGAATTACTGGCATTAATACATATACTGTAGTTCTGGTTGGTACAGGGATACTATATAATATTGAGAATTACTGGTATTAATACATATACTGTAGTTCTGGTTGGTACAGGGATAGTATATAATATTGAGAATTACTGGTATTAATACATATACTGTAGTTCTAGTTGGTACTGGGATACTATATAATATTGAGAATTACTGGTATTAATACATATACTGTAGTTCTGGTTGGTACGGGGATACTATATAATATACTGAGAATTACTGGTATTAATACATATACTGTAGTTCTAGTTGGTACAGGGATACTATATATTATTGAGGATTACTGGTATTAATACATATACTGTAGTTCTAGTTGGTACAGGGATACTATATATTATTGAGAATTACTGGTATTAATACATATACTGTAGTTCTGGTTGGTACAGGGATACTATATATTATTGAGAATTACTGGTATTAAACATATACTGTAGTTCTGGTTGGTACGGGATACATATAAATATGAGAATTATGGTATTAATCAATATACTGTAGTTCTGTTGGTACAGGATACTATTATTATTGAGATTACTGGTATTAATACATATACTGTATTGTTCTGTTGGTATCGGGATACTATATATTATTGAGAATTACTGGTATTAATACATATACTGTAGTTCTGGTTGGTACAGGGATACTATATATTATTGAGAATTACTGGTATTAATACATATACTGTAGTTCTGGTTGGTACAGGGATACTATATATTATTGAGAATTACTGGTATTAATACATATACTGTAGTTCTGGTTGGTACCCTAGGATACTATATATTATTGAGAATTACTGGTATTATACATATACTGTAGTTCTGGTTGGTACAGGGATACTATATTTATTGAGAATTACTGGTATTAATACATATACTGTGTTCTGGTTGGTACGGGGATACTATTAATATTGAGAATTACTGGTATAATACATATACTGTAGTTCTGGTTGGTACAGGATACTATATTTATTGAGAATTACTGGTATTAATACATATACTGTAGTTCTGGTTGGTACAGGGATACTATATAATATTGAGAATTACTGGTATTAATACATATATTGTAGTTCTGGTTGGTACAGGGATACTATATATTATTGAGAATTACTGGTATTAATACATTATCAACTTTGAACAGAGTCTGTGGAGTGGTAACAGGTAAGTTGTGAGGTGCTCCCCCTAATAGTCCGTGCCACAGTCGGTGATATGCATTATTTATATTTGAAGGGAGGCACACTCAAAAAAGCTTTATAGCATTAAATCTATTAGGTGCTGCAACAACCAGGTACACAAGGTTTCGAGGGGTCCAACCAGGTAACCTGAGGAAGGAGGTTGGACCCCCTTTGTAAATATTTTGAAAATCAAAAATTGTGAGTGAATTTGAAACTTGTGATTGAATGTTTGAAAAATGCGATCGTAGGTTTGAAAAATTCTGATTCAATTCGGTTCGAAAAAGGATTTTCAGAATTTCAGTAAGATCAGCTGAACCGATATCCGAACAATACTCATTTTCCAACCAGTTTCATTCATCTTTACTCCACACCAACATAGAAGTCCAAGATAAGACTTTAAAGGGGAAGTTCAGTGCAAATACATATACTTTTCAGAAAAAAGAGCAGTATTTTTCCATCCTAATGACCTTAATCTGCCCATTCAGCATTGTGTCTGAGTATAAATAAATGTAACCGAAACACTGACTTCCTGTTTGCAGGACCCCTAGTAGAGACCGTTATGGTCTTGCCCTTGTCCCAGCACCTGGGTTGATTCAGTTGCTCAGTAGAGATCTGAGCATGTGTGACCCATCCAACAGCCAATCAGTAGAAATTACTGTTAGGAACATTCCAAGGAAGTGGTGCATTCTGGGAAGAAGAAGGACCGTTAGAACCTGAAATGTCAGCTCATTAATGTCAACAGCAGGGAACAGCAAAGGGTATGAAATCAACTGATTTTTCAAAATGGGAGAGAATATGTAGAATAACTAAGAAGGCATTACACAAACTAACAATTTAACAAATATTGATAATTTCCACTGAACTGTCCATTTAAAATCCTTCCATTCCGCTGCTAGCAAAAAATGTTTCTAAATGTTCCTGTTGTCATTGTGTATGTTGAGGTTGCTGTGTTTTTAGAAACACACAGAAATCCCCAGACATAACATTTTTTTACTAGGTAATAAATTGCAAAGATTATTAGTTTTGTTATGAAATGCGATGTTGTGTGGGAACAGAGATTGTTTTCAACACTGTTACATCTTTGTTCTGTGTCTGAGAGGCAGGATCTGCTGTAGCATGATCTGTTATTAATAGAGATGGGTCTCTGAAGATTGACTGTCTAGAAGCAAGGCTGCAGGGAAGAGAGATTATGGAAGCTGACCCCTAGTACCCACAGGTTAATTTGATAAATCGTCCAGTAGCCACAGCAAAGGGAGAAGTGAGACAGTTATGACAGGTCAGTTATGAAGTATGGTCAGAGAAGAAGGGAATAAAATACTTGCATTCCTTGGGTGGGTAGAAAGCAAACACGATGTGATCTTATATCAAATGCAAAGTTAAACACAGCGGCTCAGTGGTTAACACTGATGTTTTGTAGCAATGAAGTTCAGGGTTCAGATCCTCAATAATCCCCAATAATCAGATTCTTATAACCTGCAATGAATTTCTTTCTGCTTGGGTGGGTTTTCACTGGACACTGCAGTTTTCACCACAATCTTAAAGACATTCTGGTTTGTATGAGTAAGAAAATGGGATCAGATTGTGAGCTCCTTGGGTCAGGGTCTAATGTAAATGGATTAAATAATCGCCAAGAGCTGTGCTATGTTTAGAACACACATATACAGAAACCCCCTACAATTTTCTACAGTAAAAGTATCAGATCATTTCATTTTGCACACTATGGGTCAAATGTCTTTAGTTCTCCTTTAAAATAAACCAGATTTATTTTCAACTTTTTCTGAAGGTGAAGTTAAGGTGAAACATGGTCCCTCTTTTTTTCCTTTTAGGTAAGGCAGGCCGGCAGCATAGGTCATGAAGAAGCCTAAAGCTTCTATCTCTGACAATGATATGTAGAGTTCAGTGATTTGGATGGACCTTATGTGAACTAAATATAATCTGAAACATAATATTTGTTAAGGGAATTTAAATAAAGACAAATGCATATAACAGTTGCTGTGAGAATACCTCTTCTCCCCATGTCATTTTATGCTTTCGGCTACAGACCCCATTTCATCACACAAATTGGAATTTGCCTTACCTTAACCTTTATTCCTATTCTCCAGTTTCACGTAACCGAACTCTCTGTTGAGTAGATTTATTTATTCTTCGTCCTTTATGCTTTTAAATTGTGCAGGCAAAATGGACTTTGGAGAAACCAGCCAAAGTATTAGCGCAGAAATCAACTTAAAATTTGTTTAAAGGGCAAGTTCAGCCCCAAAATGAAAACTTACATACAGGTAAAACACCCCCCAAAACCCTAAACGGTAATAGTTTGAAATGTGAAATATATAAGTCTAACCTGAAATCCTGCACAATGTCCTGTTGCCCCAGTTTCTGCTTCCTGGTTCTTCCCGTCAGTTATGTATTTGACAGTTGACATCACAGCCAATGACTGAATGTTAATCCCCTGTCTGCCTCTTCTGAGCATGCCCAGGCTCAGTAAATGCTCAGTACAGGTTTCTAAATGGCTCAGTTTCCATGAGGCATCCAGAAGCATAGCAGGCATACAGTAATGAATTCACAGGACAAAGTATGATATATCAACATATTTTAAAGAGGCCATTCTTTCTAAAAGATGTTCTTATGAGGGTGGAGTTGTCCTTTAATGGTTCGCTTTGCTGAAAGACGTCTAAAGTTAAACTCTAACAGGCTCATTTACCCAGAGCCACTATTGCTCTGGGTAAATGCACCTTCCGTGATTCAATATCGCGATTGTGAATGTGGGGAAATTCCGGAAAGGGATTTACTCACTGCGGGATTTTAATGCCAGCTATCTGGCTGGTGTTAAAATCCTGCGCTACATCTAGCGCAAACGCGATATTGAATCGCGCTAATATGGAGTTAAAGTCACGCTAACCAGCAGCGAACCAATTAGCGTGACTAAGGCTTTACTCATGCATATAATTCTTGATAAAGAAAACCAAAGAACCGCCATAAAGAGTCCTGTGTCTATTACTAATCAAGTAGATGAAAAAAACCTCTGATTAGCCAAATCTTGTGTCCATAATTGATCATTCTTGCATCAAACCCTAAGCATTGGTGTATTAATCCACAATCAGTCTGCCCTATCATTTTCCAAACTAGCTCATTCTGGTTCCAAAGCAGGGATGTGAAACCTGTGGCCCTTCCCTGGATGCAGTATGCAGGTTTGAAATCCCCATTTAAAAGAATTGATCTAGTGAGATACATCTAGTTCATCGTCAGATATGATGAACTTTCATAACCATCATCAACTTTGAAGAGATTCCTATACTGGTTAAAAACATTAAAGTGAGAACAAAAAATAAAATGTTCCCATAATGCTGATCAAAATGACATTACTATACCCTTCCCCTAGCTCTGTGACCCCAGACATGCTCAGATCGATTCACCTAGGACCAGAGGGGGCAATCATACACTTGAAATTAACAGTTCTGACTATGGGTTGATTCAAATCTTACTTGTTACATTGCATAAAATTACTGTAGACAAGTGGCAGCTAAACATATCAATGTGATTGAAATTGATTTTAGAGCAATATTAGGAAAGTTACAGAGATCAATCTTTCGTTTTTCAAGGAGAAATATTCAGGGAGATGTAATAAAAGTTCTTATTGTTAAAAATGGCGCTAATTTTGCCCCCACCAATCAGATGTTGGCTTTCAAATGTTAAATAAGATCTGATTGGTTGGGGCAAAATTAGCACCAACAATAAGAACTTTTACTGAATCTCCCTGATTGTGCCTTAAAGAATGGAATTTGCAGCAACTACATGGTTTCTGCAATCTGCACAGCTGTCAGAAGAGATGTAATACTGCTCGACTTTTAGCTTGACTTTTTAATGCCAGAAAGTAGCTGTTAAAGCCACACAGGGGTAAGACCCAAGCAAGGTTTACACAGGGACGCTTTCAGCAAAGCTAAATGTCTATAGAAATATTAAAATGGAAACAAAAAGTTGTCAAAAAGTAGACAGACAAAAAAAAAGACAGAAAAGAAAGATGTCGACATTCTGTCTTGTTCAAATGTCTTTCTCGCCACAACAAAGCAAATGTATTAATTTCCTGAACAGCTAGAAACCCCCTTTCAGGACACGGAGAGCAGTTTAACATCTAAAATCACTACTGTGTTTGGACCATGTTGAATATTTTGTATATACTGTACATTTTCATACATCTTTTTTTTGCCATCTGGTCCATTTGCAGGACGAAGAAAGAATGTGTGGTCTCTCATCTATCATCCCGAGCCTATCATCATCCATCATATTACTAGCCAATTCATTGTTAAAAAAATCCTCTTTGTCTGGGCAAAGGAAAGGTATTTATTTCTTGATCAGCTAAAACTCCCACATGGAAGTACCCTATGTTTTTAACACTTAAGATTCACTCATGTTTGCTTGGACAATTCTTTCATTTTTGTGCGTTTTCCCATCACAAATGTTTGTCTCACTTTCAGGACAAAATCAAAATAAATGTCCATTTTTGTTTCATTTGCCAAAAATCTATAATTGTTCTCTTTGAAAAAGCCATTGTGGTTTTTCCATCAGTTACTTGGTTGTCAGGCAATGCACGTTAAAAGCAGAAACACAATAAAAATGAAATATTCTCGGCTGCGAATTAACTTTTACAAACGCCTGGTAAATACTTTTTTTTTTTTATCTTCTCATAAATGTTGACAAAGAGTAAAATTTTGAATCTAAAGTACATTCCACCAACATAAGCATGAAGGTTATATTTCAGAGGAACAAGTGGATCAACTGTGTGTGAAGAGACATGTGTAAACTCCTGAGGAGCTATCCTGGTCTACATGTTGCCTAAGTTGTGATGTCCGTAATTATTTAAAAGATTTTCAATAAAGAATGTATTTTATAACCACCTCGTCCCTTTAAAACCATGTAAAATCAACATGTTGCAACGCTAGACAACATTTAATTTAAAATCAGATGCCATAAGTACAAAGAAACCAATGCAACTACTGTACTTGATCAAGGAATAAGATCATTAAATAATAAAAAATAAATTACATTTCCATACGCCTTCAGTTCAGCTGTGGATAGCCGATCCATTTATAAAGACATACAGGGAGATTCAATAAAAGTACAAAATTAGCACCATTTTAAACTATTAGAACTTTTATTGAATCTCCCTGTAAGTATTTGGATATAATGATCCTCATTGAAGAAGATACTTCTGAGTAAAGTCTATGTTTCCACGGAAATGTAAAACTTTCACAAAGCATTTTCTAGAGGGCCAGGTTGGGGGCTACAACGTGCAAGCTTGATCTACCTTCCTAATAAAGTACAGACAATTGATTGATAGTGAGTGCACACCGTAAAGAAAATTCAATTCTATAGTAAGTGCTACTTATCTGATAAAAAAAATGCACATTCCAAACATACCCCATAGATACCAATTTTCTGAATGATGAATTATGAATTATAATGAGTAATTCATATTTTTACAATTTTTTAAAAAAATGAATTGTTGAAAATCATTAAAGGGCATGTCCACCCCCAAAACTAAAATTTAACCCACTACTGGCCCCACTCTGTAGTGTATAAAAATCCTTACCTTACATCCCAGCTCCAAATGGTTCTCCTGTAATGTCCCCCCAAAATTATAAAAACTGACCACCAGGAAATGGCCACCAGGGAAATTGTTTCTACCTCTGAGCTGTCCTCTCAGAGGTTTTTAGCTTGCTCAGAGCAGCCCTTCACTGCCTCCCCCCCCTCCCTCTCCCACCCTCTCCCTACCGTTTTGTTCACCCTCCCCCTAGTGTAAATCCACTTCCCCACATATTAGGGATAGTTGCCCCAGCCCCAACCGCAATAAAATATTTGTATGAAAGTCCCCCGATCTTTATTTACCTTCTCTCTCTCCTCTGGCGTTCTGAACTGCCGGCAGCCGCGTCTGTGATTGGCTGCCTCTTAGCCAATCACACACACGGCTTCCGGACCCCTGCTTGCTTTTCTGTGCAAGCAGAAGGCCAGGCATTTCGGCGGAGGAGAGAGGGAAGGTAAGTAACGAATGGGGGACTTTCTTGACAATATAATATAGCGGTTGGGGCTGGGGGAACTAGCCCTACAACATATAAAAATAATCAAAAGGGGTGGACATGCCCTTTAAAACAAAAAACAGTGAGTCAACACATTTGAATTTGTCTAGTTTTTTTATCCCTAATTTTTCGGTAAATAATTATCGTTTATTTCCACCCTCTTATTTCAACCTTCAAAAAAACGATTCCTCAGACTTTCACTTCAACAACTTTTTACTTTTCCCCCCTCTAACGTCCTTCCTCTAAAAATGCTGTAATATTATACACAATATGGAAAAGATAGAATCTTACTTAATGGAGCCCCAGTAGGATAGAATGTTGCAGACAGCACAGAAAGGAAATTTCTATATACAATTGGTTTTATGCCTGTTTTTGCTTTAACATAACAGGCAACTCACCCCCACCCCATATTTAGTATCCTTTTTCCTACTGGCTGATGTCAGGTAATGTGAAATCTGGAGTCAGTCTGTCTGCTTTGCAATATTTCTACTGCAGTAAAATCCACTGAAGTGAGTCCACTCCAGGGAAGCCTTACAAGGTTTCGTTTTGTATATAGTAGGGAGGGTCTGCCTGACAAAATCCCACTGCACAAAGAACATAAAATCTTGGCTCACTCTACAGAATAACTGGAAGCTACTGTTGTTTATTAAATAAAGTGATGGTTTATGGAAACTCTATTTTATTATGTGTGAGATCATAGTTCTTGAGTCGTATGGGCTTCCTTGTAAGCTCGGCTTATTTTATATATATTGAGTACAGTAAATGTTAGATATTTAAAGAGTTGTAATTGAGTGTGGGATCTATATGTACGATGGGGACATTTCCTATGCAGTTGATGTATATGCCATCGCACTTACTCCCCCTTGGTGATCCCCAACTAAGCAACGATTTCATCTCCTCCATAAAAGTTCTAGTGGATAAAACGTTAAAATTATTATTTTCTTGGCTAATGTAGTGGAAACATTCTCAAGCCAGGTAATCCTATTGTTTCATCCACCCTACCTGATAGACACACGTAGACTTGGTTTTAAGAGCCTAGACATTTATAGAACCATAAATTACACTCGCATTAGAGGTCCCATTAGCCTTAAATTCTTACACCCACTCCCCCAATAAATCCAATGATCCCATTTGTTTGGATAGTTTTGGCACTTAATGACAACGGATTTGAAATCTAAACATCTAATCTACCCATACCATTTTATTTTCCATTGGTGTCTTTGCCTTTTTTTATCCCAGACACTTTAGTAATAATATGACGCTTACCCAACTGGAAGCTCAGAGTTCATCTTTAAAACCCAATAGGAAAAAAAAGAGGTGACTGCTTGGAAAGCTTGATGTCTCTCAAGTGAAATATTTTCATTGAATATAAGGCATTTATTGCTTGATACTATAAAGCTGGGCGTGTTGTTAAAGGGCAAGTCCAGCCCCAAAATGAAAACTTACATACAGGTAAATCACCCCCCTAAACGGTAATAGTTTGAAATGTGAAATATATAAGTCTAACCTGAAATCCTGCACAATGTCCTGTTGCCCCTGTTTCTGCTTCCTGGTTCTTCCAGTTAGTAACTGTCAGTTATGGATTTGACAGTTGACATCACAGTCAATGACTGAATGTTAATCCCCTGTCTGCCACTTCTGAGCATGCCCAGGCTCAGTACAGGCTCAGTACAGGCTCAGTAAATGCTCAGTACAGGTTTCTAAATGGCTCAGTTTCCATGAGGCATCCAGAAGCATAGCAGACATACAGTAATGAATTCATAGGACAAACTATGATATATCAACATATTTTAAAGAGGCCATTCTTTCTAAAAGATGTTCTTATGAGGGTGGAGTTGTCCTTTAATCTATTAAAATTTGCTCATAATCTTGACATATTATTACTCTGAATGTTTTGTCACTGCTGACCCAGATATTTGTAACTGTAAAGGAAAATGTGTTTTGATAATTCAATAAGAAATGGCAGTTAAAGGGCATGTCCACACTTAACAAAAATCTGGTGACTTATCAGTTATCTTCCTGCAACCCCAACTGCTATTTTACCAGTTTATTACGTGTATTTGTAACCAGATATTTAATAATAAGTTCTCTTCTGTTCCGGTATCTGGCTCCTCCCTCTGCTCAATTTAATTTTTAATAGCTTGAACATGTGCGGAGGAGGCAGCAGGTGAACCAGCTGTCAATCATTGGTTCTGATTTAAGCAGTCACAGTGTTGATTGACTGCATGGAGGAGCCAGCTTAATCTGCCAGAATAGAGGCAATAATGATACTTAAATATCTGGTTAATAATACATCTACTGCAGTAATGTGCTGAGTATATCAGTTGGGGGCAGGTAACTGATAAGTGATGAGTTTTTTTGTCCTTAAATCTCACAGATCTAAATCACATTGGAGCATGCCATTGTCTGAATGTATAATAAATACTGGAAATAAAAGTACAGTATAACTAACAGAGAATTCCATATGACAGATTAGCACATGGCTAGAAGTGTCACCTTGTAAAAATCCTCTTTCATTGTGCAGTTCTCTGGCAGTTCCTTATTTTTATCTATTGCAATTTTCAAAAATTCAAACACAATTTTCAATGTTCAAAGCCAATTTCTTTTATTGTACATTCTGAAATGTAAATTTTCTAATATTCAATTTCAATTCGATTGTAAGTTCTGAGTTTCAAATATTCCACCGGATCCGAGGATTTTTTTTTAAAGTGGCAGCTTTGTTTAAAGGCCATGTCTAAACAAAAAACTGGTCAATTTTCACCTACATTACTAACCAGATATTTAAGGATAATTATTATCCCCATTCTGGCAGAGTAAACTGGCCACTCCCTCTATGCAGTCAATCAACTCTGTGACAACTGACATCACAACCAATGATTGACTATTTTTTCAATTGCTGCCTCCTCTGCACATTCTAAAGCTTATAAAAAGCTCATTAAAGGGCATGTCCACCCCCAAAACTAAAATTTAACTCACTACTGGCCCCAATGTATAGTGCTAAAAAACCCTTACCTTACTCCTCTGCACCAAATGGTTCTCCTGTAGCGTCTGTTCAAAGTTCCAGAATATGATTCATCTGGATGCCTGCTGATTCCTTATCTTTGTTGAGGTTTCTTTATCCTTGTTGAGGTCATGCGCAGAGGAGACTCCCTCTCCCTCCCACCCTCCAGATCCCTCCAGGCTGCAGTGTCATTGCTTACAAACTTTTTCCAACCTTAACCGCCATATTATATTGTAAAATAGCCCCAAGAAACGTACTTACCAGAGCACGTTCCATTGGCGTTCCCAATACCAGGCAGCCACGTCTGTGATTGGCTGCATCACAGCCAATCTCAGACGTGGCTGCTGGTCCAGTCCTTAATGTTACTTGGTTTGCGGAAGTAACATTACAGGCAGAGGCTACGGAAACAAAGGCAGGCAAGTAATATACAAGGGACCTTTTTACAATATAAATATGACGGTTAGGGTTGGGAGGGGGTCTCTACACTACCAAAAAAGTATTATTTTAGGGTGAACATACCCTTTAAGCCGAGAGAGGAGGTAGAAACCTTTTCCATAATGGAAGAGAACCTATTATTATATCTGGTTACAAATGCATGTAATAAACTGGTAAAAAAAGCAGTTGGGGTTCCTGACAAAAGGAAGGGGCCTAGAGTCCCCAAACGTTGTATGCTGTTGTTTTTGCACAAAGAAATATTCACTGAAGTAGTGTGCTCCTCTACTCTTTGCCTTGCTTGTCTATGAAAAAGGAGACAAACCGGCCGTGACTTCAAGGGGATCTGTGATCATTTGTCCAGTGCGGGAGGCTAATGTTATTACTGTAGGGGGTCTGTGTTCATGATTTGCCATGTATGCCAGCAGTTTCCCACATCTGTCTCCATACTCAAAATACCATTGTGTTTTAAAAAATAATTTTTATTGGCCTTGCCCTGCAGTATAATGTTGGTTAATCTGGTTTGCTGTTTGAGGGTCTCTAGTGTAGTATCTGAGGGGCTAGCAGTGTAGTTGGTCTCTGCTCTTTCTAGATCTAATGTCGCAGCTCTTTCCTCCGCAGAGGAGAGTCCTTTAATTTTGTTTATCTCCGGGGCAAGACATGTGCGTGCGTATACCTTGAACGAGTCCCATACAGACATGGGGCTGGCTGTGCCGGTGTTATTTTTGAAAAACATTTCCCATTCTTCTGGGAGAGGGGACTCCTCTGGGAATAACCTTAACCAGAAAGGGTTAAGTCTCCAGGGCGTGGATGGAGGGTGTGATGTTCAATTCAGTGTTATCCAGCATAATGAGTGGTCTGATATTACTCGGGGTAAGTATTCTGCTTTGTCAAGTAACGGGAGCAGGTGGTGAGACAGGAGTATCATATCGATTCGGGACGTAGAGTTATGTGTAGGTGAGAAGCAGTAAGTATGCTACCCTGTTTGGGTATTTGTGTCTCCAAGTGTCTGTTATGTTTATTGTCAACAGCATTCTACCGAATCTGGTAATGGGGGTAGGTGGGGGGTTTCTCCCTGGGGGATAGGTATGGTCCTTTGCACAATCCAGTATACATTTGAAATCTCCTAACCAAATAGCGGGAACCACCGGATGCTCCGTCTGGAACTGAAAACCTTTATGAAGAGCAGACATAGAGAAGGGTTGGGGGGCATAGGCAGCCATTAGTAGTATTGGGTGGGAAAACATCTTAGCATACACATGAACAAAAGTGCCTTGTTGGTCCAGCCTTACCACCAAAGGTTCAAATTGTGCTGTGCGTGATATTAGAAGGGACACCCCTCTAGAAGAGGAGGTGACGGTGGAGTGGTAAGCCCATCCCACCCATTGTTTATTCAGTAGGTGTTGTTGGTGTGTTGCAAGGTGAGTTTCCACCAATATAACGACATCTGGGGACTGTTTACTTGTCTTAGGACAGAGACAGGTTTAGTTTTATTCTGGAGCCCTCGGACATTCCAAATGATCAATTTAAGAGGCATTGTTTATAAACTAGGGCGGGTAAAGCTGCACCGGATATTGGGCCCTGTGCCCCCTCCCCCACACACCCAACACACCAGCCATTTAGCATTACACTTCAGTTTAGTTACACATAATAAATCAAATATTTGTATTGGCACCAAATAAAACATTATAAAACTTTTAATACAATAACAAATCCGGGTTTTACACATTGAACATTGGGAAAGCATGATCCCGGGGCTTACAACTTAATTATTAAACACTATTGTCCAACAGCACAATTGTGGTAGTTGGATTGTGTATTACTATGGGGACGGACAAGATTCTGGCTTGTGGGTGGGCGTGGGGCAGTGCCCACAAGGGGAAATACCTGTATGGGCATCTCACAGCTCTGCTCTATTATTGTTGGGCTGTATTGTGAGTTATGGCCAATAGGGGGGGGAAACCTATTGGTTACATCTATTGAGTTTATGTGAAATCCAGAGATGGACGATATGGTAGTTGGGGATGTAATGTAAAGGGATAGTACAATGTAGGAGGATATAAAGAGGATAGTAAAGATGTCCCCATAAGGGGGATGTTGGGTTACTGAAAATGATCAAACTTGGGCGAGGGTTTTATATTGAACATTGCTAATGGGTTCAGCAGCGGTTAAAGCATCAGCAGCAGCGAATACAACATCAATCTTGTGTCTGGGTATATAGGGATAGAGTGTAGGAAGTAGGAAGTAGGAAGCAGTATAGAAAGGCAGGGAAATGGAGAAGAAAGGAGTTTCCCATCAGGAAACAGACCCGGATATAACAGGATACATTGTCTGTATTATGCAAGGGAATATTTAGCCCGGTTTATCCCAGTGGATCAATATCACATTTAGGGGGTAGGAGAGGGGATGCAAGGATCTAAAAATGAATTTGCCAGGGGCAATCATCGCATTACACTATCAAATAGTAAACATGGCACAATTGACATTGTTAATAACTTAGTTTGCATTTTTAAACTTTGTATTCAAAACCTGCATGGGCTGGGGCCCATCTCGAGTCGATTTCGCCTGGGAGTCAGAATAGGGAGTTAAGGTGGGCCTCCGTTTCTTTGATCCAGCCAGGACATTGCTTCCTCAGGTGAGGTAAAAAATTGAGTGTGGTTGCCATCTTGCACCATAAGGCGTGTAGGATAGAGCATGGCGTACTTCAGCTCAAGTGAGCGCAGTTCACGTTTAACATCCACAAACATTGCGTGCTGCCTTTGCAGCTCCGTGGAGAAATCTGGGTATACAGATATGGAGGCGTTTTGGTACGTGATCTTCCCCATTTCACGGGTACGGTGTAGTATTGCATCTCTGTCTTCCTAGTTTAAGAGCTTCGCTATAAACGTTGTCCCCTCTGCCCTTTCAGGGAGGCCTACAAAGCGTAAATTGTTCCTACGGGAACGTCTTTCCAAATCGTCCTGCCTTTGCAGCAGTGTTTGAATAAGCGTTTTGTTGCTTTGGGTCATTTGCTGTAATGGCGCCAACGTATCCTCTACGCCACTTATACGTGTCTCGGCCTCTTTTACGTGGGCGCGCAACGTAACGGGACCTATTTTTGATTGTTATCGAATGTTCGAGGCTATTTTCGAGGATTATCAAAAATAGCTTCAAACATTCGATAATCCTCGAAAATAGCCTCAAACATTCGATAATAATCGAAAATCAGAATATTTATGGTTGGTATTTCAAGATGGATGCAACAATCTACCAGCTGAGTTCCTTTAAAAACTGTGGAGAAGTGTACCCAGAAGAATCAATGATGTTTTAAAGGCAGGTCACACCAAATATCAAAGCATTCTTAGTTTACAACATTTTCAGTATTGTGGATGCAAAACAACTAAAATGTAAAGTTTACAAAGTGAATTTTACGCTTTGGGGCTATAAAGGCAACTACAGAATAGTTTAGTTTTCAGAATAGTTTACAGAATTGTTTAGAGAATTGTGTAGTTTACAGAAATGTTTACAGAATTGTTTAGTTTACAGAATAGTTTACAGAATTGTTTAGAGAATTGTGTAGTTTACACCAGATAGTTTACAGAATTGTTAAGTTTACAGAATAGTTTGCAGAATTGTTTAGTTTATAGAATAGTTTGCAGAACAGTTTGTTTTTTTCTGCTTCATGTTCCACAGTAATTGTTTAATATCTCCTTTTTAGTAATGGACCATTGTTCCAACCTTGTTGGGCTGCATTTAATGCTTTTGGTCTTTAGAAACAACTACAGAATAGTTTAGGCTACGGAATAGTTTACAGGATAGTTTAGTCTACAGAATAGTTTACAGGATAGTTTAGTCTACAGAATAGTTTACAGGATAGTTTAGTCTACAGAATAGTTTTCATAATTGTATAGTTTACAGAATAGTTTAGTTTACAGAATTGTTCATAGAATAGTTTATAGAATAGTTTAGTTAACAGAATTGTTCACAGAATAGTTTACAGAATTGTTTAGTTAACAGAATAGTTTGTTCCCCCCCCCGCTACATGTTCTACAGTCATTGTTCAATATCTCCTTATCAGCAATGGGCCATTGTTCTAACTTTGTTGGGTTGCATTTGAAATGTAAGTCCAGCCTCAAAAAAACTTTCCATATTTTGAAGTATCACCCCCCCAACTCCCCATTTCATTCTATTATTACCTTCACCCTAGGCTGCGGAATTAGAACTTACAGAGCCATGATCCCTCACCGAACCTCCCTTTTTCTCTGGTCCTAGATCGGTAATGGCAGTCGGCCATTGGCCATGACATCACCATTGTGGCCATGACTGACATTGATAACTGTTAATAGAGAGGAGAGAGAGAAAGGAGATCGACTAGAGATCACACTTGTGTAAGTTCCAATTGCTCAGAATTGCCCAAACAAATATTCTGCCCATCTACATTTGTAGCAGAGGAAATACATCTCTGTAAAACAACTTGTCTACCTCCATTTTTACCAATGACCTTTTTAATATATCTAAATATATTTATCCGTCCCATAGAGTGTTCTTGACTGTGGCCGTTTTCCTCCAGGCAAATGCAATAACAAAATCTTCTGTATTTTTTCAGCCAAAAATACTAGATCTTGGTGGTCTGGCTGGAAACCAGATTGCTTTATTTTCAAGCAGCAAGAAACAACCTAATACATGCAGGATCCAGTCGTGTTCACAGGCACAAAACACGCCAATTCTAGAAAAAAATATCTTATTATATATTCTGTCAATGGTATTGGTATTTATAACCTAGTTTTATGGTAGTGAATATTGAATATCTTATTATATATTCTGTCAGTGCCAAACTAATGCTCTTACTGTATGGTGCCAATACTTAATGCTCTTACTGTATGGGCCTTGTCTCATGCTCTTGACTGAATGGTTTGCCATTACTTAATGCTCTACTGTATGGTGCCATATACTGTACTGACCTCTTAACTTATGGTGCCACCCATACTTAATGGCTCTTACTGTATGGTGCCATTACTTACTGCGTTACTGGTATGGTGCATTACTTAATGCTCTTATGTATGGTGCCATTACTTACTGCTCTACTGTATGGTGCCAATACTTTTACTGCTCTTACTGTATGTGCAATATTACTAGCTCTTCTGTATGGGCCAATACTTAATGCTCTTACTGTATGGTGCCATTACTTAATGCTCTTACTGTATGGTGCCATTACTTAATGCTCTTACTGTATGGTGCCTTTGCTCACTGCTCTTACTGAATGGTGCCATTACTTACTGCTCTTACTGTATGGTGCCATTACTTAATGCTCTTACTGTATGGTGCCATTACTTAATGCTCTTACTGTATGGTGCCTTTGCTCATGCTTCTTATGAATGGTGCCATTACTTACTGCTCTTACTGTATGGTGGCCATTACTTAATGCTCTACTGTATGGTGCCATTACTTATGCTCTGACTGTATGGTGCCATACTTAATGCTCTTACTGTATGGTTGCCATTATTACGCTCTTACTGTATGGTGCCATTATTAATGCTCTACTGATGGTGCCAATACTTACTGCTCTTACTGTATGGTGCCATTATTTAATGCTCTTACTGTATGGTGCCATTACTTACTGCTCTTACTGTATGGTGCCATTACTTAATGCTCTACTGTATGGTGCCTTTGCTCACTGCTCTTACTGAATGGTGCCATTACTTACTGCTCTTACTGTATGGTGCCATTATTTAATGCTCTTACGTATGGTGCCATTACTTAATGCTCTTACTGTATGGTGCCAATTACTGCTCTTACTGTAGGTGCCATTACTGTAATGTCTTGGTATGGTTGCCATTACTTACTGCTCTTATGATGGTGCCAATTACTTAATGCTCTACTGTATGGTGCCATATTTAATGTCTTATTATGGTGCCATACTTTAATGT
This sequence comes from Hymenochirus boettgeri, assembly GCA_019447015.1. NCBI lineage: Eukaryota > Metazoa > Chordata > Amphibia > Anura > Pipidae > Hymenochirus > Hymenochirus boettgeri. The sequence goes on from CM033469.1 coordinate 21,167,701, forward strand.
CTTACTGTATGGTGCCATACTAATGCTCTTACTGTATGGTGCCATTATTAATGCTCTTACTGTATGGTGCCATTACTTAATGCTCTTTACTGTATGGTGCCATTACTTATGCTCTTACTGTATGGTGCCATTACTTACGGTGCTCTCTACTGTATGGTGCCATTACTTACTGGCTCTTACTGTATGGTGCCTTTGCTCACTGCCCTTACTATACGATGTCATTGCTCACTGATCTTACTGCATGGAGCTAATACACACTGATTTCTCTTAATGATTCCATTACCCCTACTCTTATGTATGGTGCTATTTCTTCCTGCTTTTAGAATGGGGCTAGTGTTCACTGCTTTTACTGTATGGTCCATATTATAGAGCTCACTATAAGGTGCCAGTACCTACAGATCTCACCAAGTGCTGGGGTGCCACTAGTTTAACCATCATTTAATGCTGATTATATATTCATATTCTGGAGCTGTGGTGTTAAAGGGATTATTATAGTCCAGTCTACAATAAGACACTCGCTAAGCATCCTTGGCTCTGTGTAGAACTATAAGCCAATGTTATAATGCCAAGTAACCAAATACCTACCAATACTATTGATATACAGAAACCCATGGACTCGGCCCCCCAGTAGTCGGATTCCCACTCGAGTACTTACACTAACCAAATGATTTTCTATGGACGGTTAAAACATTTTTATCTGCTGTATATGAGCTCTCACCATCTCCTAGGGATCAATCTCTCTGAATGAAACAATTCATTAAAATAATAGATGTAATTTGCAGAGTATTTACTTATTCTTGTGTGTGTTTCAATGGCCAAGTGGAGTCAAAATAGATATTTATTCATCATCTCTGCAACGGTATAAATAGGTAGGGGGTTATTAGTCTTAGCAACAGGTATTCGGAGATCGTATTCCTGTTGTGTTTGCAGGATTAATTCTATTAGCTGTATGCTTAGCCCTACACCAAACGGGCATTTCTCTCCCTCTGCCTAAGTGGAATGTGCTACTAGGAAATGTACAAATAAATGAAACATGTTGTAAACCAAAAGGTGGTGGTCAAAAAAAGAAAGAAAAAAACAAGCATTGAACTAAGTTTAGTTTGTGTGAGTGTGTTAAATGACAATTATACTCACCTTTCCCCCGATCCACCTTACTCACCTTTCCTGTACAGTACCCAGGGTTAGGACCTAAAACACTAAGTAATCACCTCTGGGTGCTTTACAGAAGTCCTGCACTACTTACTTGAAGATTCCTTCAGCACTCTGGTCCAATCCTCCCCCAATCGATGCCTTTTCATTGGCTGGCTCGCGAAGGTCACTAACAGTGGCAGAGAGGAGGATCAGACCACAGCCAGAGGGTCCTTACCCTGGGTACTTCCAGGAGTGGAGGAAGAGGACAGAGGAGTGTGATGAGTTTATTTGTCCTTTAAAGGATAAATATAGTCATCTTTACCCCATTCCACACCTGAATATACCAGGGGTCAGGGCTAAATCACAGACTGCAGAGATAAGATGGAAGTGGGACCAGAGTGATGAGGGAACCTTCTTGTAAGAATTCCAGCTGAAAGTACCTTCACTCATGGGTGAGTGGATTAGGTCTTCACCCTGTGACTATTAATAGGTGGAAGAAGAAAAGTGAGGGGTAGGTGAGTATAATTGTGTTTAAGACATAAGGTGATATAAGGTGAACGAAGTAACACAATGAACCATTTGTACATGTTTATTAGAATTGTGGGACAGTTGCTGCATGTGTTGGGAGAGACAGACATAATCAGATTAGATTCACCAGTTTCAGAGGCTGGAAAGACATAACTAGGTGGTTGGAAATATTGTAATGATGAAAGATAAAATCCCCAGAACAATAGTAAAAGGATAAAATATCAAAAAAAGTGTGGGGGTGGTGGTTTACAAGAGGATGGGGGGGTGGTGGTTTACAAGAGGTGCCATCGGTACTAAGGGCTAGGCCACACTAACGCTTTTCAGATCCGATCACGCTAGTGGAAGCACAGGGCATGAAGAACCCTATGTGACTAGCCCCACTGCATGTGCTGCGCTTCCGTGTACACTATTTTTGGTGCGTATTGCATGCTCTTCGATGGGCTAAACCGCTGAAGTGCAGAACCTGATTCTCCGTGCGCTCAAGTGGGGCCACAGCCTAAAGGTAGGTTCACATTACTACAATCTGTCAGATTCCATCTGTCATCTTTTAAACATCAGGCTACAAACATTCATAAGCATTCTCCCTATATAAAGTATATTGAGAACGTTCAGACTAAAACATTCCCTTCAGCTGTGGCTGACTCAGTATAAATTAGTAAAGGGGCCACCGATCAAGAGAACTTTTCAGGAAGACAGAAGACTGTAATGTGTGTAACTTAAGTTCAGTTTCAGGTTCCTCAATCTACTCTGCTGGTAATGTGCATTGATGCCACGTAGGTTCTATGTTCTGTATTTATAAAGCAGGGGGATTGTGAAATAAGGAGCTTTAAAAAACACTACCAGTTGTGTAAATAACACTGCTCATTCCTAAATAATGATACCTAAATACTGATCTTTAGATAAGAATAGTGCACTGTAATAGATACCTCTCCTTAAATCAGAATGTCCTCCTTTAAATAAGAATATCTCTCCCTATATAGAATACCTCTCCTTAAAGGGTATCTATACCTTTAAGAATTATAATACAGCAAGATCCCACTACTTCAAAACTTTTTTCAGATTTTAAATCTGAGCTGTAGATTCTGAGAATTCATCGTTTGAAATCACAGCATTTACAGGGAAAGACCTGTCACTCCAGAAACAGAAATTTTAATATGTGTCCCATCCCTGGCCTCTTACTAGGATCTTTAGCTGCCTAACAGCACATTTTTCAACGCTTAAGAGAATCAGCAGAAAAAAAGAAGGCAGGGGGAGGGAGATGTGTAAGCAGAACAGTGTCCATGGTGAGGCTGTGCAGAACTTATAAGTGTCACAGACACTACAAGAAGGCAGTGACTTTAGAGCGGGTGATGGAAATTAAAACTCATTAAACATTAATAATTCAATGACAAAGCAAACACAAATGAATATGAGTACCACCATTTTACTCTCAATTGTAGTTTCAGATGATGTATAAATTGTTTGAGTGAGTATAGTGACCCTTTAAATAAGAATACCCATCCCTAAAAGAATCACAGATCTATAAATAGCATTAAGGAGCGGTATTTTACACCAGAAATAATTGAAGGATCATTGAGGTGAATATAATAAGATATTCAATATTCACTACCATAAAACTAGATTATAAATACCAGAACCATTGACAGAATATATAATAAGATATTCAATATTCACTACCATAAAACTAGATTATAAATACCAGAACCATTGACAGAATATATAATAAGATATTCAATATTCACTACCATAAAACTAGATTATAAATACCAGAACCATTGACAGAATATATAATAAGATATTCAATATTCACTACCATAAAACTAGATTATAAATACCAATACCATTGACAGAATATATAATAAGATATTCAATATTCACTACCATAAAACTAGATTATAAATACCAGAACCATTGACAGAATATATATAAGATATTCAATATTCACTACCATAAAACTAGATATAAATACCAGAACCATTGACAGAATATATAATAAGATATTCAATATTCACTACCATAAAACTAGATTATAAATACCAATACCATTGACACAATATATAATAAGATATTCAATATTCACTACCATAAAACTGGATTATAAATACCAGAACCATTGACAGAATATATAATAAAATATTCAATATTCACTACCATAAACTAGGTTTAGATACCAGAACCATTGACTGAATATATAATAAAATATTCAATATTCATACCATAAAACTAACTGTTGTATTCAATTAGAATCAAACTGGACTTGAAGTTTAGTTCGTGAAGACATTTCGCATAGTCATCCGACTGGCTTTCAATTCAGAATGACTTGTACAAGAATCTGTGGCAATTATGTACCCTGGAAAATCCCAATTAGTATATCAAAGCCAAGTGTTAAAGGTGTGATTGGATAGTGGCTAAGAGGGTGTTATAGGAACGCCCAGAGTAAGGTGTCAAAACAGCTTGTACATGGCAGACAGATGGTGTCGAACCCCCCACCTCTATTTAGGCTTGGTTTCTTTATTTCACTAAATGGCCTCCTTAACACCTCTTGAACCAGTCACGTTCCTTGCCAATATGTTAACATTACAATCTTCAAAGGTATGTCCTTTATCCTTAAGATGCAGGTACACGGCTGAGTCCTGAACCGAGGAATTGGCTCTTCTGTGCTGGGCCATACGTTCCTATAACACCTCTTAGCCACTATCCAATCACACCCTTAACACTTGGGCTGTGATATACTAATTGGGATTTTCCAGGGTACATAATTGCCACAGATTCTTGTACAAGTAATTCTGAATTGAGAAAGCCAGTCGGATGACTAGCGAAACGTCTTCAAGAACTAAACTTCAAGTCCAGTTGATCTAATTGAATACAACAGATATACCATGACCTGGATGAATGAGAACCTTCACAAGCATACCATAAAACTATATTATAAATACCAGAACCATTGACTGAATATATAAAAAGATATTCAATATTCACTACCATAAAACTAGATTATAAATACCAGAACCATTGACAAAATATATAATAAGATATTCAATATTTACTACCATAAAACTAGATTATAAATACTAATACCATTGACAGAAATATATAATAGATATTCAATATTCACTACCATAAAACTAGATTAAATACCAGAACCATTGACAAAATATATAATAAGATATTCAAATATTACTACCATAAAACTAGATTATAAATACTAATACCATTGACAGAATATATAATAAGATATTCAATATTCACTACCATAAAACTAGATTATAAATACCAATACCATTGACAGAATATATAATAAGATATTCAATATTCACTAACATAAAACTAGATTATAAATACCAATACCATTGACAGAATATATAATAAGATATTCAATATTCATTACCATAAAACTAGATTATAAATACCAGAACCATTGACAAAATATATAATAAGATATTCAAATATTTACTACCATAAAACTAGATTATAAATACTAATACCATTGACAGAATATATAATAAAATATTCCATATTCACTACCATAAAACTAGATTATAAATACCAATACCATTGACAGAATATATAATAAGATATTCAATATTCACTACCATAAAACTAGATTATAAATACCAGAACCATTGACAGAATATATAATAAGATATTCAATATTCACTACCATAAAACTATGCTTGTGAAGGTTCTCATTCATCCAGGTCATGGTATATCTGTTGTATTCAATTAGATCAACTGGACTTGAAATGTAGTTCTTGAAGACGTTTCGCTAGTCATCCGACTGGCTTTCTCAATTCAGAAGACTTGTACAAGAATCTGTGGCAATTATGTACCCTGGAAAATCCCAATTAGCATATCACAGCCAGGTGTTAAGGGGTGTGATTAGATAGTGGCTAAGAGGTGTTATAGGAACGCCCAGAGTAAGGTGTTTAAAACAGCATTTATATGGCAGACAGTGGCGTCGAACCCCCCCACTCTATTAGGCTTGGTTTCTTTATTTTCACATAAATGGCCTCCTTAACACCTCTCTTGAACCAGTCACGTTCCTTCGCCAGTATGTTAACATTACAATCTTCAAAGGTATGTCCTTTATCCTTAAGATGCAGATACACGGCTGAGTCCTGACCCGAGGAATTGGCTCTTCTGTGCTGGGCCATACGTTGATGCAGTTGCTGTTTGGTCTCCCCCACATACAAATCAGAGCATTCTTCACTGCACTGCACTGCATATATGATGTCGCTTTTCTTGTGTTTTGGTATTGGGTCTTTCGGATTTACCAATTGCTGCCTCAGTGTGTTGTTCGGTTAAAGCAGACAGGGATACGATGTTTTTTGAAAATTCTTCTTAATTTCTCGGATTGTAATGTTAACATACTGGCGAAGATTGTAATGTTAACATACTGGCGAAGGAACGTGACTGGTTCAAGAGAGGTGTTAAGGAGGCCATTTATGTGAAAATAAAGAAACCAAGCCTAAATAGAGGTGGGGGGGTTCGACACCAACTGTCTGCCATATACAATGCTGTTTTAACACCTTACTCTGGGCGTTCCTATAACACCTCTTAGCCACTATCCAATCACACCCTTAACACCTGGCTGTGATATGCTAATTGGGATTTTCCAGGGTACATAATTGCCACAGATTCTTGTACAAGTCATTTGAATTGAGGAAAGCCAGTGCGGATACTAGCGAAACGTCTTCAAGAACTACATTTCAAGTCCAGTTGATCTAATTGAATACAACAGATATACCATAAAACTAGATTATAAATACCAGAACCATTGACAGAATATATAATAAGATATTCAATATTCACTACCATAAAACTAGATTATAAATACCAATACCATTGACACAATATATATAAGATATTCAATATTCACTACCATAAAAACTGGATTTATAAATACCAGAACCATTGACGAATATATAATAAAATATTCAATATTCACTACCATAAAAATAGGTTATAGATACCAGAACCATGACTGAATATATAATAAAATATTCAATATTCACTACCATAAAACTATATCTGTTGTATTCAATTAGATCAACTGGACTTGAAGTTTAGTTCGTGAAGACATTTCGCTAGTCATCCGACTGGCTTTTTCAATTCAGAATGACTTGTACAAGAATCTGTGGCAATTATGTACCCTGGAAAATCCCAATTAGTATATCACAGCCAAGTGTTAAAGGTGTGATTGGATAGTGGCTAAGAGGTGTTATAGGAACGCCCAGAGTAAGGTGTCAAAACAGCATTGTACATGGCAGACAGATGGTGTCGAACCCCCCCACCTCTATTTAGGCTTGGTTTCTTTATTTTCACATAAATGGCCTCCTTAACACCTCTCTTGAACCAGTCACGTTCCTTTGCCAATATGTTAACATTACAATCTTCAAAGGTATGTCCTTTATCCTTAAGATGCAGGTACACGGCTGAGTCCTGAACCGAGGAATTGGCTCTCTGTGCTGGGCCATACGTTCCTATAACACCTCTTAGCCACTATCCAATCACACCCTTAACACTTGGCTGTGATATACTAATTGGGATTTTCCAGGGTACATAATTGCCACAGATTCTGTACAAGTCATTCTGAATTGAGAAAGCCAGTCGGATGACTAGCGAAACGTCTTCAAGAACTAAACTTCAAGTCCAGTTGATCTAATTGAATACAACAGATATACCATGACCTGGATGAATGAGAACCTTCACAAGCATACCATAAAACTATATTATAAATACCAGAACCATTGACTGAAATATAATAGAGATTCATATTCACTACCATAAAACTAGATTATAAATACCGAACCATTGACAAAATATATAATAAGATATTCAATATTACTACCATAAAACTAGATTAAAATACTAATACCATTGACAGAATATATAAAAATATTCAATATTCACTACCATAAAACTAGATTATAAATACCAGAACCATTGACAAAATATATAATAAGATATTCAATATTTACTACCATAAAACTAGATTATAAATACTAATACCATTGACAGAATATATAATAAGATATTCAATATTCACTACCATAAAACTAGATTATAAATACCAATACCATTGACAGAATATATAATAAGATATTCAATATTCATTACCATAAAACTAGATTATAAATACCAGAACCATTGACAAAATATATAATAAGATATTCAATATTTACTACCATAAAACTAGATTATAAATACTAATACCATTGACAGAATATATAATAAGATATTCAATATTCACTACCATAAAACTAGATTATAAATACCAATACCATTGACAGAATATATAATAAGATATTCAATATTCAGTACCATAAAACTAGATTATAAATACCAATACCATTGACAGAATATATAATAAAATATTCAATATTCACTACCATAAAACTAGATATAAAAATACCAATACCATTGACAGAATATATAATAAGTATTCAATATTTCACTACCATAAAACTAGATTATAAATACCAATACCATTGAACAATATATAATAAGATATTCAATATTAACCATAAAACTAGTTATAAAAACCAATACCATGACAGAATATTATAATAAGATATTCAATATTCACTACCATAAAACTAGATTATAAATACCAATACCATTGACAGAATATATAATAAGATATTCAATATTCACTACCATAAAACTAGATTATAAATACCAATACCACTGACAGAATATATAATAAGATATTCAATATTCAATACCATAAAACTAGATTATAAATACCAATACCATTGCAAAAATATATAATATAGATATTCAATATTTACTACCACTTAAAAATAGATTATAATACCAATACCATTGACAGAATATATAATAAGATATTCAATATTCATACCATTAAAACTAGATTATAAATACCAATACCACTGACAGAATATATAATAAGATATTCAAATTTAACTACCTAAAAAAATAGATTATAAATACCAATACCACTGACAGAATATATAATAAGATATTCAATATTCCTACCTAAAAACTAGATTATAAATACAATACCACTGACAGAATATATAATAAGATATTAAATATTCACTACCATAAAATAGATTATAAATACCAATACCATTGACAGAATATATAATAAGATATTCAATATTTACTACCATAAAACTAGATTATAAATACCAATACCATTGACACAATATATAATAAGATATTCAATATTCACTACCATAAAACTAGATTATAAATACCAATACCATTGACACAATATATAATAAGATTTCAATATTCACTACCATAAAACTAGATTATAAATACCAATACCATTGACAGAATATATAATAAGATATTCAATATTCACTACCATAAAACTAGATTATAAATACCAATACCACTGACAGAATATATAATAAGATATTCAATATTCACTACCATAAAACTAGATTATAATACCAATACCACTGACAGAATATATAATAAGATACAATATTCACTACCATAAAACTAGATATAAATACCAATACACCATGACAGAAATATATAATAAGATATCAATATTCACTACCATAAAACTAGATTATAAATACCAATACCACGACAGAATAATAATAAGATATTCAATATTCACTACCATAAAACTAGATTATAAATACCAATACCACTGACAGAATATATAATAAGATATTCAATATTTACTACCATAAAACTAGATTATAAATACCAATACCACTGACAGAATATATAATAAGATATTCAATATTCACTACCATAAAACTAGATTATAAATACCAATACCACTGACAGAATATATAATAAGATATTCAATATTCACTACCATAAAACTAGATTATAAATACCAATACCATTGACAGAATATATAATAAGATATTCAATATTCACTACCATAAAACTAGATTATAAATACCAATACCATTGACAGAATATATAATAAGATGATTCAATATTCACTACCATAAAACTAGATTATAAATACCATACCATTGACCAATATATAATAAGATTTCAATTCACTACCATAAAACTAGATTATAAATACCAATACCATTGACAGAATAATAATAAGATATTCAATATTCACTACCATTAAAACTAGATTATAAATACCAATACCATGACAAAATATATTAATAAAATATTCAATATCACTACCAAAAAACTAGATTAAATACCAATACCATGACAGAATATATAATAAGATATTCAATATACTACCATAAAAATAGATTATAAATACCAATACAAGCATGTTTAGTTTAACAGATATAGTTTACAGAATGGTTAGAGAATTGTGTAGTTTTACAGAATAGTTTACAGAATTGTTAAGTTGTACAGAATAGTTTGCAGGCAATTGTTTAGTTTATAGAATAGTTTGCAGAACAGTTTTGTTTTTTTTCTGCTTATGTTCACAAGTAATTGTTTTAATATCTCCTTTAGTAAGAACATTGTCAACCTTGTTGGGCTGCATTTAATGTTTTGGTCTTTAGAAACAACTACAGAATAGTTTAGGCTACGGAATAGTTTTACAGGATAGTTTAGTCCTACAGAATAGTTTAACAGGATAGTTTAGTCTCAGAATAGTTTACAGGATAGTTTTAGTCTACAGAATAGTTTTCATAATTGTTAGTTTACAGAATAGTTAGTTTACAGAATTGTTCATAGAATAGTTATAGAATAGTTTAGTTAACAGAATTGTCACAGAATAGTTTACGAATTGTTTAGTTAACAGATTGTTCCCCCCCCGCTACTGTCTACAGTCATTGTTCAATATCTCCTTATCAGCAATGGGCCATTGTTCTAACTTGTGGGTTGCATTTGAAATGTAAGTCCAGCCTCAAAAAACTTTCCATATTTTGAAGTATCACCCCCCAACTCCCCATTTCATTCTATTATTCCTACCCTAGGCTGCGGAATTAGAACTTACAGAAGCCATGATCCCTCACGAACCTCCCTTTTCTCTGGTCTAGATCGGTAATGGCAGTCGGCATTGGCCATGACATCACATTGTGGCCATGACTGACATTGATAACTGTTATAGAGAGGAGAGAGAGGAAAGGAGATCGACTAGAGATCACATGTGTAAGTTTCCAATTGCTCAGAATTGCCCAAACAAATATTCTGCCATCTACATTTGTGCAGAGGGAAATACATCTCTGTAAAACAACTTGTCTACCTCCATTTTTACCAATGACCTTTTTAATATATCTAAATATATTTATCCGTCCCATAGAGTGTTCTGACTGTGGCGTTTTCCTCCAGGCAAATGCATAACAAAATCTTCTGTATTTTTTCAGGCCAAAAATACTAGATTCTTGGTGGTCTGGCTGGAAACAGATTGCTTTATTTTCAAGCAGCAAGAAAACACCTAATACATGCAGGATCCAGTCGTGTTCACAGGCACAAAACACGCCAATTCTAGAAAAAAAATATCTATATATATTCTGGTCAATGGTATTGGTATTTATAACCTAGTTTATGGTAGTGAATATTGAATATCCTTATTATATATTCTGTCATTGGTATTGGTATTTTATATCTAGTTTTATGGTAGTGAATATTGATATCATTATATATTCTGTCAATGGTATTGGTATTTTTTAATCTAGTTTTATGGTAGTGAATATTGAATATTTTATTATATATTGTGTCAGTGGTATTGGTATTTATAATCTAGTTTTATGGTAGTGAATATTGAATATCTTTTAATATTCTGTTCAATGGTATGGTATTTATAATCTAGTTTTATGGTAGTGAATATTGAAGATCTTATTATATATGTGGTCAATGGTATTGGTATTTATAATCTAGTTTTATGTAGTGAATATTGAAATCTTATTATATATTCTGTCAATGGTATTGGTATTATACTAGTTTTATGGTAGTAAATTTGAATTCTTATTTATATCTGTCAATGGTATTGGTTTATTTATAATCTAGTTTTTATGGTAGTGGATATTGATATCTTATATTATAGATTCTGTCAGTGTATTGGTATTTATAATCTAGTTTTATGGTAGTGAATATTGAATATCTTATGTATATATTCTGTCTAGTGGTATTGGTATTTATAATCTAGTTTTATGGTAGTGAAATATTGAATATCTTAATATATTCTGTCAGTGGTATTGGTATTATAATCTAGTTTTATGGTAGTGAATATTGAATATCTTATTATATATTCTGTCAGTGGTTATTGGTATTTATAATCTAGTTTTATGGTAGTGAATATTGAATATCTATATATTATTTGTCATGGTATTGGTATTTAATCTAGTTTATGGTAGTGAATATGAATACTTATTATTATATCTGTCAGTGATTGGTATTATAATCTAGTTTTATGGTGGAATATGAATATCTTATTATATTTTGTCAATGGTATTGGATTTATAATCTAGTTTTATTGTAGTGAATATTGAATATCTTATTATATATTCTGTCAATGGTATTGGTATTTATAATCTAGTTTTATGGTAGTGAATATTGAAGATCTTATAATATTGTGTCAATGGTATTGGTATTATAATCTAGTTTATGTATGAATATTGAATATCTTATTATATATTGTGTCAATGGTATTGGTTTATAATCTAGTTTTATGTAGTAAATATTGACTTATCTTATTATATATTCTGTCAATGGTATTGGTATTTATAATCTAGTTTATGGTAGGAATATTGAATATCTTATTATATATTCGTCAGTGGTATTGGTATTTATAATCTAGTTTTATGGTAGTGAGATATTTGAATATCTTATTATTATATTCTGTCAGTGGTATTGGATTTATAATCTAGTTTTATGGTAGTAATATTGAATTCTTATATATATGTCGTGGTATTGGTATTTATAATCTAGTTTTATGGGTAGTGAATATTGAATATCTTATATATATCTGTCAGTGGATGTATTTATATCTAGTTTTTATGGTAGTAAATATTGAATATCTTTATTATATATTTTGTCAATGGTATTGTATTTATAATCTAGTTTTATGGTAGTGAATATGAATATCTTATTATATATTTGTCAGTGGTATTGGTATTTAATCTAGTTTATGGGTAGTGAATATTGAAAATCTTATTATATATTCTGTCAATGGTATGGTATTTATAATCTAGTTGTATGGTAGTGAATATTGAATATCTTATATATATTCTGTCAATGGTATTGGTATTATAATCTAGTTTTATGGTAGTGAATATTGAATATCTATTATATATTGTGTAATGGTATGGTATTATAATTAGTTTGGTAGGAATATGAATATCTTATATATTTCTGTCAATGGTATTGGTATTTATAATCTAGTTTATGGTAGTGAATATGAATATTTTATTATATATTCTGTCAATGGTATTGTATTATATATTGTTTTATGGCTAGAATATTGAAATATTTATTATTATTCTGTCAATGGTATTGGTTTATTTATAATCTAGTTTAGGTAGTGAATATTGAATATCTTATTATATATTCGTCAATGGTATTAGTATTAATCTAGTTTTAGGTAGATAATATTGAATATCTATTATATATTTTGTCAATGGTTTTGGTATTATATACTCTAGTTTATTGTAATGGAATATTGATATCTTATTATATATTCTGTCAATGGTATTGGTATTTATAATTCTAGTTTTATGGTAGTGAATATTGAATATCTTATAATATTGTCAATGGTATAGGATTTATAATCTGTTTATGGTAGTAAAATTGAATATCTTATTATATATTTGTCAATGGTGTCTGGTATTTATAATCTAGTAGTTTATGGTAGTGAATATTGAATATCTATTATATATTCTGTCAATGGTATTAGGATTTATAATCTAGTTTTATGGTAGTAAATATGAATATTTATTATATATTGTCAATGGTTCTGGTATTATAATCTAGTTTATGGTAGTGAATATTGAAACTTATTATATATTCAGTCATGGTCTGGTTATTTATAATATAGTTTTATGGTATGCTGTGGAAGGTTCTCATTATCCAGGTCAGGGTTATCTGTTATTCAATTAGATCAACTGGACTTGAAGTTTAGTTCTGAAGACGTTTCGCTAGTCATCCGACTGGCTTTCTCAATTCAGAATGACTTGACAAGAATCTGGTGGCAATTATGTACCCTGGAAAATCCCCAATTAGTATATCACAGCCAAGTGTTAGTTGGGTGTGTATGGATAGTGCTAGAGGTGTATAGGGCAGTATGGCCCAGCACAGAAGAGCCAATTTGTTCAGGACTCAGCCGTGTACTGCACTTAAGGATAAGGACATACCTTTGAAGATTGTAATGTTACATATTGGCAAAGGAACGTGACTGGTTCAAGAGAGGTGTTAGGAGGCCATTTATGTGAAAATAAAGAAACCAAGCCTAAATAGAGGTGGGGGGTTCGACACCATCTGTTCTGCCATGTACAATGCTGTTTGACACCTACTCTGGGCGTTCCTATAACACCTCTTAGCCACTATCCAATCACACCTTTAACACTGGCTGTGATATACTAATTGGGATTTTCCAGGGTACATAATTGCCACAGATCTTTGTACAAGTCATTCTGAATGAAAAGCCAGTCGGATGACTAGCGAAATGTCTTCACGAACTAAACTTCAAGTCAGTTGATCTAATTGAATACAACAAATAGTTTTATGGTAGTGAATATTGGATATTTTATTAATATTCAGTCATGGTTCTGGTATCTATTAACCTAGTTTTATGGTAGTGAATATTGAATATTTTATTATATATTCTGTCAATGGTTCTGGTATATAATCCAGTTTTATGGTAGGAATATTGAATATTTATTATATATTGTGTTCATGGTATTGGATTTATAATCTAGTTTTATGGTAGTGAATATTGAATATCTTATTATATATTCTGTCAATGTTCTGGTATTATAATCTAGTTTTATGGTAATCTGTTGTATTCAATTAGATCAACTGGACTTGAAATGTGTTCTTGAAGACGTTTCGTAGTCATCCGACGGCTTTCTCAATTCAGAATGACTTGTACAAGAATCTGTGGCAATTATGTACCCTGGAAAATCCCAATTAGCATATCACAGCCAGGGTGTTAAGGGTGTGATTGGATAGTGGCTAAGAGGTGTTATAGGAAACGCCAGAGAAGGTGTTATAAACAGCATTGTAATGGCATGACAGGTTTGTCCAACCCCCCCACCTCTATTTAGGCTGGTTTTTCATTTTCACATAAATGGCCTCCTTAACACACCTCTCTTGAACCAGTCAGTTCCTTGCCAGTATGTTAACATTACAATCTACCAGTATGTTAATTACAATCCGAGAAATTAAGAGAGATATTTCAAAAACATCGTATCCCTGTCTCTTTAAACCGAACAACACATGAGGGCAGCAATTGGTAAATCCGAAAGACCCAATACCAAAAACAAGAAAAGCGACCATCTCATATGCAGTGCATGTGCAGTGAAGAATGCTCTGATTGTGTATGTGGGGGAGACCAACAGCAACTGCATCCAGATGGCCCAGCACAGAAGAGCCAATTCCTCGGGTCAGGACTCAGCCGTGTTATCTGCATCTTAAGGATTAAGGACATACCTTGAAGTTGTAATGTTAACATACTGGCGAAGGACGTGACGTGGATCAGAGAGGGGTTAAGGAGCCATTTATGTGAAAATAAAGAAACCAAGCCTAAATAGAGGTGGGGGGGTTCGACGCCAACTGTCTGCCATATACAATGCTGTTTTAAACACCTTACTCTGGGCGTTCCTATAACACCTCTTAGCCACTATCTAATCACACCCTGTAACACCTGGCTGTGATATGCTAATTGGGATTTCCAGGGTACATAATTGCCACAGATTCTGTGTCAAGTCTTCTGAATGAGAAGCCAGTCGGATGACGACGAAACGTCTTCAAGAACTACATTTAAGTCCAGTTGATCTAATTGAATAAACAGATATACCATGACCGGATGAATGAGAACCTCACAAGCATAGTTTTATGGTAGTGAATATTGAATATCTTATTATATTCTGTCAATGGTTTGGTATTAAATCTAGTTTATGGTAGTGATATTGAATATCTTAATATATTCTGTCAATGGTATTGGTATTTATAATCTAGTTTTGGTAGGAATATTGAATTTATTATATATTCTGTCAATGGTATTAGTATTTATAATCTAGTTTTATGGTAGTAAATATTGAATATCTTATATTATATTTGTCAATGGTTCTGGTATTTATAATCTAGTTTTATGGTAATGATATGAATATCTTATATATTGTCAATGGTATTGGTATTTATAATTAGTTTTAGTAGTGAATATTGAATATCTTATTATATATTTTGTCAATGGTTATTGGTATTTATAATCTAGTTTTATGGTTAGTGAATATGAATATCTTATTATATATTCTGTCATGGTATTAGTATTTATAACTAGTTTTTAGGTGAGTAAATATTGAATATCTTATTATTATTGTCAATGGTTTAGTATTTATAATCTGTTATGGTAGTGAATATGAATATCTTTTATATATTTGTCAATGGTATTTGTATTTTATATATAGTTTTTGGTAGTAATATTGAATATCTTATTATATATTTTGTCAATGGTTCTGGTATTTATAAATAGTTTTATGGTAGGAATATTGAATATCTTATATTCATCAATGGTTCTGGGATTTATAATATAGTTTTATGGTATGCTGTTGAAGGTTCTCATTCCTCCAGGTCATGGTAAATCTGTTGTATTCAATTAATCAACTGGACTTGAAGTTTAGTTCTTGAAGACGTTTCGCTACATCCGACTGGCTTCCAATTCAGAATTACTTGTACAAGAATCGTGTGGCAATTATGTACCCTGGAAATCCCAATTAGTATATCACAGCACGTGTTAAGGGTGTGATTGGATAGTGTAAGAGGGTTATAGGACGTATGCCCAGCACAGAAAGAGCCAATTCCTCGGTTCAGGACTCAGCCGTGTACCTGCATCTTAAGGATAAAGGACATACCTTTGAGATTGTATGTTAACATATTGGCAAAGGAACGTGATGGTTTAAGAGGGTGTTAAGGAGGCCATTTATGTGAAAATAAAGAAACAAGCCTAAATAGAGGTGGGGGGGTCGACACCATCTGTCTGCCATGTACAATGTGTTTTGACACCTACTCTGGGCGTTCCTATAACACCCTTAGCCACTATCAATCACACCTTTAACACTTGGCTGTGAATACTAATTGGGATTTCCAGTCGGTGACACAAATGAGGGTACATAATTGCCACAGATTCTTGTACAAGTCATTCTGAATTGAAAAAGCCAGTCGGATGACTAGCGAAATGTCTTCACGAACTAAACTTCAAGTCCAGTTGATCTAATTGAATACAACAGATATAGTTTTATGGTAGTGAATATTGAATATTTTATTATATATTCAGTCAATGGTTCTGGTATCTATAACCTAGTTTTATGGTAGTGAATATTGAATATTTTATTATATATTCTGTCAATGGTTCTGGTATTTATAATCCAGTTTTATGGTAGTGAATATTGAATATCTTATTATATATTGTGTCAATGGTATTGGTATTTATAATCTAGTTTTATGGTAGTGAATATTGAATATCTTATTATATATTCTGTCAATGGTTCTGGTATTTATAATCTAGTTTTATGGTATATCTGTTGTATTCAATTAGATCAACTGGACTTGAAATGTAGTTCTTGAAGACGTTTCGCTAGTCATCCGACTGGCTTTCTCAATTCAGAATGACTTGTACAAGAATCTGTGGCAATTATGTACCCTGGAAAATCCCAATTAGCATATCACAGCCAGGTGTTAAGGGTGTGATGGATAGTGGCTAAGAGTGTTATAGGAACGCCCGAGTAAGGTGTTAAAACAGCATTGTATATGGCAGACAGTGTTGGTCGACCACCCCCCACCTCTATTTAGGCTTGGTTTTCTTTTTTTTCACATAAATGGCCTCCTTAACACCTCTTTGAACCAGTCACGTTCCTTCTCGCCATGATGTTACATTACAATCTTCGCCAGTATGTTAAATTACAATCCGAGAAATTAAGAAGAATTTTCAAAAACATCGTATCCCTTCTGCTTTAAACCGAACAACACACTGAGGCAGCAATTGTAAATACCGAAAGACCCATACCAAACACAAGAAAAGCGACATCATATATGCAGTGCAGTGCAGTGAAGAATGCTCTGATTTGTATGTGGGGGAGACCAACAGCAACTGCATCAACGTATGGCCCAGCACAGAAGAGCCAATTCCTCGGGCTCGGACTCAGCCGTGTATCTGCATCTTAAGGTAAAGGACATACCTTTGAAGATTGTAATGTTAACATACTGGCAAGGAACGTGACTGGTTCAAGAGAGGTGTTAAGAGGCCATTTATGTGAAAATAAAGAAACCAAGCCTAAATAGAGGTGGGGGGGTTCGACGCCAACTGTCTGCCATATACAATGCTGTTTTAAACACCTTACTCTGGGCGTTCCTATAACACCTCTTAGCCACTACTAATCACACCCTTAACACCTGGCTTGTGATATGCTAATTGGGATTTTCCAGGGTACTAATTGCCACAGATTCTTGTACAAGTCATTCTGAATTGAGAAAGCCGTCGGATGACTAGCGAAACGTCTTCAAGAACTACATTTCAAGTCCGTTGATCAATTGATACAACAGATATACCATGACCTGGATGAATGAGAACCTTCACAAGCATAGTTTTATGGTAGTGAATATTGAATATCTTATTAATTTTCTGTCAATGGTTCTGGTATTATAATCTAGTTTTATGGTAGTGAATATTGAATATCTTATTATATATTCTGTCAATGGTATGGTATTTATAATCTAGTTTTATGGTAGTGAATATTGAATATTTTTTATATATTCTGTCAATGTTATTAGTATTTTATAATCTAGTTTTATGGTAGTAAATATTGAATATCTTATTATAATTTTTGTCATGGTTCTGGTTATTTAATCTAGTTTATGGTAATGAATATTAATTCTTTTATATATTCTGTCAATGGTATTGGTATTTAATCTAGTTTTATGGTTGAATATTGAATATCTTATTATATATTCTGTCATGGTATTGGTATTTATATCTAGTTTTTGGTAGTGAATATTGAATATCTTATTATATATTCTGTCAATGGTATTAGTATTTATAATCTAGTTTTATGGTATAATATTGAATATCTTATTATATATTTTGTCAATGGTTTCTGGTATTATAATCTAGTTTTATGGTAGTGAATATTGAATATCTTATTATATATTCTGTCAATGGTATTAGTATTTATAATCTAGTTTATGGTAGTAAATATTGAATATCTTATTATATATTTTGTCAATGGTTCTGGTATTTATAATATAGTTTTATGGTAGTGAATATTGAATATCTTTTTATATATTCAGTCAATGGTTCTGGTATTTATAATATAGTTTTATGGTATGCTTGTGAAGGTTCTCATTCATCCAGGTCTGGTATATCTGTTGTATTCAATTAGATCAACTGGACTTGAAGTTTAGTTCTTGAAGACGTTTCGCTAGTCATCCGACTGGCTTCTCAATTCAGAATTACTTGTACAAGAATCTGTGGCAATATGTACCCGGAAAATCCAATTAGTATATCACAGCCAAGTGTTAAGGGGTGTGATTGGATAGTGGCTAGAGGTGTTATAGGAACGTTGCCGCACGAAGAGCCAATTCCTGGTTCAGGACTCAGCCGTGTACCTGCATCTTAAGGATAAAGGACATACCTTTGAAGATTGTAATGTTAACATATTGGCAAAGGAACGTGACTGGTTCGAGAGGTGTTAAGGAGCCATTTTGTGAAAATAAAGAAACCAAGCCTAAATAGAGGTGGGGGGGTTCGACACCATCTGTCTGCCATGTACAATGCTGTTTTGACACCTTACTCTGGGCGTTCCTATAACACCTCTTAGCCACTATCCAATCACACCTTTAACACTTGGCTGTGATATACTAATTGGGATTTTCCAGGGTACATAATTGCCACAGATTCTTGTACAAGTCATTCTGAATTGAGAAAGCCAGTCGGATGACTAGCGAAATGTCTTCACGAACTAAACTTCAAGTCCGTTGATATAATTGAAAAACAGATATAGTTTTTAGGTAGTGAATATTGATATTTTATTATATATTCAGTCAATGGTTCTGGTATCTATCCTAGTTTTATGGTAGTGAATATTGAAATTTTATTATTATTCTGTCAATGGTTCTGGTATTTATAATCCAGTTTTATGGTAGTGAATATTGAATATCTTATTATATATTGTGTCAATGGTATTGGTATTTAATATCTAGTTTTATGGTAGTGAATATTGAATATCTTTATTATATATTCTGTCAATGGTTCTGGTATATAATCTAGTTTTATGGTAGAATATTGAAATCTTATTATATATTTTGTCAATGGTTCTGGTATTTATAATTACGTTTTATGGTAGTGATATGAATATCTTATTATATATTCGTCAATGGTATTGGTATTTATAATCTAGTTTTATGGTAGTGAATATTGAATATCTTATTATATATTCTGTCAATGGTTCTGGTATTTATAATCTAGTTTTATGGTAGTGAATATTGAATATCTTATTATATATTCTGTCAATGGTTCTGGTATTTATAATCTAGTTTTATGGTAGTGAATATTGAATATCTTATTATATTCACCTCAATGATCCTTCAATTATTTCTGGTGTAAAATACCGCTCCTTAATGCTATTTATAGATCTGTGATTCTTTTATAGGGATGGGTATTCTTATTTAAAGGGTCACTATACTCACTCAAACAATTTTACATCATCTGAAACTACAATTTGAGAGTAAAATGGTGGTACTCATATTCATTTGTGTTTGCTTTGTCATTGAATTATTAATGTTTAATGAGTTTTAATTTCCATCACCCGCTCTAAAGTCACTGCCTTCTTGTAGTGTCTGTGACACTTATAAGTTCTGCACAGCCTCACCATGGACACTGTTCTGCTTACACATCTCCCTCCCCCTGCCTTCTTTTTTCTGCTGATTCTCTTAAGCGTTGAAAAATGTGCTGTTAGGCAGCTAAAGATCCTAGTAAGAGGCCAGGGATGGGACACATATTAAAATTTCTGTTTCTGGAGTGACAGGTCTTTCCCTGTAAATGCTGTGATTTCAAACGATGAATTCTCAGAATCTACAGCTCAGATTTAAAATCTGAAAAAAGTTTTGAAGTAGTGGGATCTTGCTGTATTTATATATCTTAAAGGGTATAGATACCCTTTAAGGAGAGGTATTCTTATATAGGGAGAGATATTCTTATTTAAGGAAGGACATTCTGATTTAAGGAGAGGTATTCTAATTACAGTGCACTATTCTTATCTAAAGATCAGTATTTAGGTATCATTATTTAGGAATGAGCAGTGTTATTTACCAACTGGTAGTGTTATTTAAAGCTCCTTATTTCACAATCCCCCTGCTTTATAAATACAGAACATAGAACCTACGTGGCATCAATGCACATTACCAGCAGAGTAGATTGAGGAACCTGAAACTGAACTTAAGTTACACACATTACAGTCTTCTGTCTTCCTGAAAAGTTCTCTTGATCGTGGCCCCTTTACTAATTTATACTGAGTCAGCCACAGCTGAAGGGAATGTTTTAGTCTGAACGTTCTCAATATACTTTATATAGGGAGAATGCTTATGAATGTTTGTAGCCTGATGTTTAAAAGATGACAGATGGAATCTGACAGATTGGTATAATGTGAACCTACCTTTAGGCTGTGGCCCCACTTGAGCGCACGGGAGAATCAGGTTCTGCACTTCAGCGGTTTAGCCCTATCGAAGAGCATGCAATACGCACCAAAAATAGTGTACACGGAAGCGCAGCACATGCAGTGGGGCTAGTCACATAGGGTTCTTCATGCCCTGTGCTTCCACTAGCGTGATCGGATCTGAAAAGCGTTAGTGTGGCCTAGCCCTTAGTACCCGATGGCACCTCTTGTAAACCACCACCCCCATCCTCTTGTAAACCACCACCCCCACACTTTTTTTGATATTTTATCCTTTTACTATTGTTCTGGGGATTTTATCTTTCATCATTACAATATTTCCAACCACCTAGTTATGTCTTTTCCAGCCTCTGAAACTGGTGAATCTAATCTGATTATGTCTGTCTCTCCCAAACACATGCAGCAACTGTCCCACAATTCTAATAAACATGTTACAAATGGTTCATTGTGTTACTTCGTTCACCTTATATCACCTTATGTCTTAAAGCACAATTATACTCACCTACCCCTCACTTTTCTTCTTCCACCTATTAATAGTCACAGGGTGAAGACCTAATCCACTCACCCATGAGTGAAGGTACTTTCAGCTGGAATTCTTACAAGAAGGTTCCCTCATCACTCTGGTCCACTTCCATCTTATCTCTGCAGTCTGTGATTTAGCCCTGACCCCTGGGTATAATTCAGGTGTGGAATGGGGTAAAGATGACTATAATTTATCCTTTAAAGGACAAATAAACTCATCACCTCCTCTGTCCTCTTCCTCCACTCCTGGAAAGTACCCAGGGTAAGGACCCTCTGGCTGTGGTCTGATCCTCCTCTCTGCCACTGTTAGTGACCTTCGCGAGCCAGCCAATGAAAAGGCATCGATTGGGGGAGGATTGGACCAGAGTGCTGAAGGAATCTTCAAGTAAGTAGTGCAGGACTTCTGTAAAGCACCCAGAGGTGATTACTTAGTGTTTTAGGTCCTAACCCTGGGTACTGTACAGGAAAGGTGAGTAAGGTGGATCGGGGGAAAGGTGAGTATAATTGTCATTTAACACACTCACACAAACTAAACTTAGTTACATGCTTGTTTTTTTCTTTCTTGTTTTGACCACCTTTTGGTTTACAACATGTTTCATTTGTACATTTCCTAGTAGCACATTCACTTAGGCAGAGGGAGAGAAATGCCCAGTTTGGTGTAGGGCTAAGCATACAGCTAATAGAATTAATCCTGCAAACACAACAGGAATACGATCTCCGAATACCTGTTGCTAAGACTAATAACCCCCTACCTATTTATACCGTTGCAGAGATGATGAATAAATATCTATTTTGACTCCACTTGGCCATTGAAAACACACACAAGAATAAGTAAATACTCTGCAAATTACAATCTATTATTTTAATGAATTGTTTCATTGCAGAGAGATTGATCCCTAGGAGATGGTGAGAGCTCATATACAGCAGATAAAAATGTTTAACCGTCCATAGAAAATCATTTGGTTAGTGTAAGTACTCGAGTGGGAATCAGACTACTGGGGGGCCGAGTCCATGGGTTTCTGTATATCAATAGTATTGGTAGGTATTCTGGTTACTTGGCATTATAACATTGGCTTATAGTTCTACACAGAGGCCAAGGATGCTTAGCGAGTGTCTTATTGTAGACTGGACTATAATAATCCCTTTAACCACAGCTCCAGAATATGAATATATAATCAGCATTAAATGATGGTTAAACTAGTGGCACCCCCAGCACTTTGTGAGATCTGTAGGTACTGGCACCTTATAGTGAGCTCTATAAATAATGGACCATACAGTAAAAGCAGTGAACACTAGCCCCATTCTAAAGCAGGAAGAAATAGCACCATACAATAAGAGTAGGGGGTAATGGAATCATTAAGAGAAATCAGTGTGTATTAGCTCCATGCAGTAAGATCAGTGAGCAATGACATCGTATAGTAAGGGCAGTGAGCAAAGGCACCATACAGTAAGAGCAGTAAGTAATGGCACCATACAGTAAGAGCAGTAAGTAATGGCACCATACAGTAAGAGCAGTAAGTAATGGCACCATACAGTAAGAGCAGTCAGTATTGGCACCATACAGTAAGAGCAGTACAGTACTTAACCATCAGTAGAGCCGTCAGTACTTAAACCATACGGTAAGCAGTCAGTACTACACCATACGGGAAGAGCAGTCTAGTACTTAAACCAACGGTAGCGCAGTTCAGGAATTACACCTCAGTAGAGCCGTCAGTACTTACACCATACGGTAAGAGCCAGTCAAGTAGTCAGTACTTACAACCATACGGAAGAGCCGTCGGAGTACTTACACCATACGGTAAGAGCACGCAGATACTTAACATACAGTAGAGCCGTCAGTACTTTACACCCATACGGGGTAGAGCAGTCAGTAATTACACCATACAGTAAGAGCAGTACAGTAATGACATACGGTAAGAGCCGTCAGTACGTTACACCATTACAGTAAGAGCCGTCAGTACTTACACCAACGTAAGAGCCGTCAGTACTTACACCATACGGTAAGAGCGGCAGTTACTTACACCATAGGTACGAGCAGTCAGTACTTTACACCATACAGTAAGAGCCTCAGTATTACACCATACAGAAGAGCCGTCAGTACTTAAACCATACAGATAAGAGCCGTCAGTACTTACACCATACGTAAGAGCAGTCAGTACTTACACTACGGAAGAGCAGAGTCAGTACTACACCATACGGTAAAGACCGTCAGTACTTACAACATACGGTAAGAGCAGTCAGTACTACCACCATAGCGTTAGAGCAGTCAGACTTACACCATACGGTAGAGCCGACAGTACTTACACCATACGGTAAGAGCGTCGTACTTACACCCTACAGTAAGAGCCGTCAGTACTTAAACCATACAGTAAGAGCGTTCAGTACTTACACCCAACGGTAAGAGCATCCAGAAGTAACCATACGGTAAGAGCAAAAGTCAGTACTTAACCATACAGTTAAAGAGCCGTCGTACTTACACATCGGTAAAGAGCAGTCATACTTACACCATACGGTAAGGCCGTCGTACTGACACCATACAGTAAGAGCCGTCAGTACTTACACCATACAGGAAGAGTGTCAGTAATGAAACATACGGTAAGAGCAGTCAGTATTACACCACTTGACGGTAAGAGCCAGTCGTACTTACACCCTACGGGTAAGAAACAGTCAGTACTTAAACCATACAGTAAGAGCAGTCAGTACTTTCACACTACGGTAAGCGCAGGCAGTACTTACACCATTACAGTAAGAGCCAGCAGTCTTACAACCAAAAGTAAGAGCCAGTAGTACTTCACCCCACACGGTAAGAGCAGTCAGTACTTACACCTTAACGGCAAGAGAAGCCGTCAGTAACTTACACCATACGGTAAGAGCGTCTAGTACTTACACCATACGGGTAGTATAAGAGCCGTCAGTACTTACCACCATACGGTAAGAGCCGTCAGTACTTTACACCATACAGTAAGAGCGTCAGTACTTACACCTACGGTTAAGAGCCAGTCAGTACTTACACCATACCGGTAAGAGCCGTCAGTACTTTACACATACGAAGAGCCGTAAGTAATGTGACACCATAACAGGTAGAGCAGTAAGTATAGCACCATTACAGTGTAAGAGCGTAAGTACTTCACCATGACAGTAAGAGCCAGTAGTAAATTGCACCTACAAGAGCATAGTAGCACCGTCAGTACTAGTATGCACCATACAGTAAGAGAGAAGTCAGTATTGCACTTACACAGCATAATGGCCTACAGTCAGACTTAAATACCATCAGTAAGAGCAGTAGTAACTTGGACCCATACAGTAAGAAGCAGTCATACTTACAACCATACGGTAAGAGCCGTCAGGTACTTCCCACCATACGGTAAGCGCAGTAGTCCTTACACCATACGGTCTTAAGAGCAGTCAGTACTACAACATAACGGTAAGCAGTCAGGACTTACACATACCGGTAGAGCCGTCAGTACTTACCCCCATACGGGTAAGAAGCCGTCAGTACTTACCACCATACGGTAAGGAGCCGTCAGCTTACAACCATACGGTTAAAGAGCAGTCAGTAGTACTTACACCATACGGTAAAAGAGCAGTCAGTACTACAACATACAGTAAGGAGCAGTCAGTATTACCCATTACAGTAAGGGCGTCAGTAATTAACAACCATCCGGTAGAGCCGTCAGTAATTACACCAACGGGTAAGAGCAGTCGTACTTACACCATACAGTAAGAGTAGTGAGTAATGGCACCATACAGTAGGAGTAGTGAGTAATGGCACGATACAGTAAGAGTAGTGAGTAATGGCACCATACAGTAAGAGTAGTGAGTAATGGCACCATACAGTAAGAGTAGTGAGTAATGGCACCATACAGTAAGAGTAGTGATCAATGGCACCATACAGTAAGAGTAGTGAGTAATGGCACCATACAGTAAGAGTAGTGAGTAATGGCACCATACAGTAAGAGTAGTGAGCAATGGCACTATAAAGTAAGAACACTGAGAAATTGCTCCATACAGTAAGAGCAATAGCATCATACATTAGGAACAGTGAGCAAGGGCAACATACAGTAAGATTAGTGATCCATGGAAACATACCATAGGAGCAGTTAGCAATGGCACCATATCATAAGAGCATTGAGCAATGGAAACACACAGGGCCGTTTCTGGCCATTTTAGTGCCCTAGTCGCCCTCCCACTTGTGTGCACCCTACCCCCCAGCCCCCCCCCCAAAAAAAACAACAACTTGGCCTGTTAAACTACAGCTGAGTTTCTTACTTCTGACACTGTCCACTGCTGCGGTTCTTTATAGTGGGAACGCTTTACTAGTTGGTAAGAGGCACACGCTGTACCAGGTGAGGTGGGCGTGTTGATACATAGTACTAGTTGGTAAGAGGCGCACGCTGCACCAGGTGAGGTGGGGTGTATACATATTACTTGTTAAGAGGGGCACAGCTGTACCAGGTGAGGTGGGTTGTATACATACGTTACTAGTTGGTAAGAGGCGCACGCTGTACCAGGTGAGGTGGGCGTGTATACATATGTTACTAGTTGGTAAGAGGCGCACGCTGTACCAGGTGAGGTGGGCAGTATACATACGTTACTAGTTGGTAAGAGGGCACGCTGTACCAGGTGGTGGGCGTGTATACATCGTTACTAGTTGGTAAGAGGGGCACGCTGTACCAGGTGAGGTGGGAGTGTATACATACGTTACTAGTTGGTAAGAGGGCACGCTGTACCAGGTGAGGTGGGCGTGTATACATACGTTACTAGTTGGTAAGAGGCACACGCTGTACCAGGTGAGGTGGGCGTGTATACATACGTTACTAGTTGGTAAGAGGCACACGCTACGTGAGGTTGTTTTGTTAGCCCTGTACCAGGTAAGGTGGGCGTGTATACATACGTTACTAGTTGGTAAGAGGCGCACGCTGCACCAGGTGAGGTGGGCGGGTATACATATGTTATAGTTGGTAAGAGGGGCACGCTGTACCAGGTGAGTGGGCGTGATATACAACGTTACTAGTTGGTAAGGAGGCAAACGCTTGTAACCAGGTAAGGTGGCTGTATACATACGTTACTAGTTGGTAAGAGGTACACGCTGTACCAGGTGAGGTGGGCGTGTATACATACGTTACTAGTTGGTAAGAGGGACACACTGTACCAGGTGAGGTGGGCGTGTATACATACGTTACTAGTTGGTAAGAGGTACACGCTGTACCAAGTGAGGTGGGCGTGTATACATACGTTACTAGTTGGTAAGAGGCGCACGCTGTACCAGGTGAGGGGGGCGTGTATACATACGTTACTAGTGGTAAGAGGCACACGCTGTACCAGGTGAGGTGGGCGTGTATACATACGTTACTAGTTGGTAAGAGGGGCACGCGTGTACCAGGTGAGGTGGGGGTGTATACATACGTTACTAGTTGGTAAGAGGGGCACGCTGTACCAGGTGAGGTGGGTGTGTATACATACGTAACTAATTGGTAAAAGGGCGCATGGTGTACCAGGTGAGGTGGGTGTGTATACATACGTTACTAGTTGGTAAAGGGGCACCTGTACAAGGTGAGGGGGCGTGTATACATATGTTACTAGTTGGTAAGAGGCGCACGCTGTACCAGGTGAGGTGGGCGTGTATACATATGTTACTAGTTGGTAAGAGGCGCACGCTGTACCAGGTGAGGTGGGCGTGTATACATACAGTACTAGTTGGTAAGAGGCACACGCTGTACCAGGTGAGTGGGCGTGTATACATATGTTAGTAGTTGGTAGAGGGGCACGGCTGTACCAGGTGAGATGGGCGTCTATACAAACGTTACTAGTTGGTAAGAGGCGCCGCTGTACCAGGTGAGGCGGGCGTGTATACATACGTTACTAGTTGGTAAGAGGCGCACGCGGTACCAGGTGAGGTGGGCGTGTATACATACGTTACTAGTTGGTAAGAGGGGAACGCTGTACCAGGTGAGGTGGGCGTGTATACATACGTTACTAGTTGGTAAGAGGCGCACGCTGTACCAGGTGAGGTGGGCCTGTATACATACGTTACTAGTTGGTAAGAGGGACACGCTGTACCATGTGAGGTGGGCGTGTATACATACTTACTAGTTGGTAAGAGGCGCACGCTGTACCAGGTGAGGTGGGTGTGTATACATACGTTACTAGTTGGTAAGAGGCACACTCTGTACCAGGTGAGGTGGGCGTGTATACATACGTTACTAGTTGGTAAGAGGGACGCGCTGTACCAGGTGAGGTGGGCGTATACATATTATAGTTGGTAAGAGGCACCGCTGTACCAGGTGAGGTGGGCGTGTATACATAAGTACTAGTTGGTAAGAGGGACGCGCGTGTACCAGGTGAGGTGGGGGTGTATACATACGTTACTAGTGGTAAGAGGCACACGCTGTACCAGGTGAGGTGGGCGTGTATACATACGTTACTAGTTGGTAAGAGGCACTCTGTACCAGGTGAGGTGGGGTTTATACATACGTATAGTTGGTAAGAGGGACGCGCTGTACCAGGTGAGTGGGCGATATACAATACGTTTACTAGTTGGTAAGAGGCACACGCTGTACAGGTGAGGTGGGCGTGTATACATACGTTATAGTTGGTAAGAGGGACGCGCTTGTACCAGGTGAGGTGGGCGTGTATTACATACGTTACTAGTTGGTAAGAGGCACACGCGTACCAGGTGAGGTGGGGTGTATACATACGTTACTAGTTGGTAAGAGGGCACACGCTTACCAGGTGAGGTGGGCGTGATACATACGTTACTAGTTGGGAAGAGGCACACGCGGTAAAAAGGTGAGGGGGGCGTGTATACATACGTTACTAGTTGGTAAGAGGACGCTGTACCAGGTGAGGTGGGGGTATACATACGTTACTAGTTGGTAAGAGGCGCACGCTGTACCAGGTGAGGTGTGGGTGAACAACGTTACTAGTGGTAAAGAGGCACACGCTGTACCAGGTGAGGTGGGCGTGTATACTACGTTATAGTTGGTAAGAGGCGCACGCTTGTACCAGGTGAGGTGGGGTGTATACATACGTTACAGTTGGTAAGAGGCACGCACGCTGTAAAAGGTGAGGTGGGCGTGTATACATACGTTACAGTGGTAAGAGGAGCACGCTGTACCAGGTGAGGTGGGCGGTGTACATACGTTACTAGTTGGTAAGAGGCGCACGCTTGTACCGGTGAGGTGTGCGTGTATACATACGTTACTAGTTGGTAAGAGGCACACGCTGTACCAGGTGAGGTGGGCGTGTATACATACGTTACTAGTTGGTAAGAGGCGACCGCTGTACCAGGTGAGGTGGGGGTGATACATACGTTACATAGTTGGTAAGAGGCACATGCTGTGTACAGGTGAGGTGGGCGTGTATACATACGTTAATAGTGGTAAGAGGGGCACAGCTGTACCAGGTGAGGTGGGCGTGTATACATACGTTACTAGTTGGTAAGAGGGACACGCTGTACCAGGTGAGGTGGTGGTGCGTGTATACACTACGTTACTAGTGGTAAGAGGGACACGCTGTACCATGTGAGGTGGGCGTTGTATACATACTACTAGTTGGTAAGAGGCGCCACGCTGTACAGGTGAGGGGGTGGTGTGTATACACATACGTTACTAGTTGGTAAGAGGCCACACTGCTACAGGTGAGGTGGGCGTGTATACATACGTTACTAGTTGGTAAGAGCGTACGCTGTACCAGGTGAGGTGGGCGGTGTATACATACGTTACTAGTTGGTAAGAGGCGTACGCTGTACCAGGTGAGGTGGGGGTGTATACATACGTACTAGTTGGTAAGAGGCACACGCTGTACCAGGTGAGGTGGGCGTGTATACATACGTTACTAGTGGCAAGAGGGCCTGCTGTACCAGGTGAGGTGGGCGTGTATACATACGTTACTAGTTGGTAAGAGGGACACGCTGTACCAGGTGAGGTGGGCGTGTATACATACGTTACTAGTTGGTAAGAGGGACACGCTGTACCATGTGAGGTGGGGCGTGTATACATACATTACTAGTTGGTAAGAGGCGCACGCTGTACCAGGTGAGGTGGGTGTGTTACATACGTTACTAGTTGGTAAGAGGCACACTCTGTACCAGGTGAGGTGGGCGTGTATACATACGTTACTAGTTGGTAAGAGGGAGCGCGTGTACCGTGAGGTGGCGTGTATACATACGTTACTAGTTGGTAAGAGGCACACCCTGTACCAGGTGAGGTGAGCGTGTATACATACGTTACTAGTTGGTAAGAGGGACGCGCTGTACCAGGTGAGGTGGGCGTGTATACATACGTTACTAGTTGGTAAGAGGCGCACGCTGTACAGGTGAGGTGGGCGTGTATACATACGTTACTAGTTGGTAAGAGGCACACGCTGTACCAGGTGAGGTGGGCGTGTATACATACGTTACTAGTTGGTAAGAGGGGCACACGCTGTAAAAGTGAGTGGGCGTGTATACATACGTTACTAGTTGTAAGAGGTACACGCTGTACCAGGTGAGGTGGCGTGGTATACATACGTTACTAGTTGGTAAGAGGCGCACGCTGTACCAGGTGAGGTGGGCGTGTATACATACTTACTAGTTGGTAAGAGGCGCACGCTGTACCAGGTGAGGTGTGCGTGTATACATACGGTACTAGTTGGTAAGAGGCCACGCTGTACCAGGTGAGGTGGGGTGTTATACAGCTTACTAGTTGGTAAGAGGCGCACGCTGTACCAGGTGAGGTGGGCGTGTATAAATACGTACTAGTTGGTAAGAGGCACACGCTGTAAAAAGGTGAGGTGGGCGTGTATACATAGTTACTAGTTGGTAAGAGGTGCACGCTGTACCAGGTGAGGTGGGCGTGTATACATACGGTACTAGTTGGTAAGAGGCGCACGCTGTACCAGGTGAGGTGTGTGCGTGTATACATACGTTACTGTTGGTAGAGGCACACGCTGTACCAGGTGAGGTGGGCGTGTATACATACGTACTAGTTGGTAAGAGGCGTACGCTGTACAGGTGAGTGGGCGTTAACATACGGTACTAGTCGGTAAGAGGCGCACGCTGTACCAGGTGAGGTGGGCATGTATACATACGTTACTAGTTGGTAAAAGTGCACGCTGTACCAGGTGAGCTGGGCGTGTATACATACGTTAGTAGTTGGTAAGAGGGGCACGCTGTACCAGGTGAGGTGGGCGTCTATACATACGTTACTAGTTGGTAAGAGGCGCTCGCCTGTACCAGGTGAGGCGGGCGTGTATACATACGTACTAGTTGGTAAGAGGCACACGCTGTACCAGGTGAGGTGGGGCGTGTATACATACGTTACTAGTTGGTAAGAGGGGCACGCTGTACCAGGTGAGGTGGGCGTGTATACATACGTTACTAGTTCGTAAGAGGCACACGCTGTACCAGGTGAGAAGGGCGTGTATACATACGTTACTAGTTGGTAAGAGGCGCACGCTGTACCAGGTGAGGTGGGCATGTATACAATACGTTACTAGTTGGTAAGAGGCGCACGCTGTACCAGGTGAGGTGGGCGTGTATACATACGTTACTAGTTGGTAAGAGGCACACGCTGTACCAGGTGAGGTGGGCGTGTATACATATGTTACTGGTTGGTAAGAGGGCACGCTGTACCAGGTGAGGTGGGCGTGTATACATACGTTACTAGTTGGTAAGAGGCACACGCTGTACCAGGTGAGAAGGGCGTGTATACATACGTTACTAGTTGGTAAGAGGCGCACGCTGTACCAGGTGGGGTGGGCGTGTATACATACGTTACTAGTTGGTAAGAGGCGCACGCTGTACCAGGTGAGGTGGGCGTGTATACATACGTTACTAGTTGGTAAGAGGCGGCACGCTGTACCAGGTGAGGTGGGCGTGTATACATACGTTACTAGTTGGTAAGAGGCGCACGCTGTACCAGGTGAGGTGGCCAGGTATACATATGTTACTAGTTGGTAAAAGTGCACGCTGTACCAGGTGAGGTGGGCGTGTATACATACGTTAGTAGTGGTAAGAGGGGCACGCTGTACCAGGTGAGGTGGGCGTCTATACATACTTTACTAGTTGGTAAGAGGCGCACGCTGTACCAGGTCAGGCGGCGTGTATACATACGTTACTAGTTGGTAAGAGGGACACGCTGTACCAGGTGAGGTGGGCATGTATACATACGTTACTAGTTGGTAAGAGGGGCACGCTGTACCAGGTGAGGTGGGGCGTGTATACATACGTTACTAGTTTGTAAGAGGCACACGCTGTACCAGGTGAGAAGGGCGTGTATACATACGTTACTAGTTGGTAAGAGGCGCACGCTGTACCAGGTGAGTGAGGTGGGCGTGTATACATGTTACTAGTTGGTAAGAGGCGCACGCTGTACCAGGTGAGGTGGGCGTGTATACATACGTTACTAGTTGGTAAGAGGCACACGCTGTACCAGGTGAGGTGGGCGTGTATACATACGTTACTAGTTGGTAAGAGGGCACGCTGTACCAGGTGAGGTGGGCGTGTATACATACGTTACTAGTTGGTAAGAGGGGCACGCTGTACCAGGTGAGGTGGGTGTGTATACATAAGACTAATTGGTAAAAGGGCGCATGCTGTACCAGGTGAGGTGGGCGTGTATACATACGTTACTAGTTGGTAAGAGGGGCACGCTGTACCAGGTGAGGTGGGCGTGTATACGTACGTTACTAGTTGGTAAGAGGGACACGCTGTACCAGGTGAGAAGGGCGTGTATACATACGTTACTAGTTGGTAAGAGGAACACGCTGTACCAGGTGAGGTGGGCGTGTATACATACGTTACTAGTTGGTAAGAGGCACACTCTACCAGGTGAGGTGGGCGTGTATACATACGTTACTAGTTGGTAAGAGGAACACACTGTACCAGGTGAGGTGGGCGTGTATACATACGTTACTAGTTGGTAAGAGGCGCACGCTGTACCAGGTGAGGTGGGCGGTATACATACGTTACTAGTTGGTAAGAGGGGCACGCTGTACCAGGTGAGGTGGGCGTGTATACATACGTTACTAGTTGGTAAGAGGCACACGCTGTACCAGGTAAGGTGGGCGTGTATACATATGTTACTAGTTGGTAAGAGGAACACGCTGTACCAGGTGAGGCGGGCGTGTATACATACGTTACTAGTTGGTAAGGGACACACACTGTACCAATTGAGGTGGGCGTGCATACATACGTTACTAGTTGGTAAGGGACACACACTGTACCAATTGAGGTGGGCGTGCATACATACGTTACTAGTTGGTAAGAGGCGCACGCTGTACCAGGTGAGGTGGGCATGTATACATACGTTACTAGTTGGTAAGACGCGCACGCTGTACCAGGTGAGGTGGGCGTGTATACATACGTTACTAGTTGGTAAGAGGCACACGCTGTACCAGGTGAGGTGGGCGTGTATACATACGTTACTAGTTGGTAAGAGGCACACGCTGTACCAGGTAAGGTGGGCGTGTATACATACGTTACTAGTTGGTAAGAGGCGCACGCTGCACCAGGTGAGGTGGGCGTGTATACATATGTTACTAGTTGGTAAGAGGGGCACGCTGTACCAGGTGAGGTGGGCGTGTATACATACGTTTACTAGTTGGTAAGAGGCACACGCTGTACCAGGTAAGGTGGGCGTGTATACATACGTTACTAGTTGGTAAGAGGCGCACGCTGCACCAGGTGAGGTGGGCGTGTATACATATGTTACTTGTTGGTAAGAGGGGCACGCTGTACCAGGTGAGGTGGGTGTGTATACATACGTTACTAGTTGGTAAGAGGCGCACGGCTGTACCAGGTGAGGTGGGCGTGTATACATATGTTACTAGTTGGTAAGAGGCGCACGCTGTACCAGGTGAGGTGGGCATGTATACATACGTTACTAGTTGGTAAGAAGGGCACGCTGTACCAGGTGAGGTGGGCGTGTATACATACGTTACTAGTTGGTAAGAGGGGCACGCTGTACCAGGTGAGGTGGGCCTGTATACATACGTTACTAGTTGGTAAGACGCGCACGCTGTACCAGGTGAGGTGGGCGTGTATACATACGTTACTAGTTGGTAAGAGGCACACGCTGTACCAGGTGAGGTGGGCGTGTATACATACGTTACTAGTTGGTAAGAGGCACACGCTGTACCAGGTAAGGTGGGGTGTATACATACGTTACTAGTTGGTAAGAGGCGCACGCTGCACCTGGTGAGGTGGGCGTGTATACATATGTTACTAGTTGGTAAGAGGGGCACGCTGTACCAGGTGAGGTGGGCGTATATACAAACGTTACTAGTTGGTAAGAGGCACACGCTGTACCAGGTAAGGTGGGCGTGTATACATACGTTACTAGTTGGTAAGAGGCGCACGCTGCACCAGGTGAGGTGGGCGTGTATACATATGTTACTTGTGGTAAGAGGGCACGCTGTACCAGGTGAGGTGGGTGTGTATACATACGTTACTAGTTGGTAAGAGGCGCACGCTGTACAGGTGAGGTGGGGCGTGTATACATAGTTACTAGTTGGTAAGAGGCGCACGCTGTACCAGGTGAGGTGGGCATGTATACATACGTTACTAGTTGGTAAGAAGGGCACGCTGTACCAGGTGAGGTGGGCGTGTATACATACGTTACTAGTTGGTAAGAGGGGCACGCGTGTACCAGGTGAGGTGGGCCTGTATACATACGTTACTAGTTGGTAAGACGCGCACGCTGTACCAGGTGAGGTGGGCGTGTATACATACGTTACTAGTTGGTAAGAGGCACACGCTGTACCAGGTGAGGTGGGCGTGTTATACATACGTTACTTAGTGGTAAGAGGCACACGCTGTACCAGGTAAGGTGGGTCGTTGTATACATACGTTACTAGTTGGTAAGAGGCGCACGCTGCACCAGGTGAGGTGGGCGTGTTACAATATGTACTAGTTGGTAAGAGGGCACGCTGTACCAGGTGAGGTGGGGTTATACAAACGTTACTAGTTGGTAAGAGGCCACGCTGTACCAGGTAAGGTGGGCGTGTATACATACGTTACTAGTTGGTAAGAGGCGCACGCTGCACCAGGTGAGGTGGGCGTGTATACATATGTTACTTGTTGGTAAGAGGGGCACGCTGTACCAGGTGAGGTGGGTGTGTATACATACGTTACTAGTTGGTAAGAGGCGCACGCTGTACCAGGTGAGGTGGGCGTGTATACATATGTTACTAGTTGGTAAGAGGCGCACGCTGTACCAGGTGAGGTGGGCATGTATACATACGTTACTAGTTGGTTAGAAGGGCACGCTGTACCAGGTGAGGTGGGCGTGTATACATACGTTACTAGTTGGTAAGAGGGGCACGCTGTACCAGGTGAGGTGGGCCTGTATACATACGTTACTAGTTGGTAAGACGCGCACGCTGTACCAGGTGAGGTGGGCGTGTATACATACGTTACTAGTTGGTAAGAGGCACACGCTGTACCAGGTGAGGTGGGCGTGTATACATACGTTACTAGTTGGTAAGAGGCACACGCTGTACCAGGTGGGGTGGGTGTGTATACATATGTTTGTGCGTATGCAGCGACACTGGCCACCAGTGAAATACTGATTGGAAGGACAGGATAGGTTTCAGTGGATGTGCTGTATGTGGCACCAGTGTTCTCCTCAGAATTTTTTTCCAGACGGGTATTGGAATTAATAATTCCAGTGCCAGCACTTTCTAGGGTATTGTCATTAACCCTTCAGTGCCAGCAGCCTTCCACATAGAGTTGCCATTACCAATTTCAGTGCCAGCAGACTTTCCTATTTATACTTTGAGTGCCAGCACTTTCCCAGGGTATTGCCATTAACCCTTTCAGTCCTAGCACAGTATTACCTTTAACCCTTCCAGCTGCCA
Source organism: Hymenochirus boettgeri (assembly GCA_019447015.1). NCBI lineage: Eukaryota > Metazoa > Chordata > Amphibia > Anura > Pipidae > Hymenochirus > Hymenochirus boettgeri. The sequence goes on from CM033469.1 coordinate 21,203,523, forward strand.
GCATTGCCATGATATACAGTATGTACCTTCTTTCCATGTCTCCTCCATTGAATTGTTCACTCCTCACCTACTCTAAGTTCTAATTGGAGAGTTGGATGGAAGGAAGAAAGAGGCAGGGATAGGGATCTCATGGCTGATAGTCACAGGGTCACTGTTATAAAGTCTGCAGAAGCTTTTACCTGACATTTTAGAATTGTTCTCCTCAGTACTATTAGCTGAGCTCATCCTTCCCCCTTCTTCCTTCACCTTTAGTTCACTGGTAGTAGAGGGTTCAGGCTCTGTACTAGATACAATGTTACACATTACAGCAGAACAAGGAGAGCAGATCTAACACAGCAAGTAACAGCTGACAGGGAGATACTAGGGAGGATAGGCGCCGTGGATCAACATAGGCGCCCTAGTTCTATGCCTAGGTGGTCTATGCCTAAAAACAGTCCTGGAACCACACAATAAGAGCACAAAATCCCACTTCCCACTTTCGCTAGCTTTTCATATTTCACAGATGCCCCAGAGCTTACTTACCTGACCCAGTTCCTCGCCGTCTAGTCCCCGCCACCCTGCTTCTGTTTCGAGCTCGTTGTGAGCAAAAACAGGAGCAGGGGACTTCTGCGCTTACAGCTCCTTCTCTTCCTGGTCACGGCTGTCAAGCTGATGGGGCGTGACGTCACGTCGCGCCCTAACTGACAGCCGCAACCAGGAAGTGGAGCATCTGTCAGCACTAGCCGCGAAGCAGAAGCGTTGAGGGACCGGGTCAGGTAAGTTATTTCCTGGGGATCTTGGAAATCTGAAAAGTTAGCAAAAGTGGGGTTTGGGGGGGGTAATAATCATTTTAAGGCTGAGTCATTTTTAGGCTGGACTTGCCCTTTAAGAAGGGCAGTTAAAATGGCTCCATACAGTACTGTAAGAGCAGTGAGCAATGGCACAATAAAGAAAAGACAGTGAGCAATGGCTCCATACAATGAGAGCAGTGAGCAATGGCTCCATAAAGTAAGAGCAATGAGTACTAGCTTCATGAAGTAAGAGCAGTGAGTAATGACTTTATACAGTAAGAGCAGTGAGTAATGACTGTCGACAGTAAGAGCAGTGAGTAATGACTTTATACAGTAAGAGCAGTGAGTAATGACTTTATACAGCAAGAGCAGGAGTAATGACTTTATACAGTAAGAGCAGTGAGTAATGACTTTATACAGTAAGAGCAGCGAGCACTGGCTCAATAAAGTAAGAGCAATGAGTATTGGCTCCATATATTAGGAGCAGTGAGCAATGAAATAGTGCAATTGCACAATATAGTAGGAACAATATGTACTAACATCGTACTACAGGAACAGCGAGCAATGGCTTCCAACAGTATGGTCAGTGGGTATTGGCACCACATATTCCCCCCATTATGACACCTATGGGGTATTGTACAATTAACAGCTCTGCTTTACTTGTTTTGCTCAAGCTTAGTCCCTCAGTCTCCCAGCCCCCTGCCAGACTTATGATAATAAGGCACTTGATTGACAAGTCTTATTCTAAGCAGTAACTGCCATGCTGCTTGAACAAAACAATGTTGTTTCAATGTTCCAAACAATGTAATTATTTGCTTCTACCAAGGTGCACTTAGACTGCTTTCTGGCTGTGGACAAGGCTGGATCTCTCTACTGTGGTAGGTGATGTGGGATAACCTGACCATCGATGTGAACAGAAATACACAGTGGAAAATACACAGAAGCCAATGGTGTGGTCTGAGTTAATTGTCCATGGCTGAACAAACTGTTTCTCCCCATATTGAAATTGTCAGGTACAGTCAGTGAAACACGTGAAGATCATCGAGTTCTAGAATTTACACTCAACTCCAAATTCTTCTCTGGTTGCCAACTTTGGGGTTTACGTTCTTCTTAATGACTTTTCAGCTGGTCTCTCCCATGTATCGTAAATATATCAATAAAGATGTAGAATTATCAATTACAATTTACCTTTCCTTAATAAAGGCTTCGCCTCCACTGCTGGACCCAGGCCATGTACTGGTTTTGGTCACAAAACAAAGTGAGAATTTATTATGAACCTTCTCAACGTGACCCTTTTTAATGTTTTCTAGCACCTGATCCCTGACCTGCCCAGTTATGCCCTGGCAATTCCCTGCTCCGATACACTGGAGCAAATGGGACAGTCTATATTCAACAACCAGCCCTCATATGTAATATTTATATATCAGTAATTCATATTCCCTACCTTCTCTTTCTATAGACTAAGGAGCAATGCTTCGTGAATGTCCTTGACAGATTTATCCGGTGACCCGGCAGCAAGGGCAGAGCTGGAGGTGCGTTTGGGGTGGAGAGTATGCATACAGAAAAGCAGGGTTAAAGGCATTCTGGGGCGCGGAGTGGCCAATTAGGGGATGGTGCTGCCAGGGCCATTTCTAAGCCCTGACTATGGGCATTGGGATTTTGTCCCTGCAGTCGGGACAATCCCAGCCAAGTAGGGACATCTAGCAATCCTGGTCCTTGAGGAAATTCGCGGAACGTATTAAAATTTAGAAAATTTGAAAATTCAGTTTGTACTTAATTAAAGTGGATTGTTCCAATTTTTTAGCTCCACGATTTCCAACTGGAGTTTTCACCCGCGCTTCTCAACCGTTTCTATTTTAAATCTCGATTTTAGACTGTTCACTGTCGTTAACGAATTTTGTGATATTTCGATTTTCCTTTAGTTCCAACTTTCGGGAATTTCCAAACATTCTTCCAGATCCACAGATTTCCGAAACCTTAACCAAGTTTATTTTGAATCCGGAACTCATATCTATAAACAGCCCACCCCTTTGTAGAGATATGTACAATACGTTGTATCAGCTTCTACACGTCTGTTTAAACAGAAAGGCTATGTTAGATAAAGCTTATGTAGAAACAGAATCCAAGTAATGATTGTTTTCCATATTACTATTAGATTCGTTATTTTACTGGACATCTTTTTCCTATGAATCAAATCTTCCAGTTTTTATTATCCAAGCTGGTGCCATTGATTAATGAGGAGAATCCTGCCATCAACAAGAGTGACACATGGGTGACCCCAACTGTAGTAACACACACACACAGTACAGTCTGTAATATGACTTCCTGACATGGAAACACATCACCAAGCTGTTTGTTTTTAAACATTGTCAGAACCAAAGTCCATCTGTTTGCAATATGCCAAGTATTTACAGCCACTGTGAACCGAAAGGCAGTCAGAACCTTTGGTTGCATAACATCCCATGTGTGACTCTATATTGACTTCTTTTTATTTTCAATTTTATTTGGATTTAAGGAATGCGGCTGCTGTTTCTCATAACTCACTGGAACACATGTGGCTACGGGTCACAGCATGACTTTCTTACACGTTAAGGATGACCTTTTCACCCTTCTATTAAAGAGACAACGGGATCGGATAAACTCACATAGGTCACACGCTGGCCAACAGTACAGGATGGGATTGTGGACTTTCATTAGGCAAAGTATCAGTCCACATTACAAACATGTTTGTTATGTGTTATATATGTTGAAGGCCCTAACTCTCTAGGGCCATCTTCCATCTTGTTGCATTTACTCAACTATAGTTTGACCCTCCCTCCCATACTGTATCTGCCTTCACACAAACAGGTAGATACCTCCTAGACCAAACCATAATATTAAAGGCACAAAGCTTCTATCTGAAGGATAGATAACATTATTTTGGTGGTGTTCTTTCTGCCCCTGCCATTCAGATGTACCATCGCCATTTTGGCTCTCGCTACATCCCTGGGTACTTTATTGATTAGCTGGAATACTAACTTGAAGTTTCCCTCAACGTGCTGGTGTACGCTGCCACTGTCAGTGACAGTCCACAATGTAGCCAATGGGAAGACATGCTTCTTTGCAGAACGCTTTCCCATTGGATACATCGTAGGCTGCCGAGACAAGCAGGAAGAGGACCAGACTAGCATAGGAATCTTCAGTCGTATTCCAGGTGATCTGTAAAGTACTCAGGTGAGCATTAGCAGTTTAATTAACCTGGATACTGTTGATGCATGCAAAAAGAGGCGAGAGGAGGAGGTGGGTATAATAGTCCTTTAACTTGTATGCGTTTATTGCCAGTTATTGTCTGTTGTTAAAATAATGTCACCAAATGTTGATACATTGCTCGAAGACTAGCAGACTCACTGCTTTCTTCAAACTACTGCAAATACCTCAAATCTCACACTAACCCTGGGTACATTGCCGCTAGGAATAGTGCGCCATAACATACACAAAAGAAGAACTGCTACTGATCTGACCATTAGAACAAACAAGAAAAGAGATGATCAATGCACATTCCTGGGCGCCATATATCATAGTTTCTGTGCTAGTGCAAACATAATATGATATATGGCCTCCTATCCAATGCTTAGTATTCAAGGCATAAGACCTCCAATTAAAGGGACGTGTTGGGGGTGCTACTACCACATGGAAGTTTGGTTAATCTTCCGGCAGAGAAGCTCTGCTACAATACATACACAAAAAGGGGAAGTGCTTGAATACTAAGCACTGGATAGGAGGCCTCTTCCCTCCTTGTTAAAAGCCAGTGGGCGGGGGGAAGTGATAGCCTGTAATACTAATCCAATGCAAGGTCAGGGAGACAACCTTCCCACAAAAATGCAACCAAGCAGGGAGTGTCAGCCCAGATAAATGACCCAAGGTAAACCTGTTAGGACCTTCCATACTGGGGTTACCTTAACGTGGTTGGAAGGCTTTTCACTTTTATGCATAAAATTGTAACTAAAACCCCCCATGTTTTTACTGTTCGCACTAGCATAGATATTATGGTATATGGGGCCCAGGAATGTGCATTGATCATCTCTTTTCTTGTTTGTTCTCAGGTGCGCCATAACACACAGTTTGCCAAACTTACAGGTCAGAAACTGCTAATTAAAACATGACTTCCTATGTGATCAATATCTAAACACACTTCAGTGGTTACTGCCCCCCCCCCCCCCACAGCCAGTTTATTGAGCTCAGACATGCTTAGTACGTTTCCAAAAACCCTTCTACAGGATCCAAGGTGGTGTGTGTTCCTTACATGGGCTGTGTCATATTTGTGTTCACCAGCGGCACAGAAATAGTGGATCAAAATGGACCACTCACGTTTTTACATTACAAATTGATTGGTTAACAATACATTGTTCAAAGTGGTGCAATCTGAATCAGGATTTTATTTACCCTTTAACTTGGAAATGGTCGATTGGCAACAGGATCTGGAATACAAAACAAACACCAAGGCCAAAAAGAAATAGTTTCATTAGAAAATTTTATGTCTTTAATAAAAAAAATGTATTTTTTATTGGACTGAGCGCGACATGAGTCACTGGGACTTCCACAGTGTAACAGACGACAGGATTTGCACCTTTTTATTTTCTTATTTTTTCTTTCCATGGAACTTGCATGAGAATTCCAAGTTGTGCAACTTCACTACTAAGATCCAGAGGCTTTAAAGACCCAATAGATTAATCAATCCCGTCCATGTGTCTTTGGATGTAATTGAGGAAATGGTTTTGTAGTGAGAAAAAAAACCAAAAATTCGGCAGTGTGAATTCCCCAGGAATACGCATCACATACCAACAGTCACATGTGGTCAATGAAACGGTTCTTTCTTACACTTGAGACTGTCTGAAATTCATTAAACACCTATAAAACGACCCAGGGTCAATAGGACAAGTTTCTGAGCTTATTTCCCTTAGTACAACAGTAAGCAAAGTCTTTACCATGATTACTATTTTCAGATTAAAAACAATTCCATCCCATAATTCCCTTCTTCTAGGTTATTTTACTTTACATTGACGTGGGCCTTTTATTGGGGCGTAGGAGTCGTAGAACGGCTGGTGGAAAAAGCAAAGGTCTCTGTGTAACTGCCCCAGGAGGTTCTGAAACATAATGCAGGTGGAATAATACACTGTTATGTACCATAATGCAGGTGGAACAATACCCTGTTATGTACCATAATGCAGGTGGAACAATACCTGTTAGTACCATAATGCAGGTGGAACAATACACTGTTATGTACCATAATGCAGGTGGAACAATAACCTGTATGTACCATAATGCAGGTGGAACAATACCCGTATGTACCATAATGCAGGTGGAACAATACCCTGGTATGTACATAATGCAGGTGGAACAATACCCTGTTATGTACCATAATGCAGGTGGAACAATACCCGTTATGTACCATAATGCAGGTGGAACAATACCTGTATGTACATAATGCAGGTGGAACAATACCCTGTTATGTACATAATGCAGGTGGAACAAATACCCTGTTATTTGTACCATAATGCAGGTGGAACAATACCCTGTTATGTACATAATGCAGGTGGCACATACCTGTTATGTAACTAATGCAGGTGGAACCAATACCCTGTTATGTACCATAATGCAGGTGGAACAATACCCTGTTATGTACCCTAATGCAGGGGTGGAACAATACCCTTTTATTTACCAGAATGCAGGTGGAACAATACCCTGTTATGTACCATAATGCAGGTGGAACAATACCCTGTTATGTACCATAATGCAGGTGGAACAATACCCTGTTATGTACCATAATGCAGGTGGAACAATACCCTGTTATGTACCATAATGCAGGTGGAACAATACCCCCTGTATGTAACATAATGAGGTGGAAAAATACCCTGTTATGTACCATAATGCAGGTGGAACAATACCCTGTTATGTACATAATGCAGGTGGCACATACACTGTTATGTACACTAATGCAGGTGGAACAATACCCTGTTAGTACCATAATGCAGGTGGAACAATACCCTGTTATGTACCCTAATGCAGGGGGGAACAATACCCTTTTATTACCATAATGCAGGTGGAACAATACCCTGTTATGTACCATAATGCAGGGGGAACAATACCCTGTTATGTACCATAATGCAGGTGGAACAATACCCTGTTATGTACCATAATGCAGGTGGAACAATACCCTGTTATGTACCATAATGCAGGTGGAACAATACCCTGTTATGTACCATAATGCAGGTGGAACAATACCCTGTTATGTACCATAATGGAGGTGGAACAATACCCAATGTTATGTACCAAGAGGTGCGATCAACAATTTTCATTATATAAATGATGTTAACCTGTTTGCAAACGATGAATGCGGCATTTCTGCCAGAAGCGATGTACCAAGCGATGTATTGCACCACTTTTGCTAGACTTTTTTAATGCCAGCAAAGTCCGACATAGACCATGCACCGCAATCACATTGGCATTTCCCATTGGCAACAGCACACATAGCCCTTATTCATGTATGGAGTTTTACCCAGAGTGATTGCGGCTATATGGAAAGTGAAATGTCCCAGATCCAATCAACTAACGTATACAGCATGTGGTGTAACTACCAGCCCCAATCTTTTCACAAATCCTGTCTACTTTGGGTATGAGATAAAAGATTAAACGGTACAGTCCACTTAGTGGACATTTACTATAGGGACACTCACACTTCCCTTTCCTTGGCTGCATGATTAGTCCCAACCTCCCCATTGACAGTTAAAGGGGTTCTAATAGATTTTAAATCATCTGTCAGAGAGTTCTAAGAGTCAGCACACCAACTACCATTATAGGGTAATGAAACTCCACGTTGACTCCTAATTCCCATATGTTTTACTATAGTGGGTGCATTATTTTCTATTCCATTTACAAAATTTGCACCAAATACACAGTCCAGCCCTAGCAGAGTTAATCTTTTCTGGCTCTATCTCTGTATACAAGAATAACAAAAAATAACAAATCTGGCTGTATCAAGGATTAAATTCCTCTTTCTCCCCTTGTTTGCATGCAGGCAAAGAAATAAAGAAATGTACCATAGAACGTCTCACTTGGGGAATTTCAGAAGAGGATGCATGGGATATTTTATTCGGTCAAGGCTGGGGCAAGAGTTCATTATGTTGGTAGCTGGCAAAAATGTATATTATTTGTTCTGGATTGTTGAAGAAGAAGAAAATGTGTGTTAGTAAGCACATTTCATGGAATGGGGGAAGAAGGTTAAGGGCAGGTTCTGTGCAAACAAGCCAGGAAATATCAAGGGAAGGATCCGTAGGATGAACTGCAACTAAAATGTATACATATCTTTAATTTTATGCACAAAAATGTGTAACTCCCATTCAAGAAAAGACCACAGAGTTTAGGGAGCCATTCATTTCTGTTTCTAATGCTGGCCATACACTACATAGATATTAGTTCAATTCAACGTTCAGTCATCAAAGTAATCTAATTGTTTACCTATTCTCTGAAGAACATCGGAAGGTATATTACCTAATGTATGGTCAGCCTAAAGGGTAACTTTAATAGCTCTCTCATACCTTCCAAAGAAGCCTAGGAGGATGTCTCTAGCTTCTCTAAATCTTAAGTTATAGGCTTGTAAAGTTACACTTTCCAGACTGCCCTGTCTATGTGTTTTTATGAAAGGCATGTGTTATAAAACCTGCAACTATTCCCTCTCCTTTCCTTTACCTATGGACACCTTAGAGAGAGGAAAACATTTCTTTTCAGGCTTGTGGTCAGCTTTAAAAACGATTTAGAAGTTCTGGGGTGGGGCTTATAATACAGCTGATGATGCTTTTACAGAGCAGTGGGCATGCTCCAACCTTAAACTTGTTGGCAGACCCCTAGTGCTGTTGATATCACAGCTCACAGTGCTAGCAGTAAAAAACACACTCAATACTGCTGTAACTTAGGATAGACTGCAGGATAGACTGCAGCAAGTTGCATGATCCAGAAGTCATTTTAAAGCAGGAGTGACCTTTTTTTTTATAATAAAGTCACAGTTCCCCTTTAATACTGATGCCCTTTACTTATCTGTTCTCCTTATTAATACAGTTTACTGCAATGCAGACCATTACCAAGGTCCTAATAATAAAACACAGACTGAGAAACCATTGACTTATCTATGGATTTCTAGATATTCCATCAGTGTAACATTGTAGTAGGTCAGTTCTACTAATGAAAACTTTTTGTGGATATTTGGTTAATTTGTGGTCGATGCCTTGTTAGTTCTGGACTGGAACTGTAAGAAACTTGGAAAAACAGTTTAAACAAACACAGACTACAGGAAATAGGAAGAAAACCATCAACAATAATTAGACAGAATGAACTTTAATACTCCATTACCAGAGTATACCACTGTTTATCTACCGAGTAGATTTAGATGTTGGACTAACAGCTACTCTGGAAAGGAAAAGCCGTCTTCATATTACAGGACTGGGGGGGATAAAATGTTTCCCCTGTAAATATATTAATTCACATTGGCCCATATTTAATAGACTGCAGTATCGGAAACTTCCCTATCCATGGTGTATCGTACACGTGAGTAGATTTACAACTGGGCGGCCGTACAATGCCATGCAATATGGAAGTACGGTAATGGTATTGTATAGGGGATCGTACGAACACAACAGTAATTGTACGTTCGCTATTGTAATTTTACGTTCCTGATTGTAAATGTTCAACCAAGGTCGTAAAACTTATGATCATTTAAGGTGCGGTATTGCCATTTGGCATTACCAGCCCTTTATAAACATGCCCCAATGTTTGTATGTATGTAGAATTTTATTTATAAAGCGCCACTTGGGTACGCAGCGCTGTACATTATATAATACAGAGTATACAAACAAGGGGATAAGTGCAAGCCATTATACATATAAATAAAATTAAATACAATTTCATACATAGATGGGAATAGACCATTGGTTAGTAATAAATTTACACTGCACTAGTTTTAAACAAATAACACAACAAGAATAGCTTATTAAAATTAGCACTCTAAAGCTGAGTACACACTAGAAATGGCCAAACTTCATAAAGTTTTCGAACTTCTAAAAAAGTTCAAACTTTCAAAAGTCCGAAAATGGACCCATTAAAGTCAATGGGGGTTAAATAGTTCGTAAACTTCAAATGAACTATCCGAAATATTGCAGTGGGAGATGATCTGGGGAACACGTCCATGCGCGGGGACCAGCAAAAAAAGTGGATGTAGCGCACTGGTGCGCTGCTTCCGGTTTCCATGCAATACTTTCGGTAATCCTCGAGGATTTCCGAACGTTCGGCAAAACTCAGGAGATTCCCAAAATCGCCCGTTCGCAGATTGCAGAATGGCTGTCAATCCGGTTGGACGTTCGGGAGTCCCGCAGCTCAAAACCGGGACCCTCCTGGGTCCTTACAAGGACCTTTGTGGCCCTGACAAGGGCCTTTTGGGGCTAAAGGGGTACAGCAGCTCGAACCGGGACCCCCCTCCCCGGCACTTATAAATGCCTTTGTGGCACTTTGAAGGGCCCTTGCGGCACTGCCTTTGTTGGGGTCCCACAGCTCGAACTGGGATCCTGTCATCCCTTAAAAGAGCCCTTGGGTGGCGTCTTCTGTCTTCCATCTGGTGACACCAACTCCGCTGAGGTTACCAACCCCAAGAAGTACCCCTGTGATCCATTGTCTTCTTTCTTCACAGCTAGTGACACCCGCGCCGCTGAAGTCGCCGATGCCAGGCAGGCTCACTGCGGCTGCCAATGAGCCGGCTTCAACTGAGCCAATGTTGCTAGCCTTCTTTCTTCTGCCATCTACTTTAATGACTTCTGAGCTCTGCAGAGGTTTGAAGCTCATTATATAGGTTTGCAGAAGGACCAAATCAAAATGCGATTGTTTAATATTTCAATGCTTGAAATCATATGATTACAAATTAACCAATCATATTTGAATCTTTTATTCCAATATGATTAGTTAATGTGTGATCATATGATTTCAAGCATTGAAATCTTAACCAATCACAATTGGATTTGGTCCTTCTGAAAACCTATATAAAGAGCTGCAAACCTCTGTGGAGCTCAGAAGTCATCGCAGCTGATGGCAGAAGAAAGAAGACGTTGGATTAAAAGGTTCAGCGGAGTTGGTGCCCCCGACAAGAAGACACCGAGACCTGAAAAAGTTCTTTTTAGGACCAGGGGGGGTCCTGGTTTCGAGCTGCAGGACTCCCCACAAAGGCACTTATACTGGTAAGTGCCAGGGAGGGGGGTCCCTGCTTCGAGCTGTGGGAACCCTTAAGCTCCAAAGGGCCCTTGTCAGGGCTGCAAAGGTGCCTGCATTAACTTGCCCTTTAAAAGGGCATGTGTGACCATCTATTTCTTTGAGGTTGCTACATAAGACCTTTTAAAGTGTTAGCTGGGAATACTTACTTACCCATGAAACCTCTTAGGTACAGGATAGTGAATTGGAATCTGGTTATTCTACTATGTGATTTCTAGTGTTGACTAAATTTGCCCTAGTTCTGTATGAACATTTCTAAATATTCTCAAACAAAACCAAACTATCTGTACGGTCCAAATCTGAAAGGCAGCAATTATGGATCTACTACCAAAACATCATTTAGAATTATCATCAATGTGTTTTTAATTTAATTTACTATCACAACGCTCGAGCCAGGAAGTTCTCGAGAATAAACAAACATTTCCTAGTAAATAAGAACTGTACTAAGCAATTAGATCTAACTTCGCCCTGTTACAGCTCCCCTAATGCTACCAGATTATTCAATGTGGCCAGACAATGCGGAGTGAGTACTTTGTACCGAACACTCAGGGTTATTCAATATAAGTTCTTATCGTTAAAAATGGTGCTAGTTTTGCCCCAACCAATCAGATGTTTGCTTTCAAAAGTTATATATCTGATTGATTAGGGCAAAATTAGCACCATTTGTAACAAAAAGAACTTTTATTAAATCTCCCTGACTGTGTTTTTAGCAGCAAACACAATCAGGCTCATTTACCCAGAGCCGCTATCGTGGCTCTATTCAATTCAAAACTTTGAATTAAATAGTGTTTGCTGGGAACAAAGCTCAGGAGTCCACAGGATGGACACCACTGAACATGGAAGCCTTTTGCTGATTTGGGTTTAGTCTAGGGTAACGGAATCAAGATGAAACTGGTGAGTACATACATTTTTTTTAAAAATTAGGTCCACAATTTAAAGCGTTCCGCCAAATTAGAGACCAGGTTGTTTTGAAACAAGGACTCATCTCTATGACGGAATTAGAGAAAGAAACTTGGTGGGCAAATAAATATGCAGATTTGGGACAAATGACACAAAGCGTTTTAGCAAATTCTTCAACATGTCAAGAAGAGACACTCAAGAAAACCAGGTCTAAATACTTTGTTGGTAGTGGTGGAGGAAGCGTTTTCCATCAAGCCCTTAAATATCCACTTTGTAAATGAATAGTCATACATTGCACTTTACACTCTCATTCTAGTTAAATTAGCAGAGTCTAATATTCAGCTTTGGAATGTTTTATTTTATCAGTGGAACTTCAATCTACCACCAGGAGTAAAGCAATATAAAACAACAAGGAAACCAGATCTGAATAATTACAAATAATCAAATGTTTTCATATAAATTCCAAATTAAAATGTCCAGCTGTTCCCTAGAGGAAGCACATAGTTTAAACTTGGCTGCTATAGGGAGGGTAAATGATTCTCTATGGGCCATCTACATATTGGGTTACCTGTGGTGTAGGAATGCCTGGAATAATTGCCCTTAAATAAATCCCAGAGGCCCAAACAAACATTGACATCTATTGTTTATTATCATTTATTTCCATTCTCGAGTCTCTTTGGATATCTCATGTCTTCAACCATCCAAAATAAATTCACTGGGGAACATTGAACAACTGGGTGTCTGTTAGATTCCAAGCAAATTCTTAATACAATAGTTACAATTAAAAATGACTAAATTGTGTTACATTCTATTCAGTTTCAACATAACATATAGTAAGTTAATCTTTAGAGATGTATGTTTACATGTACCAAGTACACAAAATAAGTTATGCAAAGTAGTTGTAGATAAAGGACCACTGCTCATTCATGTCCTTCCATTTGTAGTAAGGAATTTTCTATGTGTAGGATTTAGAGTACTATAGACTGTTGGCCATATACTTCTTAGAGAGTCCAGGTAATAAACAGAAGCAGAGTGAGTTCTATAAGGAGTTTAAGCTTCCTCCTCTCTTGCGCCATATATTTATCTGGGTGTTTAGGCCAGGTGGTCTGGAAGTCAACAAACCACTTATTATGAAATACAGGCTTTGTACATGGAACATATAATACAAAAGCCATTCGTTGGAACTCTCTAAACTATAAGGCTTACGGAAGCCTCGTAAATAATGTACACTCTTCAAAGTATAATGGCTCCCAGTATAATTACAGACCTCCAACTGTCCCAATATTGGTTAGGGGCATTGTGAGCCGTGTCTATTCACCTTTACAGGCAAGCCTAATATTAAAGAAGTCGAAGTCCAATATTATGTACAAATTATATCATGAAAAACTTTGCCTGAACAAATGATATTATCCTTTGCTACAACAAAATGACTAGATTGTCCCAGATCATTGAAAGGAGACCCCGATTTAAGGATCTAGACTACAAACATCTTATTGTCAACCATTTCCACAGATTCCCGTGTTTGATCATAGATGCTACAGTGCATGAAATTACATTAGCATTTTAGTAACCTGATACAGGGAAACAATATGTAGTTCCTATATGACCTCCAGATGTTCTTTCAAGTATAGATTTCTAAAATAACTGGATTCCCAAAGCATTGTACATCTGTTCCGTGTGGACACTTGGCTTCTTAGACTCCAATCCCTTAATAAACTGCCCTTCCCACCTGTATAGATGAATGGAGATTTACTGTAGATTCATGTAAACCAAAGGCCCACCAAAATGTATTAATTCAGGGGTACGATGACCAACTTTTTCATCCTCCTTTTTTCTTCTTCTGTAAATAACTCTTTGCCCCTTCTTATAAAGCTTCACTGAACACTGGGTGCAGTGATTGGTCTTGCCTTCCGGCATTTACAAGGAATTTTGACAGGTGCATCATGGATCAAGAATGACATTATGGTTGGACAGTACAAGAATGACATTATGGCTGGACAGTACAAGAATGACATAAATAGCGTTAACTGTCTTTTTGGCGAAAACCCATGCGAAAAGCGACTGCGAAAACATTTCGCTACTTTTCGCTCTTTTATAAATATGCCCCAAAAGGTTGGCCACAATAGGTGAAACTGGAGATCCCATAGCACATCCATGTTTTTGCTTATAGAACTTATCCCTGTATTTGAAATAGGTGGTATTCAGGCACAAGTCCAACAAGGAACACACCTGTTCTGGGTTGAGATCAGTTCTGCTGGTAAGAGTGCTGTCTTGGCCCAGCTGTTTTCTCACCATGTCAACAGCCTCCTTGGTGGGTATACAAGTGAAGAGAGATGTCACATCATAGGACACCATAGTTTCTTCTACACCGAGTACATGTATGTTACAAAGTTAAATTTGTCAACAACCATATTAATATGATAGGTGAGACACTGATTACTGTTTGAAGGGCTTAAATCCACAATAAATCACTCAAATGTTCTAAGGCATTTAAAGCCACTTCACACTAACAGGAGGAGACACATCTTGCAAACACGGATCTGTTCTTTATAAAAAAGATTATGGTAGGGCCAAGTTTTTGGTTAGCCAGCTGTAGGCAATAAAGATGGGGGGTTATTCCTATCATATAAACACTTGCAAGTAGAAGGCAGTTTTATTTTCTGCAATTAAAGAGGGCAGTGCTATTTCCTGTAATTAGAAGGCAGTTCTATTTTCTGCAATTAAAGAGGGCAGTACTATTTCCTGCAATTAGAGGGCAGTACTATTTCCTGCAATTAGAGGGCAGTACTATTTCCTGCAATTAGAGGGCAGTACTATTTCCTGCAATTAGAGGGCAGTACTATTAGACTGTATCTATAACATGTATCATACACACAGTCCATCCACTGTCACAGTGTAACAACAGCACAGACTGTATCTATTACCTGTATCACACACCCAGTCCATCCACTGTCACAGTGTAACTACAGCACAGACTGTATCCATTACCTGTATCACACACCCAGTCCATCCACTGTCACAGTGTAACAACAGCACAGACTGTATCCTTTACCAGTATCACACACCCAGGCCATCTACTGTCACAGTGTAACAACAGCACAGACTATATCCATTACCTGTATAACACACCCAGTCCATCCACTGTCACAATGTAACTACAGCACACAGACTGTATCCATTACCTGTATCACACACCCAGTCTATGCACTGTCAGTGTAAATACAGCACACAGACTGTATCCTTTACCAGTATCACACACCCAGTCCATCTACTGTCACAGTGTAACAACAGCACAGACTATATCCATTACCTGTATCATACACCCAGTCCATCCACTGTCACAGTGTAAATACAACACAGACTGTATCTTTTTCCTATTTCACACATTTAGTCCATCCACTCTTACAGTGTAACTACAATATGGAATGTATCCATTACCTGTATCATACACCCAATCCATCCATGGTCACACTTTAACAACAGCACACACTGTATCCATTACCTGTATCACACACCCATTTCATAAATTATCACAGTGGAATTAGAGCACATAGGCTGTATCCATTACTGTATCACACCCAGTCCACCCACTGTCACAGTGTAACTACATTACAGACTGTATCATTACCTGTATCACACACCCAGTCTATCCACTGTCACAGTGTAACTACAGCACAGACTGTATCCATTACCTGTAAAATACTTTCAGTCCATCAAGTGTCACAGTGTAACTACAGCACAGAATGTTTCCATTACGTGTATCACACACCCAGTCCATCCACTGTCACAGTGTAAAAACAGCACAAAGACTGTATCCATTACCTGTATCACACACCTATTCGATTTACTGTCACAGTGTGACTACAGCACATAATGTCTCCATTACCTGTACAATACACCCAGTCCACCCACTCTCACAGTGTAACTACATCAAAGAGTGTACTTTTACCTGTATCACACACCCAGTCCAACCACTGTCACAGTGTAACTACATCACACCGACTGTACCCACTACCTGTATCATACAAACAGTCCATCCACTGTAACAGTGTAACTTAAGCACACAAACAGTACCACTACCTGTATCACACACACACACCCAGTCCATCCGCTCTCACAGTAAAACTACAGCACAGAGTATACAATTACCTGTATCACACACCCAGTCCATTCACTGTCACAGTGTAATAACATAGTAACATAGTAACAAAGTAATTAAGGTTAAATAAAGACATACATTCATCAAGTCCAACCTATTCACCCTCTTTTTTTTTTTTTTGTTTTTTAACCCTACCTAAGAGTTGATCCAGAGGAAGGCCAAAAAAAGCAGCTAAAAAGGGGGTAATTATATCACATAGACTGTATCCATTACCTGTATCATTCACCAAGTCTATTCACTGTATCAGTGTAAATACAGCACACAGACTGTATCCATAAACTGTATCACACATCCAGTCCATCCACTGTCACAGTGTAACTACAGCACATACTGTATCCATTACCTGTATCACACACCCAGTCCATCCACTGTCACAGTGTCACTACATCACAAAGACTGTATCCATTACCTTTATCACACACCCAGTCCATCCACTGTCACAGTGTAACTACATCACACAGACTGTATCCATTACCTGTATCATACACCCAGTCCATCCACTGTCACAGTGTAAATACAGAACTCAGACTGTATCCATTACCTGTATAACACACCCAGTCCATCCACTGTCACAGTATAACTACATCACACTGACTGTATGCACTACCTGTATTAAACATCAAGTCCATCCACTGTCATAGTGTAACTACAGCACACAGACTGTATCCATTACCTGTATTACACATTCAGTCCATCCACTGTCACAGTGTAACTACAGCACAGACTGTATCTATTACCTGTATTACATACCCAGTCCATCCACTGGGACAATGTAACTACATCACACAGTCTGTATCCATTACCTGTATCACACACCCAGTCCATCCACTGTGAAAGTGTAACTACAGCACAGACTGTATCCATTACCTGTATCACACACCCAGTCCATTCACTGTCACAGTGTAACTACTGCACAAACTATATCCATTACCTGTATCACACACCCAGTCCATCCACTTTCACAGTGTAACTACAGCTCACAGACTGTATCCATTACCTGTATTACACACCCAGTCAATTTACTGTCACAGTGTAACTAGAGCACAGACTGTATCTATTACCTGTAACGCACATCCTCTCCATTCCACTGTCACAGTGTAACTACAGCACAGACTGTATCCATTACCTGTATCACACACCCAGTCCATCCACTGTGACAGTGTAACTACATCACACAGACTGTATCAATTACCTGTATCATACACCCAGTCGATTCACTGTCACAGTGTAATTACAGCACAGACTGTATCCATTACCTGTATCACACACAGTCCATCCACTGTCACAGTGTAACTACAGCACACAGACTGTATCCATTACCTGTATTACACACCCAGTCCATTTACTGTCACGGTGTAACTACAGCTCAGACTGTATCCATTTCCTGTATCATACACCCACTCCATCCACTGTCACAGTGTAACTACAGCACAGATGAATCCATTACCTGTGTCACACACCCAGTCCATCCACTGTGACAGCCTAACTACAGCACAGACTGTATCCATTACATGTATTACACACCCAGTCAATCCACTGTCACAGTGTAATTACAGCACACAGACTGTATCCATTACCTGTATCGCACACCCAGTCCATTCAGTGTCACAGTGTAACTACAGCACAAATACTGTGTATCACACTTTATCCATTACCGATAACATACACATCCACTGTCACAGTGTAACTACAGCCCAGACTTTATCCATTACCTATATTACACACCCAGTCCATCCACTGTCACAGTGTAACTACAGTACATAGACTGAATCCACTACCTGTGTCACACACCCAGTACATCCACTGTCACAGTGTAAGTACAGCACACAGACCGTATCCACTACCTGCATCACACACCCAGTCCATCTACTGTCACAGTGTAACTACAGCACAGACTGTATCCATTACCTGTATTACACACCCCGTCCATCCACTGTCACAGTGTAACTACAGCCCAGACTGTATCTATTACTTCTATCATACACTCAGTCCATCCACTATCACAGTTTAACTACAGAACTCAGACTGTATCCATTTCCTGTGTCACCCGCCCAGTATATCCACTGTCACAGTGTAACTACAGCACATAGACTGTATCCATTACTTGTATCCCACACGCAGTCCATCTACTGTAACAGTGTAACTACAGCACACAGACTGTAACCATTACCTGTATTACACACCCAGTCCATCCACTGTCACATTGTAAACCAACCAGAATTACAGTATATGTATTAATACCAGTAATTCTCAATATAATATAGTATCCCTGTACCAACCAGAACTACTGTATATGTAATAATACCAGTAATTCTCAATATTATATAGTATCCCTGTACCAACCAATAAACCATACAGTATATTATAACACATAATAAAACCAGTAATCATCAATATAGAATATAGTATCCCTGTACCACCAGAACTACAGTATATGTAATAATACCGATTCCAATATATATAGGATCCCTTGTACCAACCAGAACTACAGTATAGTATTAATCCAGTAATTCTCACTATTATAAGTAGCCCGTACCAATCACCTTACCAACCAGAACTACAGTATATGATTAATACCAGTAATTCTCAATATTATATAGTATCTCGCCTTATCCTCTGTACCAAACCAGAACTACAGTATATGTTAATGACCACCATAATTCTCAAATTGTTAGTTTTAAACGAACCTTATCCAGGCCTTTTTTTTAAAGCTATTCAATGAACTTGCCATTACCACATCTGGGGCTGGAGACAGTTCCAGGCGGTTTCACCGTTCTCACTGTAAAGAAACCTTTCCTAACCTAAAGATGAAACTTCTTTTCTTCCAACCTTAAGGATGTCCATGTGTCCTCTGATATGACCTATTGGTGACAATGCACCAGAGAGTTTATTGTATGGCCGATTAATACATTTGTTAAAATGATCATACCCCCGCGCAAACGTCACTTCTATAATTTAAACAGCCCTAACTTGTCTAATCTGCCTGCATATTCAGCCTCTCCATTCCCTTTCTATTTAGTTGCCCTTCTCTGAACTCCTTTCATTTCCAACACGATGTCGCGTCTTTGTATATGGGATTCCAAAGGTCTGAGCTTCACGCGCATATTCCATGATGCGCTTACCACCAGTGCCTTGTAAAGAGGGAGAATAATATTTTTCTCTCTTGAATCTATTCCCCTCTTTATACAAGACAATATCTTGCTAGCTCTAGCCGTTGCTACCTGGCATTGTTTGCTACAGCTAAGTCTGTTATCTACCAGAACCCCCAAATCTTTTTCCATTACAGATGCACTTAACACAGAGTTATTTATGGTGTAGGTGGCACAGGGATTATTAAATCCCAAATGCATCACATTACATTTATCAACATTGAATCTCATCTGCCATTCTGCTGCCCATTTTGATAATCTATCTAGGTCTGCTTGCAGCACTTGCACATCATTTGTTTTTAAAGCTCTGCATAGTTTAGAGTCATCAGCTCAATAAAGCCAAACCAGGTCTACAACTGTCTCTCTGGTAACACTCAGCTTGTGTAATGCTGCAAAAGAAGGTATGGCATTTACTTAAGGGTTGCCATGGCAAAATAGAAATGACCTCTCTCCTAGCCATATTTCCCTTTGTAATACCTTAGTTTCAGAAATAACGTCAATATAAAAAGTCAGTTGGGGACATTTCTTCCATGCTAGATAATGTTCAACTGTGAGTGGGGTTACTGTTTAGGAACAAAAGAAATGTAACCATAAATAGTCCAACCACGTACCATAAGGTACAATAAAACAGTGCCTTAGAATGTTCTGAGAAGTAACAACATGCATGTTGTATGTTGCTAGAGTTTTATTTTGTAACTTCTAATATGTGAGTTTTTTTGGAGAGTTTGAGGGCAGATCTACAGTGTGAAGTTGATTAGTGAAGTGTTTTCATTGTGAGGTGAGACAACCCTCAAATCCCAGAGATTCTGCAGGTTGGGAAGTTTGGTTCCAGTGTTTGTTTCTTATATAAGTTACCGTTAAACATGTACGTTCATTCAGTAAAAGTGTTTTATTCTATTCTAGTTTCTATTCTATTTTCAAAATAGAATAAATAGGCTGATGCAATAAGAGGTGCCCATGCAACCAATCAGATCTCATCTGAATGGTTGATAGTGATACAGATTATTAGCACGGACTAACGGTTGCCTCTTGTCTGGTCCATGGAAGGGTTTAATTCAGTTCATATTAAATTATTTTTACAAAAACTTTTAGAAATAGCAGTCACAAAATCAGTGCAAAAATCCTCGCTAAATATATACTACCATGTGTTCTACACAGGTTTGGGATAAAGTACGCAATATTCCATCTCCCTCGTAAAGGTCTAGAAAATCATTTATTTAGAATGAAACTTATTGAAATTCTGAAATTCCCACCAACCCTATTTCGGACCCAACTGAAGAGGCATTCTTCGATTTTCCAACCAGGATTTTCAATTTTTCAATCTCGATATTAGAATTTTTGTTTTTCAAATTTAGGTTTAATTTTCTATGTTTTGATTTTGATTTACAAATTTTCCTTTTGATATTTGTATTATATTATGTATATATTATATATTATTATATTTGTATTATTTGTTTTATAACTTTTGATTTTTTTTTTTTTTGAAGTTCCGTCTTTAGGAATTTTCTAAAATTCCGCTGGTTCCTCGGATTTTCTAAAATGGCAGTTACAAAGCTGCACACTCTTCTTGTGGCTATAAATTTTCACACACCCATTTTGTATGATCCGTCAATATGTGGAAATATTATTTTGTCTTATCTTAGACTAGACAATTTAATTGTATGTTACTCGTATATACATGAGTATAAGCCGACCCGAGTATAAACCGAGGTACCTATTTTTGCCTCAAAAATCAGGAAAACCTGATTGACTCGAGTATAAGTCGAGGGTAGAAATTATGACCACTACTGCCTTCTGATTCTGTATTGTTCTAAGGCTTTAGTTGCCCTTTAAATGGGACAGCAGAATTCCCATACAGTAGTCCCCATACAGTAATAGCCAAATCCAGTATGGGTATTACTGTATGGAACTACTGTATGGGAATTCTGCTGTCCATTTAAAGGGCAGCAAAAGCCTCAGAACAATACAGAATCAGCACTCAGAGAATGTTCTACTCACATCACCTGTATTATTTTCTACTAACAACGACCCATAGTAGTTTCTACAACACAACCTGCATACTTTCACCAACAACAACCCATCGACATTTCTACTACTCACACCACCTGTAGTATTTTTCTACTAACGCGACCCATAGAATGTTCTACACACACACTTGCAGTAATTCTACCAATGACCCATAGAATGCTCTACTCATATCAACCTGTAGTATTTTCTCTAACAACAACTCATAGATGTTCTACTACACAAACCAACCTGTAGTATTTTTCTACTAACACACTCATGATGTTCTACTCACAACCAACCTGTATATTTTCTACTAACACCAACTCATAAAATGTTCTACTCACACCAACCTGTAGTGTTTTCTACTAACAAACAGACTCATAGAATGTTTTACCTCACACCCACCTGTAGTATTTCTCTAACAACGTCATAGAATGTTCTACTCCACACCAACCTTATTTTTTTTTACTAACAACAACTCATAGAATGTTCTACTCACACCAACCTGTAGTATTTTCTACTAACAACAACTCACAGAATGTTCTACTCAACCAACCTGTAGTATTTTTCTACTAACAAAACTCATAGAATTTCTACTACTCACACCAAACCTGTAGTATTTTCTACTAACAAAAACTCATAGAATGTTCTACTCACACCAACCTGTTAGTTTTTCTACAACAACAACTCACAGTCATGTTCTACTCACAACCAACCTGTAGTATTTTCTACTACACAAACTACCATAGAATGTTCTACTCACACCAACCTGTAGTATTTTCACTACCAACAACTCATAGAATGCTCTACTACACCAACCTGTAGTATTTTCTACTACACAACGACCCATAGAATATCTGTTTGTATTCATTGACAACTGGACTTAATGTAAGTTCTTGAAGACTTTCCGCTATCATCCGACTGGCTTTCTCAATTCAGAAAGACTGTACAAGCAATCTTGGCTATTTTTACCCTGGAAAATCCCAATAGCATACTCACACAGCCAGGTGGTAGGGTGTGATTAGATAGTGGACTAAGAGGTGTTTAGGAACGCCCAGAGTAAGGTGTTAAAACGCATTGTACATGGCAGACGTCATGGTGTCGAACCCCCCCACCTCTACTTTAGGCTTGGTTTCTTATTTTCACATAATGGCCTCCTTAAGCACCTCTCTTGGACTCATTCACGTTCACTTCGCCAGTATTTACACATTCCAATCTTCAAAGGTATGCCTTTCCGTCAGATGCAGATCCACGGCTGAGTCCTGACCCAGAATTGGCTCTTTCTGTCTGGCCATACGTTTATGCAGTTGCTGTTGGTCTCCCCCACATACAAATCATAGCATTCTTCACTGCACTGCACTGCATATTGATGTCGCTTTTCTTGTGTTTTGGTATTGGGTCTTTTCGGATGTAAACCAATTGCTGCCTCAGTTGGTTGTTCGGTTTTATAAAGCAACAGGATCCTGTTTTTTGAAATTCTTCTTAATTTCTCGGAGACCCCTGCTACATATGGGATGACCATGTTCTTCCTCCTTCTTGCTTTTCCCCTTCCTACTGTTGGTATTCGTGTTCTTTTCTTTTCCTTCTACTTTTGACAAAGGCCCAATCTGGATATCCACAAGTTTTAAGGCTCCTCTGAGATGTTCATTTTCTTTAGGCCTTCGCCTCTGTGCTAGTGGGGATTTCTCGGCTCTGTGTTGCAGGGTTCCGATGACCCCAGCTTGTGATCTAAAGGGTGGTGGGGAGTCAAACTCAAATACTGATCTGTGTGGTTGGTTTTCTGTAACCTCTACTTCCAGTTTTACCATTTTCCCTTAACTTCTACAAGCATCCAAAAAGCCAGTTTTGTTTTTTTGTACCTCTTCCCTTGTGAATTTAATGTTTTTGGTCCACCGCATAATGTGTTCTGTGAAAGCTTGTACTTCCTTCTGTGGATTTTAACCCAGGTGTCACAACATATCTGAACCAGTGGCGGGTGCGAGCCCTTAAGGTATTAAGCGCCTGTGTTTCTACCTCCTCCATGTAAATTTTGGCCACAATAGGTGAACTGGAGATCCAGTTTCACAATGGTGAAACTGGAGATCCCGACACCAACTGTCTGCCATGTACACATCATGTTTTTAAACACCTTACTCTGGGCGTTCCTATAAACCCTCTTAGCCACTATCTAACAACCCTTAACCCCTGGCTGTGATATGCTAATTGGGATTTTCCAGGGTACATAATAGCCACAGATTCTTGTACAAGTCATTTCTGATTGAGAAAGCTAGTCGGATGACTAGCGAAACGTCTTCAGAACTACATTTCAAGTCCTTGAATCTAATTGAATACAACAGATATACCATGACCTGGATGAATATAGAACCTTCACAGCAGACCCATAGAATGTTCTATTAACCCAAACTTGCCGTACTTTCTACCAACGACCCATAGAAATGTTCTACTCACACCAACCTATAGTATTTTCTACTACAAACCTGCGGTATATCGTCTCACTCCAACCTACAGAGCATTTTACTGACACACAGAGCATTTTTCTATGTACACTGACCCACAAAATGCTCATAGAACATTCTACTCACATTAAACTGCAGCACTTTAACCCCAATGACCTGCAGAAAGTTCTAGTCAGTCACACCATATCTGCACACATTCTGCCCACACTAACTCACGGACATTCAGATTCAGAAGAGAGAATGTACTACTTCAATGACCCCCACATCTGTGAGCACCCTAGGTAATACAAGACTCATAGAATGTTCTACTCACACAAACCTGTAGTATTTTGTAGTAACAACAACCATAAAATGTCTATTCACACCAACCTGTAATTTTTCTTCTAACAACTACCCATAGAGGTTCTACTCAAACCAACTGTAGTATTTTCACTAACAACAATCCATTGAATGTCTACTCATACCAACCTGTAATATTTTCTATCAACAACATCCATTGAATGTTCTACTCACCCCACCCTGTAGTATTTCTACCATACACGACCATTGAATGTTCAACTTGCCCCAACCTGTAGTATGTTCTAACCACAACGACCCATAAATGTTCTACTCACACCAACCAGTAGTATTTTTCACCAACTACGATCCATAAATGTTCTACACACCACAACTTACAGTAATTTCTACCAATGACCCATAGAATGTTCTACCACACCAACCTGTTGTTTTTTACTAAACACACCTAAGAATGTTCTGCACATACATAACCTGCAATACTTTCTACCAACAA
Source organism: Hymenochirus boettgeri (assembly GCA_019447015.1). Classification (NCBI taxonomy): domain Eukaryota; kingdom Metazoa; phylum Chordata; class Amphibia; order Anura; family Pipidae; genus Hymenochirus; species Hymenochirus boettgeri. Next base: position 21,228,038 of record CM033469.1, read on the forward strand.
CGACCCACAGAATAGTCTATTCACACCAACCTGTAGTATTTTCTACTAACAACAACTCATAGAATGTTCTACTCACACCAACCTGTAGTATTTTCTACTAACAACAACTCATAGAATGTTTACTCACACAACCTGTAGTATTTTTCTCTAACACAAACCATAGATGTTCTACTCAACTGTTCTACTCACACCAACCTGTAGTATTTTTTATTAACAACAGCTCATAGAATGTTCTACTCACACCAACCTGTAGTATTTTCTACTAACAACAACTCACAGAATGTTCTACTCACACCAACCTGTAGTATATTCTACTAACAAAAACTCATAGAATGTTCTACTCACACCAACCTGTAGTATTTTCTACTAACAAAAACTCATAGAATGTTCTACTCACACCAACCTGTAGTATTTTCTACTAACAACAACTCACAGAATGTTCTACTCACACCAACCTGTAGTATTTTCTACTAACAACAACTCATAGAATGTTCTACTCACACCAACCTGTAGTATTTTCTACTAACAACAACTCATAGAATGTTCTACTCACACCAACCTGTAGTATTTTCTACTAACAATGACCCATAGAATGTTCTATTAACACAAACTTGCAGTACTTTCTACCAACGACCCATAGAATGTTCTACTTACACCAACCTGTAGTATTTTCTGAAGGCTGACTAAGCTGGGTAATTAACTGGAAGGCTGACTAAGCTGGATAATTAACTGGAAGGCTGACTAAGCTGGGTAATTAACCGGAAGGCTGATAATGCTGGGTAATGAACTGGAGGGCTGATAATGCTGGGTAATTAACTGGAGGACTGATTAAGCTGGGTAATGAACTGGAGGACTGATTAAGCGGGGTAATGAACTGGAGGACTGATTAATGCCAGGGTAAGGTGTCAAAACAGCACTGCATGTGTCGGACAATAGAATAAGACTGTAACGTCAACATCTTAACACAAGAAGACTAGTATAAAAGAGGTGTTAAAGTTAATTTATGCCACGCTAAAGAAACCAAGCCTGAATAGAGGTTGGGGGGTTTGACACCAACTGTCTGCCATGTACAATGCTGTTTTGACACCTTACCCTGGGCAGTTTCGATAACATCTCTCAGCCTCAATGCATCTGCTCACAGCTGGCTGTTCTACACTGATGAGAGGCTGTAAGTAGATTTTTAGAGTTCAGTGGTTAGGACCAAGTTGGTCCTGAATGCAGGTGTGGATGAGAGGAGGAGATCATTTGAAGTGCGGAGGTTACACCTGGGATGGTATCTGTGGATCAGCTAAAGTCCTGCGTGAGTCTAATTTTCTAACCCGCTTCATACCCCCGACCCCGCTTTTTAGTCTTTCTTCCTAAAATTTGTACAGGGAAGTTAAAAAAAGTCTAAAAGTTAAAAATAAATGTTTAATTCATAACCAACAATGTTCATAGAAACAAACCTACCATACCACTAAAATATATAACAGGGGTCTTCAACTTGCAGGCATCCAAATATCTGAAAACTACAACTCCCAGCATTCCCTGGATGCCTTCTGATACTGTGAGTGCTGTAATGGAAAGCTGGGAGTTATATTTTTCAAAAAAATGTATACCCACACAGGTAGGAGATCCCTGGTATAGAGTACAATGTACACTTTATATAATATATCCCTACTGTCCCCTACTACCTACCCATGGGCCTCTACTGTCCCCTACTACCTACCCATGGGCCTCTACTGTCCCCAACTACCTAACCATGGGCCTCTACTGTCCCCAACTACCTAACCATGGGCCTCTACTGTCCCCTACTACCTACCCATGGGCCTCTACTCTCCCCAACTACCTACCCATGGGCCTCTACTGTCCCCAACTACCTACCCATGGGCCTCTACTCTCCCCAACTACCTACCCATGGGCCTCTAATGACCACAACTTCTACCTACCCATGGGCCTCTACTGTCCCCAACTTCTACCTACCCATGGGCCTCTACTGTCCCCAACTTCTACCTAACCCATGGGCCTCTACTGTCCCCTACTACCTACCCATGGGTCTCTACTGCCCCCTACTACCTACCCATGGGCCTCTACTGTCCCCAACTTCTACCTACCCATGGGCCTCTACTGTCCCCTACTACCTACCCATGGGTCTCTACTGTCTCCTACTACCTACCCATGGGCCTCTACTGTCCCCAACTTCTACCTACCCATGGGCCTCTACTGTCCCCAACTTCTACCTAGCCATGGGCCTCTACTGTCCCCTACTACCTACCCATGGGCCTCTACTGTCCCCTACTACCTAACCATGGGCCTCTACTGTCCCCTACTACCTACCCATGGGTCTCTACTGTCCCCTACTACCTACCCATGGGCCTCTACTGTCCCCTACTACCTACCCATGGGCCTCTACTGTCCCCAACTACCTAACTATAGGCCTCTACTGTCCCCAACTACCTACCCATGGGCCTCTACTGACCCCTACTACCTACCCATGGGCCTCTACTGTCCCCAACTACCTACCCATGGGCCTCTACTGTCCCCAACTACCTACCTATGGGCCTATACTGTCCCCAGCTTCTACCTACCCATGGGCCTCTACTGTCCCCAACTAACTACCTATGGGCCTCTACTGTCCCCAACTACCTACACATGGGCATCTACTGACCCCTACTACCTACCCATGGGCCTCTACTGTCCCCAACTACCTACCCATGGGCCTCTACTGTCCCCAACTACCTAACCATGGGCCTCTACTGTCCCCAACTACCTACCCATGGGCCTCTACTGTTCCCAACTACCTACCCATGGGCATCTACTGACCCCTACTACCTACCCATGGGCCTCTACTATCCCCAACTACCTACCCATGGGCCTCTACTGTCCCCAACTACCTATGGGCCTCTACTGTCCCCAACTACCTACCCATGGGCCTCTACTGACCCCAACTTCTACCTACCCATGGGCCTCTACTGACCCCAACTTCTACCTACCCATGGGACTCTACTGTCCCCAACTTCTACCTACCCATGGGCCTCGGCTCATTTTAAATCTTTATCTGCAACTATTTTTGTGTTAATGTGTTTCAGGGATAGGTAACCAGTAGTTATCCAGATGGTTTAGATACTACAACTCCCAGCATTCACTCTATAGCCAAGGAATGCTGGGAATTATAGTTTTCAACCATCTGGAGAAATTCTACAGGTTACCTATCTATCATTTTATAACTATGTCCAGCAGAATAAACATTTCAATCTCCACCCACTGTGTAAATTTGCATTATGGGAGACAGTAAAGTTACTATGAGCAGGTACCATAACAGAGGATTATGGGTAGGGAGCAGGTGGAGCTGCAGTGAAATATCTACACCTTTATATGGGTGTAGATATTTATGCTATGTTTTGAAAACTACAAATCCCAGCATTCCCTCTCAGCACTCTGCTGTTGTAGAATGCTTTCTAACATTCTAAGTACATTAGATCTGTTGATAACTCAATATTTACCCAGCCAAAAACACAGTAAGAGTCTGGGAGCTTTTGCATCTAGATATATTTGCCCTTTATCTGCCATAGTGTGATTTAGTGTAAGGTGCTATACACACTGCACATTGTCTTGGATTGATAACAATGCATTGTCAGTTTTAGTTATTACAGACATGCCTGGAGGCGGGGTTAGAGGCGCCCAGCTGGGGGTGGGGGGTGTAACTGGGCAGGGAGTCTGTGTTTCAGGGCGTGGCTGTCAGGGCCGGGATTTCAGCCCTGACTGTGGGACTCAGGATTTTGTCCCTGCAGTCAGGACAATCCCACCCAAATTGGGCCGTCTGGCCAACCCTGGTTACTATACAGTTTGAAGACGTGGGAGAACAGATGGAGCTAAGGGATGTGAGTGTAGGGAGAGAGGGAGAAGAAATGGGTGTCGTAACCATAAAGGTGATACTGGAAACCAAATAAACTAATGAGTTGTCCAAGACCAAAAGGGTAAATGGAGAAAAGAGAAGACCATGTACTGAGCCTTGTGGTACCCCCATAGGAAGGGAACAAGGGGTAGAATTTGTAAAGTGGAAAACACATAAAAAAGGACACGTGTAGAAATCAACTAAACTGGCGAGTTCCATTCCGATAGTGATAAAACGGGACCCAAAAAGTTCCGAAAAACTGATTTGAACCCAACGGAATCGGAATTGTCTGAGTTTTTGATTTTAGAATTTTAAATAGAAATTATTGATTTTTCAATAGAAATTTTCAATGAAAAGTTCAGAGTTTTGGAAAATCCATTGGATCCATCGATTTTGTACGACCGTGTTAAGGCGCATATCACATAATAACCCAAATGGCCCTTAGAACCAAGTCTCGGGGGTCTGATAAAAAAAAAACATTCTGTTTATGACTCAGTCTCAGTAGATTTCTTAATAAACCTCTGATGGGAAATGTCTTTGTAAGGCCCAGATGTTTTATCCCAAGATAAGTCAGAGAAACAGGAAAGGAATTTAGGACAAGACTTTCTCCAGTATTATTGGGGGATGAGATTTCAATTTCTCTGCCTTGTTAACTTTGGCAAGTCAACTGGAAGATTATAACCAGATGTGATAAGAATTAGCAACTCAAAGCAGGAGCCCATACAATGTGTAAACTCATTGCCCTTTATTAAACAGTCTTTCGATATAGTTCATTCATTCCTTCATGTTTACAGAGACAGTCCCTCCTCCTTGAATACTGTCTGCTATAGTTGCTAGCCCTTTCCTATGGATGAATAAAAAACATTTTATTATTTTAAGCCCAGGTTTTCTTTCTACAGGGCAGTCCTACTCTATCAGTACCTTTTATGAGCTGGTTTTAAGTATATTACATTGGGGTTTTGACCAAGCCTCTGGGGATTTATTCCACCCAAGTTATGGTCGTGTGCTCAGGTTAGGAAATTAGTTAAAGACAAAGAGTTAAGCTTTAACCGTCCCGCAATGCACAGTGTGTATGCATGGAGATAACCGCGCTGTGAATGGGCACTTTGACGGCCAAAATGGGCATTCATCAGGGATCGTTGCCCAACTATCCAGGCGTATCTTCAACTGAATGGCCCATACATGGCACAATTATTGCACGGCCGTGCATACACATCGTGTTTCTCAGGTCTGCACCCGCGATTGCATGTGTATATAAACCTTTAGTCTCTAGGAAACAAGTCATATAGCAGCAGGGACTTTCCTCACAAGCACTGGTAGAGTAAGGACCCAACTGTAGAAAGAAAACCTTGATCGTTGGGCTTCTATCCATAGAGGAGATTCAGGCTTTCAAAGCTTGAGCAGTGGAGCTTCTCCTCCTTCTGGACCCATATTATGCGGGAGCATGGTGGGGGGGCATTCCGGGGGCGTGTCAGTCAGAAGGGGGTGTGACGGGGAGGAGATTAGAGTCTCCTCTCTGTCGCGGGAGCGCAGGAGACCACTCCAGAATAAGGGAGTGAACATAATGCAGATGAACACCCTGGTCTTTGAATAATACAAATCCCACACCCAAACCACAAATATATCACACAGATAAATCCATTCATTTCATTCATTTGTATATGTGAAAGATACATTTACTGTTCTGTGAAGTCTAATTATAAACCCTACGCAGAGTATAGCATAAGCTAATATTTTGGCTCCCACAATATTTCAGTAGACTGGGTCAAAATTTGTTTAAATCAGACGAAAGTTCAATCACACCTGTCAGTAACATTTGGCCAATTGGGCAATCTTCAATGGGCTGCGTGATTGGTTGTGCCAAAATGTGAGCTGCGCACACACCAACAGACTACCAATCAATTTAAATTGAGTGTACCAGTACTAAAAGGCATCAAATGAAGAAAACTGTGCACAGCAGACTTGATGCAACAGGTCTTTATTGGTTCATCAAAAAACGCCACGTAACGTTTCAGTGCCCATGCACCTTCATCAGACCCATACAAGAATTAAAAACAAGGGCGGACCCTTAAATAGGCTAGAGACAGCACCTCAGTGCCACCTAGTGGTAACTAGTCAAAAAACACATTCAGAAAAGCACCATTGTATAAATGGAGGCAAGATTTACATTCCACCTTAAAACATTCAGGGAGATGCAATAAAAGTTCTTATCGTTAAAAATGGTGCTAATTTTGCCCCAACCAATCAGATGTTAGCTAACATTTGAAAGCTAGCATCTGATTGGCTGGGGCAAAGTTAGCACCATTTTTAACAATAAGAACTTTTATTACATCCCCCTGATTGTATCCCATAGTCACTGCCCAATATACCATATTAAATGACAACTATACTGTAAAAATTAACTTTTTAAAAATGAAAAGCACCTGGGGCGAAGAGATAGGATAGATTATTCCCACCTCCCAATAATGTTTTGTTGAGGAGCTACAGCGCATAAAGTTTTCATCTGCCAGGTTATGGCCCGGGGCCATTCTGTATTAAAGATAGTGCTGAAGCATACAGGAAGACTGGCAGAAGCAGTTTTCTTTGTCCTGCTGCTCCTCATAGAATATTGGGAGGTAAAAAACACCAATCCTACCTCCCTGCCTCAAGTACTTTTTATTTTAATTTTTTTTTTAAACTCTAAACGCACCATAGTTTCCCTTTTAACATATCCAGGGTTATTCAATAAAAGTTCTTATCGTTTAAAATGGTGCTAATTTTGCCCCAACCAATCAGATGTTAGCTTTCAAATGTTAAATAAGACCTGATTGGTTGGGGCAAAATTAACACCATTTTAAACGATAAGAACTTTTATTGAATCTCCCTGATAATCTCTTAGGCAGATAACAAATTAATCCCAGGTTCACGTTCAGTCCACTAGGCTGAACTGCATCAAGTCTAAAAACCCAGTATGCCTCTCTGTGCAGGAGGCTGGGACATGGGTGAGATGCCTCGCTGCAGTGGTGGAACAAGGTCGATCCAAATCCCGCGCAGATCGGACACCTGGTGTTTAACTGTCCTATAATGACTGGCAACTGGTGGATCATCTCTTTTCTGTACAAAAGAATCAGATTTAGCCAGTGCCAGTTTAATGTCACTGCCCTAAAATGTGCCTACTGTCTTACCCACGTAAATAAGGGAGCAGGGACACTTCATCATGTAAACGCAAAAATCCGTATTATAGTCGAAGTACGCTGGCATTTTAAATACACGTCCTGAATATATATTTATCCACCGGGTCAGCTTGTACCAGTGTCGTATATAACAACCGACCCTTGGTATATACACAAAGGGGCTTCCGTCGTGTTTCCAACCCAAGAGAAGTGTCACCTTCCACTGGAGTACAGTGTTCCGGTCGTGTGTATCTCACCATCAGTAATCATGACCTGTATGTCAAGATAATGTACCATCACTTTAGAGATTTCAGATACAGTACCTATGTACATACCCTTTTGGGTATATATGATACAGATTTACCCCTATTCTGTGTATAACGCAGATACCCCCTGCTTTCTTTGTTACTGTATCTTCTGCGTATTCCTGAACCTTTAGAACATGCAGTTTACTGGGTTGTACTAAAGGTAAAATATTTGCAGTGAAATTTCATTCATTCTTACCCAGTCTTACTGTGTGTCCTCTATATTTTCCCTGCTTAATTTCACTAATAATAGGTACACACACTAGCGATAAAGCCCCGATACCATCGGTTTTATCGGCACTGTGTAGCGTCTTTCCCGAACAAGCGTGCAGACGCCGAAAGTTAAGGTTTGGGAAAGACCTAGAATTTCCGCTCAACCGTGGTAGCACAAACTCCCAAGGGTCCTTCCAATACTGTGTATATGATGTGTACAGTATTTGCCGTGTATATGTTATGTATATGCTGTGTACAGTATTTGCTGTTATAATATGTTATGTATATGCTGTGTACAGTATTTGCCGTGTATATGTTATGTATATGCTGTGTACAGTATTTGCCGTGTATATGCTGTGTACAGGTATTGCTGTCTATACGTTATGTATATGCTGTGTACAGTATTTGCTGTGTATATGTTATGTATATGCTGTGTACAGTATTTGCTGTGTATATGCTGTGTACAGTATTTGCTGTGTATATGTTATGTATATGATGTGTACAGTATTTGCTGTGTATATGATGTGTATATGCTGTGTACAGTATTTGCTGTTTATATGGTGTGTACAGTATTTGCTGTGTATATGCTGTGTACAGTATTTTGCTGTGTATATGTAATGTATATGATGTGTACAGTATTTGCTGTGTATATGCTGTGTATATGCTGTGTACAGTATTTGCTGTGTATGTGATGTGTATATGCTGTGTACAGTATTTGCTGTCTATATGCTGTGTATATGCTGTGTACAGTATTTGCTGTGTATATGCTGTGTACAGTATTTGCTGTGTATATGCTGTGTACAGTATTTGCTGTGTATATGCTGTGTATATGCTGTGTACAGTATTTGCTGTGTATATGTTATGTATATGCTGTGTACAGTTTTGCTGTGTATATGTTATGTATATGCTGTGTACAGTATTTGCTGTGTATATGTTATGTATATGCTGTGTATAGGGAGAACGGTACTGTGTGTACATTGATCTTTGAAAAATGACAGAACGGATCTTGCAGATCCAGTCTGTTATCTTTCAAAAATCTTTACTGTTGTACCCAGTTAATATATCCCAATGGGACTGTGTGTGCTCAGTTAATATATCCCAATGGGACTGTGTGTACCCAGTTAATATATCCCAATGGGACTGTGTGTACAATTTGGCGGTAGGGGAGGATCCAGCTACTCACAATACTCTGTTGCTGATTCCTACGACCCAGAACAACAAGCAGCATTGTTTGTGGTAATACAAAGAGCCCAGCCCCGTTATCAGTTTCAGACGGACTCTGTGCACACACATGGTTTTCATTTTGTTAAGAGTAGTAAGTAACATTCAGTTCTTTCTTGGAAATTACTCAAACTGATCCATCTATCACACTTCTCCTCGCCTTACTAACACAGAGCTCATTATTACGCAGCGTGTACACACAGAGATATGGTCCCTGGCCCAGAGCTAATGCCACTCGTCCGTGCCTGGAACACAGGGAGACACCTGGAATGAGAATTATAATAAGGGATTTTCTATTTTGCTTCTGATCCCTAGTATAAGGTTAAAGCTGTTTTATATAAAACTCCACTGACACCGTCCCTTATCCTCCTTCCCTCTCTCATATTATATCATTGAGACTCCAAAACCACCAGCCTCTCTCTGATTTCCAGACCGATGACCCACCACTGATCCCCGTACATTGAGGTATCTGCTGGTGTGTAGTGTACACATGCATTATTGTGGTATATCCCCTCTTTATATGAATGGGGCCAACATTTTCATTTCCAAAGGAATCAAGTGACAGCGAGATAGGGTCCCAAGAAATCCTTAAGAAGGGACTGTAGGAATTTACATCCTCACTAAGCTTAGTATTCAGAATGATAATGTAGCCAGTTATGGACCTATCGAGTCTTTATTCATAGGCATGGCCCTCACTAAACTTCCCAGAAATCCTGATCACGTCCCCTTTATAACCCAACCTTTGCCTGTGGAACATTGTAGAGTTCTGGGTACAGTTGGTCGAGGAAATTGTAGAAAAGAGTTGTCAGATTTTCATTTGTTATTCCAGCAACCAGCAGGATTACAGAAGAAATATGAATACATTGGAAACATCTTACAGGGTCCATCATTTCTCCTTTATAAAGCTCCTTCTCTCAGCTGCTTATTTGTTCCTAAGGTAATGGGCAATGGGGGGGTCTTCCTCTTCCTTCAGTTAATGGGGGTCTCTTCCTGCTCCTGCAGTTAATGGGGGGGCTCTTCCTGCTCGTGCAGTTAATGGGGGGCTCTTCCTGTGCCTGCAGTTAATGGGGGGCTCTTCCTGTTCCCCTGCAGTTAATGGGGGGCTCTTCCTGCTCCTGCAGTTAATGGGGGGCTCTTCCTGCTCCTGCAGTTAATGGGGAGCTTTGTTCCCCTGAGTTAATTGGGGGCTCTTTCCTGCTCCTGCAGTTAATGGGGGGCTTCGTCTGTTCCCCTGCAGTTAATGGGGGGCTTCCTGCAGTTAATGGGGGTCTCTTCTTGTTCCCCTGCAGTTAATGGTGGGGCTCTTTCTGCTCCTGCAGTTAATTGGGGGATCTTCCTACTCCTGCAGTTAATTGGGGCTCTTCCTGTTACCCTGCAGTTAATGGGGGGGCTCTTCCTGTTTCCCTGCAGTTAATGGGGGGCTCTTCTGTTCCCTGCAGTAATGGGGGGCTCTTCCTGTCCTGAGTTAATGGGGGCTCTTCCTGTTCCCCTGCAGTTAATGGAGGGTCTTCCTGTCCTGCAGTTAATTGGGGGCTCTTCCTGTTACCCTGCAGTTAATGGGGGGCTCTTCCTGTTCCCCTGCAGTTAATGGGGGGTCTCTCCGTTCCCCTGCAGTTAATGGGGGGCTCTTCCTGCTCCTGCAGTTAATGGGGGGTCTCCTGCTCCGCAGTTAATGGGGGCTCTTCTGTTCCCCTGCAGTTATTGGGGGCTTCCTGCTCCTGCAGTTAATGGGGGGCTCTTCCTGTTCCCCTGCAGTTAATGGGGGGCTCTTCCTGCAGTTAATGGGGGTCTCTTCTTGTTCCCCTGCAGTTAATGGTGGGCTCTTTCTGCTCCTGCAGTTAATTGGGGGCTCTTCCTGTTACCCTGCAGTTAATGGGGGGGGGCTCTTCTGTCCCTGCAGTAATGGGGGGGCTCTTCCTTCCTGCAGTTAATGGGGAGCTCTTCCTGTTCCCCTGCAGTTAATTGGGGCTCTTCCTGTTCCTGCAGTTAATGGGGGCTCTTCCTGTTCCCCTGCAGTTAATGGGTGGGGGGCTCTTCCTGTTCCGCAGTTACTGTAACCCAAAAATATTGTCACTAGATAAGGCTGCCCTGCCCAGTGGAAACTATTGGTGCTGCAAGGGGGCCATTCACCGTTATAACAAAAGAGCACCGAATAAACACAAGATAAACAAGCAACTGTCATTAAAAAGAGCAGCCCTCGGAAAAAAAAATACCATCCCAAAGGCCCTGGACAAAACAAAACAACCAAAAACCACCACAGACAATTATGTACAAAACTCTTAAGTGTGTTTTTTTGTTACATTTTTTTTTTTTACAAAAAATTTCATAAATTGGTTAAAATTTACAATTTCCCCTGCATTATATCTACTAAATGCTCTTGTCCAACATAAAGTCAGTTCTTATTCATATAAGGAGCAGAGAGGGGACTACAGCAGGGGGGCCAGAATTGTTTGGGGCTCAACAATTATCAAAACAACGGGTACATGGTAGCTGGGCTTCCAGTCTCAGGAATTCAGTGGGCAGTCTGAATCGACTTAGGTTGGTATATATAATAAACCAATATAGGCAGTGTCACGAACGCCAGTTCGCTGGGCACGTGATCTAACCAATCAATTGGTACAAGCTGCCACCAATTTAAGTTATGGCCTTAAAGACGCCCCAAAACATCTTGACTTCACTGACTATGCACACCCCTGTCCTGGCAGCTAAATGGTTAACACTACACCATTCACTCCAGCAACTAACTGGGTTAATTAGCATCAGTCTTCACAAGCAGTCACAGAGTTAATTAGCATTTACACTGCACACTCCATTCAAACACATATAAACTTATCAGAGGCTGAGTTCTTTAGAGCATCAAAGAAAAACTTATAAATTTTAGATTTAATATTCAACAAGGTGGGCAGTGCATATAATACAAAAATAAAAGAAAATGGTGTTACAATAAAATGACATACAATAGGTACAACAGTTATATAAAAAAAAAGGATAAAAAAATTCACAGACCCTACTCACTAGAAGAAGTCTGTTTCCGGGGGCGGGAAGAAACATCGGGTCCATAAAAACAGTTTTAGCATGTCCCCTCAGTATGAACACAGATATAGGGGCTACGAGGATTTTTAAACCATTTCAGAACACCCCCCTCCTGGGCTATGCATGAGGTGGTAGTGTCTAGGAATGTCAGATTCACGACTAGCCAAAAGCATTCATTCCCCCCAGTTAGGCAGATTCCATATAAATGTAGATATGTACATTGTATGGGATATTGACCACATATTCCTATCCGGATTAAAGGGCAGTCCACCCGAAATTTAACTTTTGATATGTGGTAGGGCATGCTCCCCAGCCCCAACCGCATTAATATAATTGTTAGAAAGTCCCCCGATTCTTACTTACCTGCCCTCTCTCCTCCGCGCAGTGTTCAGGCCCTCTGCTGCATGGAATTGAAAGCAGGGGGCGGGACCGGCCAGCCGCATCCGTGATTGGCTGAGAGCAGGGAGGGCTGCACTGAGCATGCCTCAACCTTGATGAGGTTGAGGAAGTCTCAGCCACAGCATGAGTCACACACTGCTCCTACACAGCAGTTTCCTGGACTTTGGAGGGGCACAGCAGGGAACTATTTGAGAGGAAGGATTGTTTTAAAACTACTTGATGTGGCCAGTAAGGGGTTAAATTTTAGTTTTGGGGTGGACTTGCCCTTTAATTATCAATTCCTCCAATACCAAACAAGACCTGTGTGTAATCTATATGTCCCAACATATAATAACTCGTTGGCAAGGAATAAGGGCTCCATGTGGATATCATTTTAATCGGCCTACCTTCCATTCACAAGTAAATATTGGTTTCTGTCTTACAAATTCCAATACCGAAATACATTTATTTACATATATGGTTGGTCCTTAAAATGACCTCTTAAGGTACCCACCAGACCCCTAGCTGAAGAGAATTCCAGATACACGGTTCGGCCCCACATTGTCTGGAAAAGAAGATCTGGTTCCATGCTTCACTAATCGTAATATAAACAATAGGACTGTTCAGGTGTGGATGGATTTTTATTGGTCCTTTCCAAGAACTAATACCAATAGTTAACCCATTCTTGCCAGTCACTACACACTTTCCTGACAGGCAGGTACAGTTTATTATTTGGAAAACATTCATAGGGAAACGTAGAGAAATCACCATTAAATGGCTCCTATTCTTTTAAACTCCCCCTGATAAACATTAGACAATTCAAACTACAGTTTAAAGATAAAGATTGTTGATGATAAATAAAGGTAGAGCTGAATAAATTCCCATATTGCTGTCCTTGGATAATAAGGAAAATGTAAAAGAAAATTAGCAACAGATATAAATATATCTGCAATGTATTGTGTGGCCATATAATGGATCTTATATAGAATTTACCATCCTATATAACAATATACTTTTAAAATTACCAACGCTTGGTCAACCTAGTTGGCTTGTGTGTAATGTGAGCGATAAACTTTCCTTTAAATTCCAAAAAGTTGATTGTATACAGGTCTATATTGTCTCTTCTGATGTGCCTGTCTACTAGTATTCTTTATTTGTAACAGTGCAGTGCTAGTCTTGTAAAATCCTCAATGCTGAAAATGACCCATCAATGAGGGCAGAACCATAACATGTACAATACAGAGAGCAGTAAACAGTTCGTTTTAAATCTATTTTCACTAGCAATGTACTGAACTATTCCCACTCTATAATCAAAGTGTCCTTGTAACGTGGAAATATAACGCAATGTAACATGAATATACACAATGTAACATGGAAATATACCGCAATGTAACATGGAATATAACACAATGTAACGTGGAAATATAAACGCAATGTAACTGGAAATATAACACAATGTAACATGGAAATATAAACACAATGTAACATGGAAATATAACCAATGTAACATGAAATATAACACAATGTAACATGGAAATATAAACACAATGTAACGTGGAATATAACACAATGTAACGTGGAAATATAACACAATGTAACGAATATAACCATGTAACGTGGAAATATAACATGTAACATGGAAATATAACAATGTAACGTGGAAATATAACGCAATTGTAACATGGAAATATAACACAATGTAAAATGGAAATATAACGCAATGTAAACTGGAAATTAACCACAATGTAACGTAGCGAAAATAACGCAATGTAACGGATAAACCAATTGATACATGAAATTAACACAATGATATCATGAATAACACAATGTAACATGGAAATATAACACAATGTAACATAGAAATATAACGAATGTAACATGGAAATATAACACTAAAATATAACACAATGTAATGTGAAATATAACACAATGTAACATGAAATATAACACAATGTAACATGAAATATAACACAGGTAACGTGAAAATATAACACAATGTAACAGGGAAATATAACACAATGTAACGTGGAAATATAACACGATGTACTGGAAATATAACACAATGTAAAAGGGGAATATAACACAATGTAAAGTGGAAATATAACACAATATAACATGGAAATGTAACACAATGTAACATGAAATATAACACAATGTAATGTGGAAATAAACACATGAACATGAAATATAACACAATGTAACATGGAATATAAACACAATGTAACGTGATATAACACAATGTAACATGGAAAATAACCACATGTAACATGGAAATATAACCACAATGTAACATTGAAATATAACACAATATAACGTGTGGAAATATATAACACAATGTAACTGAATATAACACAATGTAACATGGAAATATACCAAATGTAACGTGTGAAAATATAACACCAATGTAACATGAAATAACACAATGAACATGGAATATAACACAAATGAAATAACCAAATAAGGGAAATATAACACAATGTAACATGGAAATATAACACACATGTAACATGGAAATATAACACAATGTAACATGGAAATATAACACAATGGTTAACAGGAAATATAACAAATGTAAACAGGAAATATAACACAATGTACATGAAATATAACACAAGTAACGTGGAACACGAACAAGTAACATTGAATTAACAATTAAAATGGAAATATAACGCAATGTAACATGGAAATATAACACAATATAACGTGGAAATCTAATACACAATAATGTAACATGAAATATAAACAATATAACGTGAAATATAACACAATTATACACTGAAATACTATAACACAATATAACACTGGAACATATATAACACAAGTAACATGGAAATATAACACAATAAACGTGGAAATATAAACACACTGTAAACGTGAAATATAACACAATGTAACGTGAAATATAACAATTAACGTTGAAATATAACACAATGTAACATGGAATATAACAATGTAACTGTGAAAATATACCGCAATGTAACATGGATAAATATTACACAATGTAAACATGGAAATATAAACAATGAACATGGAATATAACAATGAACATGAATATAAACACAATTAATGTGGAAATATAACACACATGTATACACTGAAATATAACACAATGTAACATGAAATATAACAACAATGTAACATGAAAATATAACAATGAACAATTAAACACATGTAACTGGAAATATAACACAATGTAATTGAAATATAACACATAATGATAACATGGAAATATAACACAATGTAGTGAAATATAACACAATGTAACATGACAAAAAGTGGAATAACACAATGTAACATGGAAATATAAGGAAATAAACACAATGTAATGTGAAAAAAGTAAACACACAGATTGTAATCCACTTTAACCCACAAGAATGAAATAACATGTAAACATAAAATAACACAATGTAACATGAAAATATAACACAAATATAACTGGAAATATAAAACATATAACGTGGAAATATAACACAATTTGTAACGTGGAAAATAAACAATTGTAACATGGAAATATAACACAATCAGGTTATTCATAAAATTCTTATTGTTTAAAAGTGCTAATTTTGCCCTCAACAAATCAGATGTTAGCTTTCATTTAACAAGTATTAATTGCTGGGCAAATTAGCACCATTTAAAACGATAAGAACTTTTATGAATAACCCTGAATGTAACATGGAAAATAACACAATGTAATGGAAATATAAACACAATTATAAAATGGAAATATAACACAATGAATTGGAAATATAACACAATGTAACATGGAATATAAACACAATGTAACGTGGAAATATAACACCATGTAAAGCTGGAATATAACACAATGTAACAAGAAATATAACACCAATGTAACATGAAAATATAACAAATGTAACATGGAAATATAACACAATTACATGGAAATATAAAACACAATGTAACATGGAAATATAACACATGTAACATGGAAATATATACATAAATGATAACCATGGAAATAGAAACACAATGTAACATGGAAATATAACACAAGTGTACAATGGAAATATAACACAATGTAACATGGAAATATAACAGCAATGTAACATGGAAATATAACACAATTTAACGGAAAAGACAAATGTAACAGAAAATATAACACAATGTAACGTGGAATATAACACAATAACATAAATCTAACCAATGTACATGAATTATACCAATGTAACATGGAAATATAACACAATATAACGTGGAAAATAACACAATGTAACATGAAAATAACAAATATAATGGAAATTAAACACATGTTACTGAAATATAAACACAATTAACGTGGAAATATAACACAATGAAACATGAAATATAACACAATATAACATGGAAATATAACACAATGTAACGGGAAATATAACACATGTAACGTGGAAATATACACAATGTAACATGGAAAATAACACAATGTTAAACATGGAAATATAAACAATGTAACGGGAAAATATAACCGCACAAATTATAAAACAATGTAACATGGAAATATTAACACATGTAACATGGAAATATAACACCAAATGTTGACATTAAAATGAACAATATGTAAACACAATTGTAAACACATGGAAATAATACCACTGAATGGAATAGAACACAAATGTACATGAAATATAACACAAAGTAACATGGAAATAAACACAATGTAACAGTGGAAATATAACATAGTAAAGTGGAAATATAACACAATGTAACATGGGAAAATATAACAATGTAATGTGGAAATATAACACAATGTACAGGAAATATAACACAATTAATGTGGAAAAACAACATAGTAATTGAAATATAACACAATGTTAAGTGGAAATTAAAACAAACATGTGAAAAAACACAATGTAAGTTGAAATATAAACACAATTTGAACATGTTAAATTATACGGGATGGAACATATAACTAACGTGGAAATATACACATGACGTGGAATATACTGTAACATGAATATACCAATAAGGTTATTCATAAATCTTATTGTTTTAAAATGGTGCTAATTTTGCCCCAACAAATCAGATGGTAACTTCAAATGTTAAATAAGTTCTAATTGGCTTGGGGCAAATTTAGCACCATTTTAAACGATAAGTAACTTTTATTGAATAACCCTGATATGTAACATGCGAAATATAAACTATAAAACAATTGAGGGAAAATATAACACAATATAACGTGGAAATATAAACACAATGTAATGTGAAATATAACACAATGTCACTGGAAAAATAAACACAATGTAACGTGGGAAAATAACACAAATGTAAAGTGGAAATATAACACAATGTTAAAGTGGAAATCATTAAACAATGAATTGTTTTTCTGGAAATATAACCACAATGTAACATGAATATAACCACAAATGTAACATGAAAATATAACAAAATGTCAACATGGAAATATAACACAATATAACGTGGAATGGGGAAATATACACAAATTCTGTAACATGGAAATATAGACATACATGTTTAAATGTGGAAATATAACACAATGTTAACATGGGAAAGAAACACAAGTTTTGTAATGTGGAGGACAATATAACACAATCTTGTAACATGCATATATAAACCCACAATGTAACGGAAAATTATAACACAAGTAATGTGGAAATATAACAAATGTAATGTGGAGAAATATAACACATGGAACATGAAATTAACACAATGTAACATGAAATATAACACAATGTAACATGAAATATAAACCACAATTATACGTGGGAAATATAACACAAGTAAAGTGGAAAATATAACCACAATGGTAACGTGGAAATCTATAACAAAATGGAAACATGGAAATCTAACACAATTGTAAAATGGAAATATAACACAATTGGTAATGAAATCTAAAACAAATAACGTGGAAAATAGAAGAAAAAAACTGTATATGTGAAACTATAAAACAAGGTAAAATGGAAATATAACAACAATGTTAAAAATGGAATATACTGCAGTTAATGGGGAGCTCTTCCTGTTCCCCTGCAGTTAATTGGGGGCTCTTCCTGCTCCTGCAGTTAATGGGGGGCTCTTCCTGTTCCCCTGCAGTTAATGGGGGGGCTCTTTCCTGCAGTTAATGGGGTTTCTCTTCGTTCTGTTCGCCTGCGTTAATGGTGGTGCTCTTTTCTCTGCTCCGCAGTATATTGGGGGCATCTTCTACTCCTGCAGTTAATTGGGGGGCTCTTCCTTATACCCTGCAGTTAATGGGGGGTCTCGGTTCTGTTCCCCTGCCTAATGAGGGGCCCTCTCCCTGTTCCCCTGCAGTTAATGGGGGGCTCTTCCTGCAGTTAATGGGGGTCTCTTCTTGTTCCCCTGCAGTTAATGGTGGGGCTCTTTCTGCTCCTGCAGTTAATTGGGGGCTCTTCCTGTTACCCTGCAGTTAATGGGGGGGCTCTTCCTGTTCCCCTGCAGTTAATGGGGGGCTCTTCCTGCTCCTGCAGTTAATGGGGGTATTTCCTTTACCCTGCAGTTAATTGGGGGCTCTTCCTGTTACCCTGCAGTTAATGGGGGGGGGCTCTTCCTGTTCCCCTGCAGTTAATGGGGGGGCTCTTCCTTCTCCTGCAGTGATGGGGGGCTCTTCCTGCTCCTGCAGTTAATGGGGGGCTCTTCCTGTTCCCCTGCAGTTAATTGGGGGCTCTTCCTGCTCCTGCAGTTAATGGGGGGGGGCCTTCCTGCCCCTGCTTAATGGGGCTCTTCCTGCAGTTAATGGGGGTCTCTCTTGTTCCCCTGCAGTTATGGTGGGGCTCTTTCTGCTCCTGCAGTTAATTGGGGGCTCTTCCTGTTACCCTGCAGTTAATGGGGGGGGGCTCTTCCTGTTCCCCTGCAGTTAATGGGGGGGCTCTTCCTTCTCCTGCATTAATGGGGAGCTCTTCCTGTTCCCCTGCAGTTAATTGGGGCTCTTCCTGTTCCTGCAGTTAATGGGGGCTCTTCCTGTTCCCCTGCAGTTAATGGGTGGGGGGCTCTTCCTGTTCCTGCAGTTACTGTAACCCCAAAATATTCTGTTCACTAGATAAGGCTGCCCTGCCCAGTGGAAACTATTGGTGCTGCAAGTGGGGCATCATCCACCTGTTTATTTATTACAATTAATGAGCTACCGTAATTATATTTTTTCACATTTATAGATAACTATAGCAACTGTCATTAAAAATGAGCATTGCCCCTCTTGGAAATAATAATATTATATCCATCCCATAATGTCCCTCTGTACATAAATATCTATATAACCTAACCTTTATAAAACCTACCACAGACATTTATATTATGTACAAAACTCTATAGTGTGTTTTTTTGTTACATTTTTTTTTTTTTTACAAAAAATTTCATAAATTGGCTTAAAATTTACAATTTCCCCTGCATTTATCCTACTAAATGCTCTTGTCCAACATAAAGTCAGTTCTATTTCATATAAGGAGCAGAGAGGGGACTACAGCAGGGGGGCCAGAATTGTTTGGGGCTCAACAATTATCAAAACAACGTGGTTACATGGTAGCTGGGCTCTCCAGTCTCAGGAATTCAGTGGGCAGTCTGGAATCGACTTAGGTTGGTATATATAATTAAACCAATATAGGCAGTGTCACGAACGCCAGTTCGCTGGGCACGTGATCTAACCAATCAATTGGTACAAGCTGCCACCACTTTAAGTTATGGCCTTAAAGACGCCCCAAAACACTCTTGACTCTCACTGACTATGCACACCCCTGTCCTGGCAGCTAAATGGTTAACACTACACCATTCACTCCAGCAACTAACTGGTTAATTAGCATCAGTCCTTCACAAGCAGTCACAGAGTTAATTAGCATTTACACTGCACACTCCATTCAAACACATATAAACTTATCAGAGGCTGAGTTCTTTTAGAGCATCAAAGACAAAACTTATTAAATTTTAGATTTAATATTCCAAAAGGTGGGCAGTGCATATAATACAAAAATAAAAGAAAATGGTGTTACAATAAAATGACATACAATAGGTACAACAGTTATATAAAATAAAAAGGATAAAAATATTCACAGACCCTACTCACTAGAAGAAGTCCTGTTTCCGGGGGCGGGAAGAAACATCGGGTCCATAAAAACAGTTTTAGCATGTCCCCTCAGTATGAACACAGATATAGGGGCTACGAGGATTTTAAACCATTTCATGAACCACCCCCCTCCTGGGCTATGCATGAGGTGGTAGTGTCTAGGAATGTCCAGATTCACGACTAGCCAAAAGCATTCATTCCCCCCAGTTAGGCAGATTCCATATAAATGTAGATATGTACATTGTACTGGGATATTGACCACATATTCCTATCCTGGATTAAAGGGCATGTCCACCCCGAAATTTAACTTTTGATATGTGGTAGGGCATGCTCCCCCAGCCCCAACCGCATTAATATAATTGTTAGAAAGTCCCCCGATTCTTACTTACCTGCCCTCTCTCCTCCGCTGCAGTGTTCAGGCCCTCTGCTTGCATGGAATTGAAAGCAGGGGGCGGGACCGGCAGCCGCATCCGTGATTGGCTGAGAGGCAGGGAGGGCTGCACTGAGCATGCCTCAACCTTGATGAGGTTGAGGAAGTCTCAGCCACAGCATGAGTCACACACTGCTCCTACACAGCAGTTTCCTGGACTTTGGAGGGGCACAGCAGGGGAACTATTTTGAGCAGGAAGGATTGTTTTAAACTACTTGATGTGGCCAGTAAGGGGTTAAATTTTAGTTTTGGGGGTGGACTTGCCCTTTAATTATCAATTCCTCCAATACCAAACAAGACCTGTGTGTAATCTATATGTCCCAACATATTAATAACTCGCCTTGGCAAGGGAATAAGGGCTCCATGTTGGATATCATTTTAATCGGCCTACCTTCCCATTCACAAGTATAATATTGGTTTCTGTCTTACAAATTCCAATACCGAAATACATTTATTTTACATATATGGTTGTCCTTAAAATGACCTCTTAAGGTACCCACCAGACCCCTAGCTGAAGAGAATTCCAGATACACGGTTCGGCCCCACATTGTCTGGAAAAGAAGATCTGGTTCCATGCTTCACTAATCGTAATATAAACAATAGGACTGTTCAAGGGTGGAATGGTATTTTTATTGGTCCTTTCCAAGAACTAATACCAATAGTTAACCCATTCTTGCCAAGTCACTACACACTTTCCTGACAGGCAGGTACAGTTTATTATTTGGAAAACATTCATAGGGAAACGTAGAATGAATCACATTAAATGGCTCCATATTTCTTTTAAACTCCCACCTGATAAAACATTAGACAATTCAAACTACAGTTTAAAGATAAAGATTGTTGATGATAAATAAAGGTAGAGCTGAATAAATTCCCATATTGCCTGTCCTTGGTAATACAGGAAAATGTAAAAGAAAATTAGCAACAGATATAAATATATCTGCAATGTATTGTGTGGCCATATAATGGATCTTATATAGAATTTACCATCCTATATAACAAATATACTTTTAAATATACCAACGCTTGGTCAGACCTAGTTGGCTTGTGTGTAATGTGAGCGATAAACTTTCCTTTAAATTCCAAAAAGTTGATTGTATACAAGGTCTATATTGTCTCTTCCTGATGTGCCCTGTCTACTAGTATTCTTTATTTGTAACAGTGCAGTGCTAGTCTTGTAAAATCCTCAATGCTGAAAATGACCCATCAATGAGGCAGAACCATAACATGTACAATACAGAGAGCAGTAAACAGTTCGTTTTAAATCTATTTTCACTAGCAATGTACTGAACTATTCCCCACTCTATAATTCAATGTGTCCTTGTAACGTGGAAATATAACGCAATGTAACATGAAATATAACACAATGTAACATGGAAATATACCGCAATGTAACATGGAAATATAACACAATGTAACGTGGAAATATAACGCAATGTAACATGGAAATATAACACAATGTAACATGGAAATATAACACAATGTAACATGGAAATATAACGCAATGTAACATGAAATATAACACAATGTAACATGGAAATATAACACAATGTAACGTGGAAATATAACACAATGTAACGTGGAAATATAACACAATGTAACATGGAAATATAACGCAATGTAACGTGGAAATATAACGCAATGTAACATGGAAATATAACACAATGTAACGTGGAAATATAACGCAATGTAACATGAAATATAACACAATGTAACATGGAAATATAACGCAATGTAACGTGGAAATATAACACAATGTAACGTGGAAATATAACGCAATGTAACGTGGAAATATAACACAATGTAACATGAAATATAACACAATGTATCATGAAATATAACACAATGTAACATGGAAATATAACACAATGTAACATAGAAATATAACGAAATGTAACATGGAAATATAACATGAAAATATAACACAATGTAATGTGGAAATATAACACAATGTAACATGAAATATAACACAATGTAACATGAAAATATAACACAGTGTAACGTGAAAATATAACACAATGTAACATGGAAATATAACACAATGTAACGTGGAAATATAACACGATGTAACGTGGAAATATAACACAATGTAAAGGGGAAATATAACACAATGTAAAGTGGAAATATAACACAATATAACATGGAAATGTAACACAATGTAACATGAAATATAACACAATGTAATGTGGAAATATAACACAATGTAACATGAAATATAACACAATATAACGTGGAAATATAACACAATATAACGTGGAAATATAACACAATGTAACGTGGAAATATAACACAATGTAACATGGAAATATAACACAATGTAATGTGAAATATAACACAATGTAACATGGAAATATAACACAATGTAACATGGAAATATAACACAATGTAACATGGAAATATAACACAATGTAACATGAAATATAACACAATGTAACATGAAATATAACACAATGTAACGTGAAATATAACACAATGTAACGTGAAATATAACACAATATAACGTGGAAATATAACACAATGTAACATGGAAATATAACATAATGTAATGTGGAAATATAACACAATGTAACATGGAAATATAACACAATGTAATGTGGAAATATAACACAATGTAACATGAAATATAACACAATGTAACGTGGAAATATAACACAATGTAATGTGGAAATATAACTATATATTTTGTTGTTGTTGTTTAATTCAGTCCAGTTGTATAACATGCTGTGCTGTCATGTGAAATTGACCCTTTTCCATCCACAGAATACTGAATAATATTATTAATACCCAGCGTGCTCCTTGGCTGGGTGCAACCTGAGAATGTCATTATAGTTGAGTTGCTGACTTATGGAGTTGCATGGAATTCAGCAAGGGGGGCTGGGAAGGTTTGGTAAGAAATACACTGTAGGGAAGAAGGGGGAGAGATTGGGAGAGGGGAGGGGGTGAATCCAGCCTGGGCTGCTGTTAAACTTGGTCCAACTTCCAAACTGACTGCACACAGTGTTTCACAAAGACGTGTTCTCCCTGCACAGTAACAAGAAGATGCACTGGGTACCCAAGGCATTGGCTGTTGCATGGGCAGCAGCCTGGATCACCTTGGGCTTCAGTGCCCCTCATTCTAGCACAGTGAGAACAGTCACCACACAAAATAGCCAAACACACAATGTCACCATGGGATCTCAAGGAACCAATGGGACTGTGAAACCAACACCCTACATGGATGAAGATCTAGATGGAGATGTTCCTACCGACAAGAAGATGAGACTCTCAGAGGAGAAAAAAACTGATAAGAAAGGTAAGAGAAGCTCCTGGTCCTACTGGGGTCTCAGTGTTGTGGGTCAGCATGCTGGGTAAGGGGGAGCACATCTGCCTGGCTTTGGCTGCTCATATTATCAATGTCTATGCAAATGTCAATCATCAAATACATTGGGTTGGGTTGATTTGCTGTTAAATGTCCACCTGGAACCAACTGTATATAGAGAGATGGGATATGACGGCAGATTAGCAGATTACAGGGTGTAGGTTAATGACCAAGGGTCATTGTCGCACGTTACCCCCCAACCCTTGCCGCAAGCCTCCGCCCACCCACCGTGATGTCACTGTAATGTCATGGCCCCGTCCCCTCCCGCTCGAGGGGGTGAAAATTTGGCAACCCTGATCGCAGTTCAGCGCATACAGTGTGGCCACCCACATTGACATGCATACGATTCTCATGCGCTAATGGATTGCAAGCATGATCGTTAGCGTGTGAGAAAACGCAGCGGTGTGGCCAAGCCCTAAACAAGTCTTTGACTGAGACCTTATAGTGTCTACTTCCTTGTACCTAGAACCTACAAAACCTACTGCACCAATAGACAAAACACTGCTACAGTACAGTGATCTGCTACCAAACATGGCCATCACCAACAACATGTTCAATTCATAGTCAAAAAGCAGATGTGAATTATAATCCTCGGGGGTTCCCTATATTACGGTAAACTGTAGGTCAGAAGGTCTCACATTTTACATCTCTACCCTAGAACAATAACATTGCTGCTCTGTTTGCAAACCATAAACATCGCACTGTCAAAGGTCACGTCTCTGTGTGGTTTGATGTGACCTTTTGAAGGGATAGAGGCTCCTTACAAACACCACTTTGTGGCCTCTTTTAGTCAGTAGACATTAGACATATGAGCTTCATCCAATATATGGTCACGCCATAACAATACGTCACCGTAAGATTTCATTGTACTAAACGTATCTCTTAAGAGACTCAAGAACAAATTAAAGGGTTTCTTTGGCATTTAGTTTTATTGAAGAACTGGAGGTAAAGGAGCTGTGTCTTACCTCCCGTTCTTCAATAAAACCTACAGGAGCTGGGAGAGAAGCTAAGCTACTTACCCGATCAATCACTCCTCCGCCGTGTAGTCTGACAGGTCCCGACGGACCATGTGCTAGGTCCGTCTGTCAGGTCCCAACAGTCCCGACAGACCTAGCGCAACCGTTGCACCTAGCGTGAAAATATTTGTGCATAATGTACATGTCCCCTGCCCACCCCTAACCGTCGAGTTTTTTTCCTAAAAAAAATCAGACCTTCGTTCCTGAGGCATCTCCATTGACGGCAGCCGCAGCTGTGATTGGCTGCCTCTCAGGCTATACGGAGCCCCTTCATTTACCCTCCAGCTAGACTATGTGTCTATGTTCCATGCTCTAAGCTGTAGCTCAAGAACCCCACAGGAGATTTGACCAACTAAGGTACCAGGGAAACTCTCAGTGGGCCCGGGCACGAGGTAGGTTCCCAGCAATGTAAAAGACAAGAGCAGTGGGGGAAATGGGGTATCAAATGTCCCCCTGGTTTACTGTTTCCTTGTGGTCCAATGTGATCCAGGTTGAGTTTGTACCTGATGACTGGGATCTGGGTCCCTACATTGTACCTACATTATGTTCTCCTGTCCAAATAGGATCCTTCTCACTCTGCACTCTGACCTCAGTAATAGTCCAGCTGACCGCAGAGCAGAGTGTTTTATCCACTGTGTACATACAGTATTAGCAGGAAGGTAAATAGGAACCGTAACCCCTCCATCCATGGCTGTTAGGAGGACAGAGGATCCATTGATATGTGATCCACAGAGATGTTTATATGAACCAGATGAGCTTCCATCCTACTGCCTAATGTGGTGTTTACAAACACTGCCTTACTCACTCATGGGAACTAGCTCTTTAGTTGATTCTAGAATGCATAGTAAATATATATAAATATGGATAGAGACAGAGAGAGATATAATGGATAGATATTTAATAAACATCCACGGGCGATGGTTTTCCGAACGGATTTTCGATCCCCACCTTGCCCTACTGATCTGCTGTAGAGTTCAGATTTTGATTCAGATTTAGTAGCTTAATGGATGGCGTAAAGTACAATGAGGAGGAGCTGTGAAGTGCACATGGGATGCTGTAGCAGATTTACTGTAGGCTGCCCTGTGTTCTGGGGTGAGTGACAGGTAAGTTGCAGTGTAGGCAGCACAACATCACCAGCGCACAGCATTAAGCTTTCTGCCAATCACCAGACTGCATGTGTTCACCAATGAGCTGAGATCACAGTGTCTGTTCATATCACCTGCCTGTGTTACTGTTATTCAGTGCATCGTGTGACCTGTGCTAAATCTGTGTGTTACTGGGTGCTAAGAGTGTGTTACAGTGAAGTGTGTGAATGGAATTTTGTGTCAGATTGGACCAGTGCCATAGGGCTATAGGATCCTTACCAGCTGTGTCCTGTTTGTTTTAGGGGCCAACAGGAACACTCAGCTTTAAGATTGTCTCTTTTTCAGTTTGGAAAGGTAATTAACAAACTTGGGCATTCGACAGTAATTCAGATTAAAGACTTTCTGTACCATACGAATGAACTGGATCGCCCAGCCGCATCGGTCTACGGTACTGGTTACCCAAATCTCATGACAAGGTTAGATTGGGCAGAACCAGTAAATGCTCCCAGTTGATCCAAGTTTCCAGTTTGGAATCAAGTGTTTCTGGCCTCCACTAGGTAGGGAGTGATTAGCATGTGGTCAGGCAAGAAACAGGCCAACACAGTAGATCTGCAGAATAGTAACCACACATTGGGACCCCAAACCAAATAGGAATTCGCTGCCATGTTGCCTTAATGTATGTGAATAAAGCCACAACGGGATACAAGGGAGAGTCGCTGTACAGTGTGTATTCTAGGGCATGAAGCTCCGAATGTGTTCCTTGCACTATGAATAGAGTGTACACTGTGATTGTTCATAGTGTGACTGTCTATGAATGGAGTGTACACTGTGATTGTTCATGGTGTGACTGTCTATGAATGGATGTACACTGTGATTGTTCATGGTGTGACTGTCTATGAATAGAGTGTACACTGTGTTGTTCATATTGTGACTGTCTATGAATAGAGTGTACACTGTGATTGTTCATGGTGTGACTGTCTATGATGGAGTGTCACACTGTGACTGTGATTGTTCATGGTGTGACTGTCTATGAATGGAGTGTACACTGTGATTGTTCATGGTGTGACTCTATGAATGGAGTGTACACTGTGATTGTTCATGGTGTGACTGTATATGAATAGAGTGTACACTGTGATTGTTCATGGTGTGACTGTCTATGAATGGAGTGTACACTGTGATTGTTCATGGTGTGACTGTATATGAATAGAGTGTACACTGTGATTGTTCATGGTGTGACTCTATGAATGGAGTGTACACTGTGATTGTTCATGGTGTGACTGTCTATGAATGGAGTGTACACTGTGATTGTTCATAGTGTGACTGTCTATGAATGGAGTGTACACTGTGGTAGTTCATAGTGTGACTGTCTATGAATGGAGTGTACACTGTGGTTGTTCATAGTGTGACTGTCTATGAATGGGGTGTACACTGTGATTGTTCATGGTGTGACTGTCTATGAATGGAGTGTACACTGTGGTAGTTCATAGTGTGTGTGACTGGTCTATGATAGAGTGTACGCTGTGATTGTATCATGGTGTGGAACTGTCTATTAATAGAGTGTACACTGTGATTGTTCATGATGTGACTGTATATGAAATAAGTGTACACTGTGATGTTCATGGTGTTGACTGTCTATGAATCGAGTGTACACTGTGATTGGTCTTGGTGTGAAAAACCAAAACTAAAAACCCCTTGGGGGGGGTCTATGACTTGGAGTGTACACTGTGATACAAACAAAAGTTCATGGTGTGACCTGTCTATGATAGAGTGTACACTGTGACTGTCCTGGTGTGACTGTTATGAATAGAGTGTACACTGTGATTGTTCACTGTGTGACCTATGAATGGAGTTTACACTGTGATTGTTCATGTTTGTGACTGTCTATGAATGGGAGTGTACACATTGTGATTGTTCATGGTGTGATGTCTGTGATGGAGTGTACACTGGTTGTTCATTGGGTGACTGTCTATGATGGAGTGTAACTGTGATTGTTCATGGTGTGACTGTCTCTGAATGGAGTTTACATTGTGAATTGTTCATGGTGTGGATTGTCTGTGAATGGAGTGTAACACTGTTGTTCCATGGTGTGACTGTCTTGAATGGAGTGTACACTGTGAGTGTTCTGGTGTGACTGGTCTATGAATGGGTGGTAACCGTGATTGGTTCATGGTGTGATTGTCTGTGAATGGAGTGTCACTGGTTGTTCATGGTGTGACCTGTCTGTAATGGAGTGTACAGTGGGATTTTCATGGTGTGAATGTCTTAGGAAGGGCGTGTCACTGACTTGTTTCTGGTGTAATTGTCTGAATGGAATGTTCCACTGGCATTGTTTCTGGTGTGACTGTCTATGAATGGAGTGACCTTGTGATGGGTTCCTGTGGACTGTCTACTAATGAGTTGTACACTGGTTGTTCTAGTGGTAGATGTATTGAAATGGGAGTGACCTGAATTTGTTCATGTGTGAACTGTCATGAATGGAGCCTACTTGTGCATTGTTCATGTGTGACTGTCTATGAATGGAGTGTACACTGGTTGTTCATAGTGTTAATGTATATGAATGGAGTGTACACTGTGATTGTTCATGGTGTGAATGTCTATGAATGGAGTGTGAACTGTGATTGTTCATGATGTGAATGTCTAAAAATGGAGTGTGCACCTTGATTGTTCATGGTGTGAATGTCTATGAATGGAGTGCGTACTGTAATGCTCATAGGTGTGAATGTTCTATGAATGGTGTGTACCGTGGATTGTTTCCTGGTGTGACTAGAATGGAGTGTACACTGTGTATTGCTCATGATGTGACTGATATGAAGGAGTGTGCACTGTGATTGTTCTGGTGTGACTCTATGAATGGAAGTGTCCTGTGATTGTTCATGGTGTGACTGTCTAATGAATGGAGTGTACACTATGAAACAATCACAGTGTACAACTCCATTCCTAGCACAGTCACACCATGAACAACACAGGTACAAATCCATTCATAGAGTCACACCATGAACAATCACAGTGCACACTCCATTCATATACAGTCACATCATGAACAATCACAGTGTACACTCCATTCATTAGTCACACCATGAACAATCACAGATGTACACACCATTCATAGACATTCACACCATGAGCAATTACAGTACGCACTCCATTATAGACATTCACACCATGAACAATCAAGGTGCACACTCCATTTTTAGACATTCAATCATGAAACAATCACAGTTCACACTCCATTCATAGACATTCACACCATGAACAATCACAGTGTACACTCCATTCATATACATTAAACACTATGAACAACCAGTGTACACTCCATTCATAGACAGTCACACCATGAACAATCACAATGTATGCTCCATTCATGAGACAGTCAAACCAAACAATTCCAGTGTACACTCCATATTCATATACATTAACACTATGAACAACCAGTGTACACTCCATTTAGGACAGTCACACCATGAACAATCACAATGTACACTCCATTCATAGACAGTCACACCATGAACAATTCCAGTGAAATTCCATTCAGACAATTACACCATGAACAATCAGTGTACACTCCATCATAGACATTCACACCATGAAACAATCCCAATGTACACTCCATTCAGACAGTCACAACCATGAAACAACCAGTGTACACTCCCATTCACAGACCAATCACACCATGAACAATCACAGTGTACACCCCATTCATAGACAGTCACACTATGAACAACCACAGGAGGAACTCCTTCATAGGACAGTCACACTATGAACTTACCACAGCCCTTCCAAATTGGTTATCAATTGTTATAACAGTCTAGACTGGGAAGAAACTGACACTGACACGAGCTGTTCAGTATGCAAAATGCTTCTTCTACTTTATTTTTGGTTGCAATGGGTTATATAGGTGAGCGAAGGGGGGGGGGGGGTTTGATTAGAACGGTTAGTGTGGCAAAGTTCACTATGCTGGTTTAATCAGTCCATTGTAGCATATTCTCAAGGTCACATGTAAGACGTCATCCTCCTCTGGAAAGATTCTTCCATCCCCCACAAAACACCTGTTCTTCTGGAGAATTTCCTCTTTTCTTTGTCCATTTTACCATCTTACCGCAACAGGTCTTATGATATCTGTGTTTATCAAAGTTTGAGCAAGAAATCAAAAACTTATCATATCATTTGATACTGAATCATCAAGTTTAGCAAAATAACTAAAGCATAGGTTATCAGACAGTAAAATAACATTTTCTTTCATGTAATTAAAACTAAAGCTTAAAGCGATAGATGTATGGGATATATGTCTCCTTAACAATAGGTAGGTAAGAGGCGCACGCTTGTACCAGGTCAGGCGGAGCGTGTATACATGCGTTACTAGTGTGGTAAGAGGCCACACGCTGTACCAGGTGAGGTGTGGCGGATTGTATACCTCGTTACTAGTGTTGTAAGAGGCACACGCTGTACACAGGTGAGAAGGGCGGGTATACATACGTTACTAGTTGGTAAGAGGCAGCACGCGGTACAGGTGGAAGGGGTGTATAATCGTTACTAGTTGTAAGAGGCGCACGCTGTACCAGTGAGGGGGCGTGTATACATACGTTATAGTTGGTAAGAGGCACACGCTGTACCAGGTGAGGTGGGCGTGTATACATACGTTACTAGTTGGTAAGAGGCACCGCTGTACAGGTGAGGTGGGCGTGTATACATACGTTACTAGTTGGTAAGGGCCACGCTGTACCAGGTGAGGGGAGTGTATACATACGTGTACTAGTTGGTAAGAGGAGCCGCTGTACCAGGTGAGGTGGGCGTGTATACATACGTTACTAGTTGGTAAGAGGGCACGCTGTACAGGTGAGGTGGGCGTGTATACATACGTTATAGTTGGTAAGAGGCGCACGCTGTACCAGGTGAGGGGTGTGTATACATAGTTACTAGTTGGAAGAGGGGCACGCTGTACCCGGTGAGGTGGGCGTGATGGATGGGCGTTGTATACATAGTACTAGTTGGTAAGAGGGCACGGTAC
The DNA here is from genome assembly GCA_019447015.1 of Hymenochirus boettgeri. Taxonomy (NCBI): domain Eukaryota; kingdom Metazoa; phylum Chordata; class Amphibia; order Anura; family Pipidae; genus Hymenochirus; species Hymenochirus boettgeri. The sequence goes on from CM033469.1 coordinate 21,259,128, forward strand.
CAGTGAGGTGGGTGTTACATACGTTATTGGTAAAAGGGCGCGCTGTACCAGGTGAGGTGGGCGGTTTACATACGTTAGAGTTGGTAAAAGGCGCACTGCTGTACCAGGTGAGGTGGGCGTGTATACATATGTCTAGTTGGTAGAGGCGACGCTGTACCAGGTGAGGTGGGCGGTATACATACGTTACTAGTGGTAAGAGGCACGCTTGTACCAGGTGAGGTGGGCGGTATATACAGTACTAGTGTAAGAGGCACGGCTGTACCAGGTGAGGTGGCGTGTGTATACATACTTACTAGTTGGGGTAGAGGGGCACAGCTTGTACCAGGTGAGATGGTGGTCGTATACATACGTACTAGTTGGTAAGAGGCGCACGCTGTACCGGTGAGGGGGGCGATGTTTACATACGTTACTAGTGGTAAGAGGCGCAGCTGTACCAGGTGAGGTGGGCGTGTATACATACGTTACTAGTTGGTAATAGGGGGAACGCTGTACCAGGTGAGGTGGGCGTGTATACATACGTTATAGTTGGTAGAGGCCACGCTGTACCAGGAGGGGGCCTGATAATACGTTACTAGTGGTAAGAGGACACGCTACCAGTGAGGTGGGCGTGTATAATAACTTACTAGTGTGGTAAGAGGCGCACGCTGTACCAGGTGGGTGGGGTGTATACATACGTTACTATGGTAAGAGGCACACCTGTCCAGGTGAGTGGGCGTGTATACATACGTTACTAGTTGGTAAGAGGGTACGCGCTTGTACCAGGTGAGGTGGGCGTAATACATACGTTACTAGTTGTAAGAGGCACACGCTGTACCAGGTGAGGGGGGTGTACATACGTACTAGTTGGTAAGAGGACCGCTGTACCAGGTGAGGTGGGCGTGTATACATACGATAGTTGGTAAGAGGCACACGCTGTAGGCACAGGTGTGAGGTGGGGCGTGGATACATACGTTACTAGTTGTGTAAGAGGCAACGCTGTACCAGGTGAGGTGGGCGTGTATACATACGTTACTAGTTGGTACAGAGGCACACGCGTGCAAAGTGAGGGGGGGCGGTGTATACATACGTTACTAGTTGGTAAGAGGGTACACGCTGTACCAGGGAGGTGGGCGTGTAACCTACGTTCTAGGGTAAGAGGCGCACGCTGTACAGGTGAGGTGGCGTGTATACATACGTTACTAGGTTTGGTAAGAGGCACACGCTGTACCAGGTGAGGTGGGCGTTGTATACATACGTTACTAGTTGGTAAGAGCGGACGCTGTACCAGGTGAGGTGGGCGTGTATACTACGTACAGTGGTAGAGGGCACACGATGTAAAAGGTGAGGTGGCGTGTATACATACGTTACAGTTGGTAGAGGAGCACGCTGTACCAGGTGAGGTGGGCGTGATACATACGTTACTAGTGGTAAGAGGCGCACGCTTGTACCAGGTGAGGTGGCGTGTATACATACGTTACTAGTTGGTAAGAGGCACACGCTGTACCAGGTGAGGTGGGCGTGTATACATACGTTACTAGTTGTGAAGAGGCGTACGCTTTACCAGGTGAGGTGGGCGTTATACATACGTTACTAGTTGGTAAGAGGCACACGCTGTACCAGGTGAGGTGGGCGTGTATACATACGTTAATATTGGAAGAGGGGCACGCTGTACCAGGTGAGGTGGGCGTGATACATACGTACTAGTTGGTAAGAGGCGCACGCTGTACCAGGTGAGGGTGGGTGTGTATACATCGTTACTAGTTGGTAAGAGGCACACCTGTACCAGGTGAGGTGGGCGTTGTATACATACGTTACTAGTTGGTAAGAGGCGACGCTGACCAGGTGAGGTGGGAGGGAGTGTATACATACGTTAATAGTTGGTAAGAGGCGACGCTGTACCAGGTGAGGGGGGCGGGTATACATACGTACGAGTGGTAAGAGGCAACGCTGTACCAGGTGAGGTGGGCGCGTATACATACGTTACTAGTTGGAAGAGGGAACGCTGTACCAGGTGAGGGGGGCGTGTTTATACATACGTTACTAGTTGGTAAGAGGGCACGCTGTACCAGGTGAGGTGGCGTGTATACATACGTTACTAGTTGGTAAGAGGGCACGCTGTACCAGGTGAGGTGGGCGTGTATACATACTTACTAGTTGTAAGAGGCGGCAACGCTGTACAGGTGAGGTGGGTGTGTATACATACGTTACTAGTTGGTAAGAGGCACCACCTGTACCAGGTGAGGTGGGCGTTTATACATACGTTACTAGTTGGTAAGAGGACGCGCCGTACAGGTGAGGTGGGGTTGTATATACCTTACAGTTGGTAAGAGGCACACGCTGTACCAGGTGAGGTGGGCGTGTATACACTACGTTACTAGTTGGTAAGAGGGCACGCTCTGTACCAGGTGAGGTGGGCGTGATACATACGTTACTAGTTGGTTAGAGGCGCACGCTGTACCAAGGTGAGGTGGCGTGTATACATACGTTACTAGTTGGTAAGAGGCACACGCTGTGACAGGTGAGGTGGGCGTGTATACATACGTTACTAGTTGGTAGAGGCACACGCTGTACAACGTGAGGTGGGCGTGTATACATACTTAAGTTGGTAAGAGGGACGCGCGTACAGGTGAGGGGCGTGATACATACGTATAGTTGGTAGAGGCGCACGCTGTACCAGGTGAGGTGGGCGTGTATACATACGTTACTAGTTGGTAAGAGGCCACGCTTGTACCAGGTGAGGTGGGCGTGTTACATACGTTACTTGGAAGAGCACACGCGTAAGGTGAGTGGGTGGTATCATACGTTACTAGTTGTAAGAGGACACGTGTACCAGGTGAGTGGGCGTGTATACATACGTTACTAGTTGGTAAGAGGACACGCTGTACAGGTGAGGTGGCGTGTATTACATACGTTATAGTTGGTAAGAGGGGCACGCTGTCCAGGTGAGGTGGGCGTGTATACAACAGTTACTAGTTGTAAGAGGCGCACGCTGTACCAGGGAGGTGGGCGTGTATACATACGTTACTAGTTGTAAGAGGCGACGCGCTGTACCAGGTGAGGTGGGCGTGTATACATACGTTACTAGTTGGTAAGAGGCGAACGCTGTACCAGGTGAGGTGGGGCGTGTATCATACGTACTAGTTTGTAAGAGGCACACGCTGTACCGGTGAGGGGCGTGTATATACATACGTTACTAGTTGGTAAGAGGGCACACGCGTAAGGTGAGGTGGGCGTGTATAAATACGTTAATAGTTGGTAAGAGGGACACGCTGTACCAGGGAGTGGGGGCGTGTATACATACGTTATAGTTGGTAAGAGGCGCACGCTGTACCAGGTGAGGTGGGCGTGTATACATACATTACTAGTTGGTAAGAGGCGCACGCGTACCAGGTGAGGTGGCGTGTATACATACGTTACTAGTTGGTAAGAGGACACGCTGTACCAGGTGAGGTGGGCGTGGATACATACGTTACTAGTGGTAAAGAGGCGCACGCTGTACCAGGTGAGGTGGCGTGTATACAATACGTTACTAGTTGGAGAGAGGCACACGCTGTAAAGGTGAGGTGGGGCGTGTATACATACGTTACTAGTTGGGTAAGAGGGCACGCTGTACCAGGTGAGGTGGGCGTGTATACATACGTTACTAGTTGTAAGAGGCGCACGCTGTACCAGGTGAGGTGGGCGTGTATACATACGTTACTAGTTGGTAAGAGGCACGTGTACAATGAGGGGCGTGTATACATACGTACAGTGTAAGAGGCGACGCTTGACCAGGTGAGGTGGGCGTGTATACATACGTTACTAGTTGGTAAGAGGCACACGCTGTACCAGGAGGTGGGCGGTGGATACATACGTTTACTAGTTGGTAAGAGGGCACACGCTTGTACAGGTGAGGTGGGCGTGTATACATACGTTACTAGTTGTTAAGAGGCACGCTTACCAGGTGAGGTGGGCGTGTATACATACGTTTACTAGTTGGTAAGAGGCACGCTGTACCAGGTGAGGTGGCGTGTAACATACGTTACTAGTTGGTAAGAGGCGCACGCTGTACCAGGTGTGAGGTGGCGTGTTGTATACATACGTTACTAGTTGGAGAGAGGCACGCTGTACCAGGTGAGTGGGCGTGTTATACATACGTACAGTGGTAAGGGCACGCGTACGGTGAGGTGGGCGTGTATACATACGTTACTTAGTTGGTAAGAGGCACGCTGTTAAGGTGAGGTGGCGTGTATTACAACGTTACTAGTTGGTAAGAGGACACGCTGTACCAGGTGAGGTGGGGCGTGTATATACATACGTTATAGTTGGTAAGAGGCGCACGCTGTACCAGGTGAGGTTCGGTCGGTATACAAAGTACTAGTTGGTAAGAGGGCAACGCTTGTACCAGGTGAGTGGTGGCGTGTATACATACGTACTAGTTGGTAAGAGGCACGCTGTACCAGGTGAGGTGGGGTGTATACAATACGTTACTAGTTGGTAAGAGGCGCACGCTGTACCAGGTGAGGTGGGCGTGTATAAATACGTTACTAGTTGGTAAGAGGCACACGCTGTAAAAGGTGAGGTGGGCGTGTATACATACGTTACTAGTTGGTAAGAGGGCACGCTGTACCAGGTGAGGTGGGCGTGTATACATACGTACTGTTGGTAAGAGGCGCACGCTGTACCAGGTGAGGGCGTGTATACATAGTTATAGTGGTAAGAGGACACGCGTACCAGGTGAGGGGGGTGTATACATACGTTACTAGTTGGTAAGAGGCGTACGCTGTACCAGGTGAGGTGGGCGTGTATACATACGTACTAGTTGGTAAGAGCGCACGCTGTAACCAGGTGAGTGGGCGTGTATACATATTACTAGTTGGTAAGAGGCGCACGCTGTACCAGGGAGAGTGGGCGGGTATACATACGTACTAGTTGGTAAGAGGCGACGCGTTTGTACCAGGTGAGGTGGGCATGTATACATACGTTACTAGTTGGTAAAGGCGCACGCTGTACAGGTGAGTGGGCGTGTATACATACGTTTAGTTGGTAAGAGGGGCACGCTGTACCAGGTGAGTGTGGGCGTTATACATACGTTACTAGTTGGTAAGAGGCGCCGCTGTACCAGGTGAGGGGCGTGTATACATACGTTACTAGTTGGTAAGAGGGGCACACGCTGTACCAGGTGAGGTGGGCGTGTGTATACATACGTTACTAGTTGGTAAGAGGGCACGCTGTACCAGGTGAGGTGGGCGTGTATACATAATTACTAGTTTGTAAGAGGCGCACGCTGTACCAGGTGAGGGGCGTGTATACACGTTACTAGTTGTAAGAGGCGCACGCTGTACAGGTGAGGTGGGCGGATACATACGTTACTAGTTGGTAAGAGGGCACGCTGTACCAGGTGAGGTGGGCGTGTATACATACTTACTAGTTGGGAAGAGGCAACGCTTGTACCAGGTGAGGTGGGCGTGTTACTACGTTACTAGTTGGTAAGAGGGCACGCTGTACCAGGTGAGGTGGGGCGGATACATACGTACTAGTTGGTAAGAGGCGCACGTGTACCAGGTGAGTGGGCGTGTATACATTGTTACGTGGTAAGGGGGCACGCTGTACCAGTGTGAGGTGGGATGTATACATACGTTACTAGTTGGTAAGAGGCGCACGCTGTACCAGGTGAGGTGGGCGTGTATTACATACGTTACTAGTTGGTAAGAGGCGCACGCTGTACCAGGTGAGGGGCGTGTATACATACGTTACTGTTGGTAAGAGGGCACGCGGACCAGGTGGGTGAGGTTGGCTGTATACATATGTACTGTTGGTAAGAGGGCACGCGTGTACCAGGTGAGGTGGGCGTGTGTATACATACGTTACTAGTGGTAAGAGGCACGCGTGTACCAGGTGAGAGGGCGTGTATACATCGTACTAGTTGGTAAGAGGCGCAACGCTGTACCAGGTGAGGTGGGCGTGTATACATACGTTACTAGTTGGTAAGAGCGCACGCTGTACCAGGTGGGTGGGGCGTGATACATACGTACTAGTTGGTAAGAGGCGCCGAGCTGTTACCAGGTGAGGGGGCGTCGTATACATACGTTACTAGTGTGGTAAGAGGGGCACGCTGTACCAGGTGAGCTGGGCGTGTATACATAATTACTAGTTGGTAAGAGGCGCACGCTGTACAGGTGAGGTGGGCGTGTGTACATACATGTACTAGTTGGTAAGAGGCGCACGCGTGTACCAGGTGAGGTGGGCGTATACATACGTTACTGTGGTAAAGGGCACGCTGTACCAGGTGAGTTGGGCGTGTATACATATGTTAGTAGTTGGGAGAGGGGCACGCTGTACCAGGTGAGGTGGGGCGTATACATACGTTACTAGTTGGTAAGAGGCGCACGGCTGTACCAGGTGCAGGCGGGCGGTGTATACATACGTTATAGTTGGTAAGAGGCCACGCTGTGTACCAGGTGAGGGTGGGCGTATACATACGTTCTAGTTGGTAAGAGGGGCACGCTGTACCAGGTGTGAGGTGGGCGTGTATACATACGTTACTAGTTGTAAGAGGCACACGTTGTACCAGGTGAGGGGCGTGTATAAATACGTTACTAGTTGGTAAGAGGCGCACGCTGTACCAGGTGAGGTGGGCGTGTATACATACGTTACTAGTGTGGTAAGAGGCGCACGCTGTACCAGGTGAGGTGGGCGTGTATACATACGTTACTAGGTGGTAAGAGGCACACGCTGTACCAGGTAGGTGGGCGTGGATACATACGTTACTAGTTGTAAGAGGGCGCAGCTGGTACCAGGTGAGGTGGCGGTATATACATACGTTACTAGTGGTAAGAGGGGGCACGCTTGTACCAGGTGAGGTGGGGTGTATACATACGTTACTAGATTGGTAAGAGGCGCAGCTGTACCAGGTGAGGTGGGGTGTATACATACGTTAATAGTTGGTAAAAGGGGACACGCTGTACCAGGTGAGGTGGGCGTGTAGTACATACGTTACTAGTTGGTAAGAGGCGCACGCTTGTACCAGGTGAGGTGGGCGTGTATACATATTACTAGTTGGTAAGGCGCACGCTTGTACCAGGTGAGGTGGCGTGGTATACATACGTACTAGTTGGTAAGAGGCACACGCTGTACCAGGTGAGGTGGGCGTGTATACATACGTTACGTAGTTGGTAGAGGGGCACGCTGTACCAGGTGAGGTGGGCGTGTATACAAACGTTATAGTTGGTAAGAGGCGCACGCTGTACAGGTTGGGGGCGTGTGTATACATACGTTACTAGTTGGTAAGAGCGCACACGCTGTACAGGTGAGGTGGGCGTGTATACTACGTTACTAGTTGGTAAGAGGGAACGCTGTACCAGGTGAGGTGGGCGTGGTATACTACGTTACTAGTTGGTAAGAGGCGCAACGCTGTACCAGGTGAGGTGGGCCTGTATACATACGTTACAGTTGGTAAGAGGGGAACGCTGTACCAGTGAGGTGGCGTGTATACATACGTTACTAGTTGGTAAGAGGCGCACGCTGTACCAGGTAGGTGTGGGTGGGATACATACGTTACTAGTTGGTAAGAGGCACACTCTGTACCAGGTGAGGGGGGCGTATTAACATACGTTACTAGTTGGTAAGAGGGACCGCTGTACCAGGTGAGGTGGGCGTATATACATACGTTACTAGTTGGTTAAGAGGCACACGTGTAACAGGTGAGGTGGGCGTGATACATACGTTACTAGTTGGTAAGGAGGGACGCGCTGTACCAGGTGAGGTGGGCGTGTATACATACGTACTAGTTGGTAAGAGGGCACACGCTGTACCAGGAGGTGGGCGTGTATCAACGTTACTAGTTGGTAAGAGGCCACGCTGTACCAGGTGAGGTGGGCGTGTATACAATACGTTACTAGTTGGTAAGAGGCACACGCTGTACCAGGTGAGGTGGGCGTGTTATACATACGTTACTAGTTGGTAAGAGGCCACGCTGTACAAGGTGAGGGGGCGTGTATACATACGTTACTAGTTGGTAAGGGTACACGCTGTACCAGGTGAGGTGGGCGTGTATACATACGTTACTAGTTGGTAAGAGGCGCACGCTGTACCAGGTGAGGTGGCGTGTATACATACGTTACTAGTTGGTAAGAGGCACACGCTTGTACCAGGTGAGGTGGGCGTGTATACATACGTTACTAGTTGGTAAGAGGCGCACGCGTGTACCAGGTGAGGGGGGTGTATAAATACGTACTAGTTGGTAAGAGGCCACGCTGTACCAGGTGAGGTGGCGGGTATACATACGTTACAGTTGGTAAGAGGCACACGCATGTACAGGTGAGGTGGGGTGTATACATACGTTACTAGTTGGTAAGAGGGCACGCTGTACCAGGTGAGGTGGCGGTTATACAGTTACTAGTTTGGTAAGAGGCACACGCTGTAACAGGTGAGGTGGGCGTGTATACATACGTTACTAGTTGGTAAGAGGCGACGCTGTACCAGGTGAGGTGGGGGTATACATACGTTACTAGTTGGTAAGAGGCACGTTACCAGGTGAGGTGGGCGTGTTATACATACGTTACGTTGGTAAGAGGCGCACGCTTGTACCAGGTGAGGTGGGCGTGTATACATACGTTACTAGTTGGTAAGAGGGCACGCTGTACCAGGTGAGGTGGGCGTGTGTATACATACTTACTAGTTGGTAAGAGGCGCACGCTGTACCAGGTGAGGTGGGCGGTGTATACATAACTACTAGTTGGTAAGAGGGCCACGCTGTACCAGAGTGAGGTGGGTGTGTTACATACGTTACTAGTTGAAGAGGCCCACTCTGTACCAGGTGAGGTGGGCGTGATACATACGTTACTAGTTGGTAAGAGGCGTCGCTGTACCAGGTGAGGTGGGGTGTATACATACGTTACTAGTTGGTAAGAGGCGCACGCTGTACCAGGTGAGGTGGGCGTGTATACATAGTTACTAGTTGGTAAGGGGCACGCTGTACCAGGTGAGGTGGGCCGTATACACGTTACTAGTTGGTAAGAGGCCACGCTGTACCAGGTGAGGTGGGCGTGTATACATACGTTACAGTTGGTAAGAGGCGCACGCTCGTACAGGTGAGGTGGGCGTGTATACATATGTACTAGTTGGTAAGAGGCGCACGCTGTACCAGGTGAGGTGGGCATGTATACATACTGTTACTGTTGGTAGAGAGGGCGCACGCTGTACCAGGTGAGGTGGGCGTGTATACATACGTTCAGTTGGTAAGAGGCAACGCTGTACCAGGTGAGGGGCGTGTATAACATACGTTACTAGTTGGTAAGAGGCGCACGCTTGACCAGGTGAGGTGGGCGTGTATATACATACGTTACTAGTTGGTAAGAGGGCACGCTGTACCAGGTGGGTGGGCGTGTATACATACGTTACAGTTGGTAAGAGGCGCACGCTGTACCAGTGAGGTGGGCGTGTATACATACGTTACTAGTTGGTAAGAGGGGCACGTGGACCAGGTGAGGTGGGCGTGTATACATACGTTACTAGTTGGTAAGAGGCACGCTGTACCAGGTGAGGGGCGTGGTATACATACGTTACTAGTTGGTAAGAGGCGCACGCTGTACCAGGTGAGGTGGGGTGTATACATACGTTACTAGTTGGTAAGAGGCGACGCTGTACCAGGTGAGGTGGGCGTGTGTATACATACGTTACTAGTTGGTAAGAGGCACACGCTGTACAGGTGAGGGGGTGTATACATACGTTACTAGTTGGTAAGAGGGGCACGCTGTACCAGGTGAGGTGGGCGTGTATACATACGTTACTAGTTGGTAAGAGGGGCACGCTGTACCAGGTGAGGTGGGTGTGTATACATACGTAACTAATTGGTAAAAGGGCGCATGGCTGTACCAGGTGAGGTGGCGGTGTATACATACGTTACTAGTTGTAAGAGGGGCGCTTGACAAGGTGAGTGGGCGTGTGTTACATATGTACTAGTTGGTAAGAGGCGCACGCTGTACCAGGTGAGGTGGGCGTGTATACATATGTTACTAGTTGGTAAGAGGCGCACGCTGTACCAGGTGAGGTGGGCGGTATACATACGTACTAGTTGGTAAGAGGCACACGCTGTACCAGGTGAGGTGGGCGTGTGATACATACGTTTAGTTGGTAAGAGGGGCACGCTGTACCAGGTGAGGAGGGCGTGTATACATACGTTACTAGGTGGTAAGAGGGGCACTCTGTACCAGGTGAGGGGGCGTGTATACATACGTTACTATTTGGTAAGAGGCGCACGCTGTACCAGGTGAGGTGGGCGTGTATACATATACGTTACTAGTTGGTAAGAGGGACACTCTGTACCAGGTGAGGTGGGGCGGGTATACATACGGTACTAGTTGGTAAGAGGGCCACGCTGTACCAGGTGAGGTGGGCGTGTATACATACGTTACTAGTTGTAAGAGGGACACGCTGTACCAGGTGAGGTGGGCGTGTATACAACTTACTAGTTGGTAAGAGGCGCACGCTGTACCAGGTGAGGTGGGCGTGTATACATACGTTACTAGTTGGTAAGAGGCACACCTGTACCAGGTGAGGTGGGCGTGTACTAACGTACTAGTGGTAAGAGGGACCGCGTGTACCAGGTGAGGTGGGCGTATACATACGTTACTAGTTGGTAAGAGGCCACGCTGTACCAGGTGGAGTGGGCGTGTATACATACGTTACTAGTTGGTAAGAGGGACGCGTGTACCAGGTGAGGTGGGCGTGTATACATACGTTACTAGTTGGTAAGAGGCACGCTGTACCAGGTGAGGTGGGTGGTATACATACGTTACTAGTTGGTAAGAGGCACCACCTGTACCAGGTGAGGTGGGCGTGTATACATACGTTACTAGTTGGTAAGAGGGAACGCTGTACCAGGTGAGGGTGGGCGTGTATACATACGTACTAGTTGGTAAGAGGCACGCTGTACCAGGTGAGGTGGGCGTGTATACATACGTTACTAGTTGGTAAGAGGGACGCTGTACCAGGTGAGGTGGGCGTGTATACATACGTTACTAGTTGGTAAGAGGGAAGCTGTACCAGGTGAGGTGGGCGTGTATACATACGTTACTAGTTGGTAAGAGGCACACGCTGTACCAGGTGAGGTGGGCGTGTATACATACGTTACTAGTTGGTAAGAGGCACACGCTGTGTAAGGGGAGGTGGGCGTATACATACGTTACTAGTTGGAAGAACACGCTGTACCAGGTGAGGTGGGCGTGTTACATAGTTACTAGTTGGTAGAGGCGCACGCTTGACCAGGTGAGGAGGTGGCGTGTGTACATAACGTTACTAGTTGGTAAGAGGCACACGCTGTACCAGGTGAGGTGGGCGTGTATACATACGTTAATAGTTGTGTAAGAGGGCGCACGCTGTACCAGGTGAGGTGGGCGTGTATACATACGTTACAGTTGGTAAAGAGGACACGCTGTACCAAGGTGAGGTGGGCGTGTATACATACGTTACTAGTTGGTAAGAGGGAGCCACGCTGTACCAGGTGAGGTGGGCGTGTATACATCGTTACTAGTTGGTAAGAGGCACACGCTGTACCAGGTGAGGTGGCGTGTATACATACGTTACTAGTTGGTAAGAGGCACACGCTGTACCAGGTGAGGTGGGCGTGTATACATACGTTACTAGTTGGTAAGAGGCGACGCTGTACCAGGTGAGGTGGGCGTGTATACATACGGTACTAGTTGGTAAGAGGCACCGCTGTACCAGGTGAGGTGGGCGTGTATACATACGTTACTAGTTGGTAAGAGGGCACGTGTACCAGGTGAGGTGGGCGTGTATACAATACGTTACTAGTTGGTAAGAGGGGACACGTTGTACCAGGTGAGGTGGGCTGTATACATACGTTACTAGTTGGTAAGAGGCGACACGCTGTACCAGGTGAGGTGGGGCGTGTATACATAATTACTAGTTGGTAAGAGGCGCACGCTGTTACAGGTGAGGTGGGTGTGTATACATACGTTACTAGTTGGTAAGAGGGCACCACCTGTACCAGGTGAGGTGGGCGTGTATACATACGTTACTAGTTGGTAAGAGGCGACGCTGTGTACCAGGTGAGGTGGGCGTGTATACATACGTTACTAGTTGGTAAGAGGCACGCTGTACCAGGTGAGGTGGGGCGTGTATACAATACGTTACTAGTTGGTAAGAGGCCACACGCTGTACCAGGTGAGGTGGGCGGTTATACATACGTTACGTTGGTAAGAGGGGCAGCTGTACAGGTGAGGTGGGGGTATACATACGTTACTAGTTGTAAGAGGCGACACGCTGTACCAGGTGAGGGGGGCGTGTATACATACGTTACTAGTTGGTAAGAGGGCACGCTGTACCAGGTGAGGGGGGCGTGTATACATATTACTAGTTGGTAAGGGGCACGCTGTACCAGGTGGTGGGTGTATACATACGGTACTAGTTGGTAAGAGGCACGCTGTACCAGGTGAGGTGGGCGTGTATACATACGTTACTAGTTGGTAAGAGGGCACCGCTGTACCAGGTGAGGGGGGTGTATACATACGTTACTAGTTGGTAAGAGGCCACCCTGTACCAGGTGAGGTGGCGTGTATACAACGTTACTAGTTGGTAAGAGGACGCCGCTGTACCAGGTGAGGTGGGCGTTATACATAGTTACTAGTTGGTAAGAGGCGCACGCTGTACCAGGTGAGGTGGGCGTGTATACAACGTTACTAGTTGGTAAGAGGCACACGCTGTACCAGGTGAGGTGGGCGTGTATACATACGTTACTAGTTGGTAGAGGGGCACACGCTGGTACAGGTGAGGTGGGCGTGTATACATACGTTACTAGTTGGTAAGAGGCACGCTGTACCAGGTGAGGTGAGGTGGCGTGTATACAACGTTACTAGTTGGTAAGAGGCGACGCTGTACCAGGTGAGGTGGGCGTGTATACATACTTACTAGTTGGATAGAGGCGGCACGCTGTACCAGGTGAGGTGGGCGTGTATACAACGTTACTAGTTGGTAAGAGGCACACGCTGTACCAGGTGAGGTGGGCGTTTTACATACGTTACTAGTGGTAAGAGGCGACGCTGTACCAGGTGAGGTGGGCGGGTTATAATACGTTACTAGTTGGGTAAGAGGCGCCACGCTGTACAGGTGAGGTGGGCGTGTATACATACGTTACTAGTTGGTAAGAGGGCACACGTGTACCAGGTGAGGTGGCGGTGTATACATACGTTACTAGTTGGTATAAGAGGCGCACGCTGTACCAGGTGAGGTGGCGTGTACTACAACGTTACTAGTTGGTAGAGGCCAAGCACTTGTACCAGGTGAGGTGGGCGTGTTATACATACGTTACTAGTTGGTAAGAAGGCGACGCTGTACCAGGTGAGGTGGGCGTGTATACATACGTACTAGTGGTAAGAGGGCACGCTGTACCAGGTGAGGTGGGATGTACATACGTTACTAGGTTGGTAAGAGGGCACGCTGTACCAGATGAGGTGGGCGTGTATACTACGTTATAAGTTGGTAAGAGGGGCACGCTGTACCAGATGAGGTGGGCGTGTATACATATGTTACTAGTTGGTAAGAGGCGCGCTGTACCAGATGAGGTGGGCGTGTATACATACGTTACTAGTGGTAAGAGGCACACGCTGTACCAGGTGAGGTGGGCGTGTTATACATACGTTACTAGTTGGTAAGAGGGGACGCTGTACCAGGTGAGGTGGGGTTGTATACATACGTTACAGTTGTAAGAGGCCAGCTGTACCAGGTGATGGGCGTGTATACATACGTTACTAGTTGGTAAGAGGGCACGCTGTACCAGGTGAGGTGGCTGTACATACGTTACTAGTTGGTAAGAGGCGCACGTGTACCAGGTGAGGTGGGCGTGTATACATACTGTACTAGTTGGTAAGAGGCACACGCTGTACCAGGTGAGGTGGGCGTGTATACATAGTGTATCGGTGGTAAGAGGGCACGCTGTACAGGTGAGGTGGGCGTGTATACATACGTTACTAGTTGGTAAGAGGCACACGCTGTACCAGGAGTGAGGGCGTGTATACATAAGTTACTAGTTGGTAAGAGGCGCACGCTGTACCAGGTGAGGTGGGCGTGTATACATACGTTACTAGTTGGTAAGAGGCGCACCGCTGTACCAGGTGAGGTGGGTCGGTATACATACGTTACTAGGTGGTAAGAGGCGACGCTTGTACCAGGTGAGGTGGGTGTATACAACGTTACTAGTTGGGAAGAGGACACGCTGTACCAGGTGAGGTGGCGGTATACATACGTTACTAGTTGGTAAGAGGCACGCTGTACAGGTGAGGGGCGTTGTAACATTACGTTAGTAGGTAAGAGGGGCACGCTGTACCAGGTGAGGTGGGCGTGTATACATACGTTACTAGTTGGTAAGAGGCGCACGCTGTACCAGGTAGGTGGGCGTGTATAATACGTTACTAGTTGGTAAGAGGCACACGCTGTACCAGGTGGTGGGCGGTGTGTATACATACGTTACTAGTGGTAAGAGGGCACGCTGACCAGGTGAGGTGGGCGGTATACATACGTTACTAGTTTGTAAGAGGCACACGCTGTACCCAGGTGAGAGGGCGTTATACATACGTACTAGTTGGTAAGAGGGCACACGCTGTACCAGGTGTGAAGTGGGCGTGTATACATAGTTAATAGTTGGTAAGAGGCGCACGCTGTACCAGGTGAGGTGGGCGTGTATACATACGGTACTAGTTGGTAAGAGGCCACGCTTGTACCAGGTGAGGTGGGCGTGTATACATACGTTACTAGTTGGTAAGAGGGCACGCTGTACCAGGTGAGGTGGCGTGTTACATAGTTACTAGTTGGTAAGAGGGCACGCTGTACCAGGTGAGGTGGGTGTATACATACGTTACTAGTTGGTAAGAAGGGCGCATGCGTACCAGGTGAGGTGGGCGTGTATACATACGTACTAGTTGGTAAGAGGGGCACGCTGTACCAGGTGAGGTGGGCCGTGTATACTACGTTACTAGTTGGTAAGAGGCGCACGCTGTACCAGGTGAGGGCGGTGATACATCGTTACTAGTTGGTAAGAGGCACGCTGTACCAGGTGAGGTGGGCGGTATACATACGTACTAGTTGGTAAGAGGCACACTCTGTACCAGGTGAGGTGGGCGTGTATACATACGGTACTAGTTGGAAGAGGCACGCTGTACCAGGTGAGGTGGGCGTGTATACATACGTTACTAGTTGGTAAGAGGCGCACGCTTGTACCAGGTGAGGTGGGCGTGTATATACATCGTTACTAGTGGTAAGAGGGGGCACAGCTGTACCAGGTGGGTGGGCGTGTATACATACGTTACTAGTTGGTAGGGCACACGCTTGTACCAGGTGAGGGGGCGTGTATACATATGTACTAGTTGGTAAGAGCACGCTGTACCAGGTGAGGGGGGGTGTATACATAGTTACTAGTTGGGAAGGGCACACTGTACCAATGAGGTGGGCGTGATACATACGTTACTAGTTGGTAAGGGACACACACTGTACCATGAGGTGGGGCGTGGTATACATACGTTACTAGTTGGTAAGAGGGCACGCTGTACCAGGTGAGGTGGGCTGTATAAACGTTACTAGTTGGTAAGACGCGAACGCTGTACCGGTGAGGTGGGCTGTATACATACGTACTAGTTGGTAAGAGGCACACGCTGTACCAGGTGAGGTGGGCGTGTATACATACGTTACTAGTTGGAAGAGCACACGCGTGTACCAGGTAAGGTGGGCGTGTATACATACGTACTAGTTGGTAAGAGGGCACGCTGCACCAGGTGAGGTGGGCGTGTATACATATTTACTAGTTGGTAAGAGGGGCACGCGTTGTACCAGGTGAGGTGGAGGGTATACATACGTTACTAGTGTGGTATAAGAGGCACACGCTGTTGTACCAGGTAAGGTGGGCGTGTATACATACGTTACTAGTTGGTAAGAGGCGCACGCTGCACCAGGTGAGGTGGGCGTTATACATATGTTACTGTGGTAAGAGGGCACGCTTGTACCAGGTGAGGGGGTGTGTATACAATACGTTACTAGTTGGTAAGAGGCGCACGCTGTACCAGGTGAGGTGGGCGTGTTATACATATGTACTAGTTGGTAAGAGGCGCACGTGACAGGTGAGTGGGCTGTATACATACGTTACTGTTGGAAGAGGGCACGCTTGCAAGGTGAGGTGGGGGTGTATACATACGTTACTAGTTGGTAAGGGGGCACGCTTGTACCAGGTGAGGTGGGCTGTATACATACGTACTAGTGGTAAGAGGCGCACGCGTACCAGGTGAGGTGGGCGTGTATACATTACGTTACTAGTTGGTAAGAGGCACGCTGTACCAGGTGAGGTGGGCGGGATACATACTTACTAGTTGGTAAGAGGCACGCTGTACCAGTAGGGGGGTGTATACATACGTTACTAGTTGGTAAGAGGCGCACGCTGCCAGGTGAGGTGGGCGTGTATACATATGTTACTAGTTGGTAAGAGGGGCACGCTGTACCAGGTGAGGTGGGCGTATACAAACGTTTATAGTTGGTAAGAGGGCACACGCTGTACCAGGTTAAGGTGGGGCGTGTATACATACGTTACTAGTTGGTAAGAGGCGCACGCTGACCAGGTGAGTGGGCTGGTATACATATTAACTAGTTGGTAAGATGGGGACACGCTGTACCAGGTGAGGTGGGCGTGTATACATACGTTACTAGTTCGTAAGAGGCACACGCTGTACCAGGTGAGGTGGGCGTGTATACATACGTTTCTAGTTGGTAAGAGGCACGTCTGTACGCGAGATGAGGTGGGGCGTGTATACATATGTACTAGTTGGTAAGAGCACACGCTGTACCATAGTGAGGTGGCGTGTATACATGTTACTATTGGTAAGAGGGCCACGCTGTACCAAGGTGAGGTGGGCGTTATACATATGTTACTGATTGGTAGAGGGGCACGCTGTACATGAGGTGGGCGTGTATACATAGTTACTAGTTGGTAAGAGGCGCACGCTACCAGGAGTGGGGGGCGTGTATACATAGTTACTAGTTGGTAAGAGGGCCCTGTACCAGGAGGTGGGCGTGTTATACATACGTTACTAGTTGGTAGAGGACCACTGTACCAGTGAGGTGGGCGTGTATACATAGTTACTAGTGTAAGAGGCGCACGCTTTACCAGGTGAGGTGGGCGTGTATACATACGTTACTAGTTGGTAAGAGGGCACGCTGTACCGTGAGGTGGGCGTGTATACATACGTTATCAGTTGGTAGAGGGGCACGCTGTACCAGTTGAGGTGGCGTGTATACATAGTTAGTTGGTAAGAGGGCACAGCTGTACAGTGAGTGGGCGTGTATACATATTTACTAGTTGGTAAGAGGGGCACGCTGTACCAGTGAGGTGGGCGTGTATACATAGTTCTAGTTGGTAGAGGGGCACCTGTACCAGTTAGTGGGCGTGTATACATAGGTTTACTAGTTGGTAAGAGGCACGCTGTTACCAGATGAGGTGGGCGTGTATACATACTTACTATTGGTAGAGGGACCACGCTGTACCAGTGAGGTGGCGTGTATAATATGTACTAGTTGGTAAGAGTGGGCACGTCTGTACCGATGAGGTGAGGTGGGCGTGTATCATACGTTACTAGTTTGTAAGAGGGCACGCTGTACCAGTGAGGTGGGCGTGTATATATACGTTACTAGTTGGTAAGAGGGACCCCCTGTACCAGGTGAGGTGGGCGTTATACATACGTTACTAGTTGGTAAGAGGGCACGCTGTACCAGGTGAGGTGGGCGTTATACTACTTACTAGTTGGTAAGAGGGCACCGCTGTACCAGTGAGGTGGGTTTGTATACATACGTTCTAGTTGGTAAGAGGGCAACGCTGTACCAGGTGAGGTGGCGTGTATACATACGTTACAGTTGGTAAGAGGGCACACGCTACCAGGTGAGGTGGGCGTGTATACATACGTTACTAGTTGGTAGAGACACGCTGTACCAGGTGAGGTGGGCGGTATACATACGTTACTAGTTTGGTAAGAGGGGCACGCTGTACCAGGTGAGGTGGGGTGTATACATACGTTACTAGTTGGTAAGAGGGCACGCGGTCCCCAGTGAGGTGGGCGTGTATACATACTTTACTAGTTGGTAAGAGGGCACGCTGTACCAGGTGGGGTGTATACTACGTTACTAGTTGGTAAGAGGGACACGCTGTACCAGGTGAGGTGGGCGTGTATACATACGTTACTAGTTGGTAAGAGGGCACGCTGTACCAGGTGAGGTGGGCGTGTATACATACGTTACTAGTTGGTAAGAGGGGCACGCTGTACCAGATGAGGTGGGTGTGTATACATACATTACTAGTTGGCTTTTCTCCCAGTCACTGCTCTTGCAGTGGAAGCCCATTCTAGTAAGTTCATGACTCCATATGTCTAGCGGTTAAGGATTCCTGGTTTCACCCAGCGGCCCGGTTCGACTCCCGGGAAGGAAAGCTGAATTTTGTATTAATAAGATATATATATAAATGCATATCCCTTGTAAGATAGACTTATAGATGTCCTCTGTTGCTTAATACAGAGAGGAGTCTTTAGTAACTGAGTTATGTGTAGCCATTTAAATTGGTTGTCAGTACAAAAAAAAATATCCTTCGAGCCGGAATTAAACCACGACTAAGGATGACATTTGTACTCACATGCCTCCCCTCTATACCAGCTGAGCTTCGCGGATTTCCTGTACATTCATCACCATCACCCTGGTTTTCACACAGACAGCCCCTTGGTTTCACTCCCGGGCACTTTACAAAGCTGCCCTATATGTTTCCGTGGTGCAGAAAGTGCCCATGATGTGTTAGGGTGGGTAGGCGTTTATATACAGATATTTATAAATGTTTGTGTTTCATTTTATTGCAATTAAAAAAAAAAAATTGGTTGTGCAATTAAAGAAAAATATCTCATAACTCAGGGCCATTTCTGGCCATTTTAGTGCCCTAGGCGCCCACCCACCTACGTACCCACCCAACTAAAACACAACTAGCCTTCACACTACAGCTGGTTTCTTCTTCCTTCTCCTTCTTTGTTCTTTATAGTGGGAACGCTTTACTAGTTGGTAGTAAGGGGCCGCTGTACCAGATGGAGTGTTGTGTTACATACTTTACTAGTTGGTAAGAGGGGACACGCTGTACCAGGTGAGGTGGGCGTGTATACATACGTTACTAGTTGGTAAGAGGACACGCTGTACCAGGTGAGGTGGGCGTGTATACATACGTTACTAGTTGGTAAGAGGCACACCTGCGTACCAGGTGAGGTGGGCGTGTATACATACGTTACTAGTTGGTAAGAGGACACACTGTACCAGGTGAGGTGGGCGGGTATACATACGTTACTAGTTGGTAAGAGGCGCACGCTGTACCAGGTGAGGTGGGCGTGTATACTACGTTACTAGTTGGTAAGAGGGGCACGCTGCACCAGGTGAGGTGGGGTGTATACATAGTACTGTTGGTAGAGGGCACACGCTGTACCAGGTGAGGTGGTGCGTATACATAGTTACTAGTTGGTAAGAGGCACGCTGTACCAGGTGAGGTGGGCGTGTACATACGTTACTAGTTGGTAAGGGCACACTGTACCAATGAGGTGGGGAGTATACATACGTTACTAGTTGGTAAGGGCACCTGTACCAATGAGGTGGGCGTGATACATACGTTACTAGTTGGTAAGAGGGCACGCTGTACCAGGTGAGGTGGGCCTGTATACATACGTTACTAGTTGGTAAGACGCGCACGCTGTTACCAGGTGAGGTGGGCGTGTATACATACGTTACTAGTGGTAAGAGGCACACGCTGTACCAGGTGAGGTGGGCGTGTATACATACGTTACTAGTTGGTAAGAGGCACACGCTGTACCAGGTAAGGTGGGGTGTATACATACGTTACTAGTTGGTAAGAGGCGCACGCTGCACCGGTGAGGTGGGGTGTATACATATGTTACTAGTTGGTAAGAGGGGCACGCTGTACCAGGTGAGGTGGGCGGTATTACAAACGTTACTAGTTGGTAAGAGGCACACGCTGTACCAGGTAAGGTGGGCGTGTATACATACGTTACTAGTTGGTAAGAGGCGCACGCTGCACCAGGTGAGGTGGCGTGTATACATATGTTACTTGTGGTAAGAGGGGCACGCTGTACCAGGTGAGGTGGGTGTGTATACATCGTTACTAGTTGGTAAGAGGCGCACGCTGTACCAGGTGAGGTGGGCGTGTATACATATGTTACTAGTTGGTAAGAGGCGCACGCTGTACCAGGTGAGGTGGGCATGTATACATACGTTATAGTTGGTAGAAGGGCACGCTGTACCAGGTGGTGGGCGTGTATACATACGTTACTAGTTGGTAAGAGGGGCACGCTGTACCAGGTGAGGTGGGGCCTGTATACATACGTTACTAGTTGGTAAGACGCGCACGCTGTACCAGGTGAGGTGGGCGTGTATACATACGTTACTAGTTGGTAAGAGGCACACGCTGACCAGGTGAGGTGGGCGTGTATACATACGTTACTAGTTGGTAAGAGGACACGCACGACGCTGTACCAGGTAAGGTGGGCGTGTATACATACGTTACTAGTTGGTAAGAGGCGCACGCTGCACCAGGTGAGGTGGGCGGGTATACATATGTTACTAGTTGGTAAGAGGGGCACGCTGTACCAGGTGAGGTGGGCGTATATACAACGTTACTAGTTGGTAAGAGGCAACGCTGTACCAGGTAAGGTGGGCGTGTATAACTACGTTACTAGTTGGTAAGAGGCGCACGCTGACCAGGTGAGGTGGGCGTGTAACAATATGTTACTGTTGGTAAGAGGGGCACGCCTGTACCAGGTGAGGTGGGTGTGTATACATACGTTACTAGTTGGTAAGAGGCGACGCTGTACCAGGTGAGGGGGGGTGTATACATTAGTTACTAGTTGGTAAGAGGCGCACGCTCTGTACCAGGTGAGGTGGGCATGTATACATACGGTACTAGTTGGTAAGAGGCGCACGCTGTACCAGGTGAGGTGGGCGTGTATACATACGTTACTAGTTGGTAAGAGGCACACGCTGTAAAAGGTGAGGTGGGCGTGTATACATACGTTACTAGTTGGTAAGAGGTGCACGCTGTACCAGGTGAGGTGGGCGTGTATACATACGTTACTAGTTGGTAAGAGGCGCACGCTGTACCAGGTGAGGTGTGCGTGTATACATACGTTACTAGTTGGTAAGAGGCACACGCTGTACCAGGTGAGGTGGGCGTGTATACATACGTTACTAGTTGGTAAGAGGCGTACGCTGTACCAGGTGAGTTGGGCGTGTATACATACGGTACTAGTCGGTAAGAGGCGCACGCTGTACCAGGTGAGGTGGGCATGTATACATACGTTACTAGTTGGTAAAAGTGCACGCTGTACCAGGTGAGCTGGGCGTGTATACATACGTTAGTAGTTGGTAAGAGGGGCACGCTGTACCAGGTGAGGTGGGCGTCTATACATACGTTACTAGTTGGTAAGAGGCGCTCGCTGTACCAGGTGAGGCCGCGCCTCTTTACCACTAGTAACGTATTTAGTATAACGCACCACCCTCACCTGCTTACAGGTGTACCTTACCAACTAGTACACGTAGTATACACGGCCCAAACGCACCTTGTACAGCGTTGGCCCTCTTACCAACTAGTAACGTTGTATACAACCCACCTCACCTGGTACAGTGTGTCTGGCCTCTGTACACGACGTGTTCGATCACCTCACGGGTACAGCTACCTATACGTAGATACACGCCCTCACACGGTCCCTTACCACTAGTACGTTAGTCCACCATGACGTGCGCCCTCTTACCAACTAGTAACGTTGTATACACGCCCACTTCACACCTGGTACACCCGTCCCTCTTCCAAACTAGTAACTGTATGTATAACACCTCACCTCACCTGGTTACAGGGTGTGCCTCTTACCAACTAGTAACGTAGTTAATCACGCCCACCTCCCCTGGTACACGCGAATCCCTCTTATCAAATAGTTAACGTTGTATATGCACGCCCACCTCACTGGTACACAACGTAGGCCTTATCCCATGTAACGAGACGTATGTATGCACCACCAGGACTGATGCCCACCACTCGAACGTAGGTCACCACTCACGGCACTCAAACTGTCCACCAAGTAACGTATGTTATACACGCCCACCCACACTGGGTACACGCGTGTCCCCTCTTACCAACAGTAACGTCGTGTTAACGCCCCGTCACCTGGTACAGGCGTGTCCCTCTTACAAATTGTAACGTAGTATACCGCCCACCTTCACCTGGTACAGTGCATGAGCCCTCTTACCAACTAGTAACGTATATATACAAACCCACTCCGCCTCACCTGGTACAGGTGTACTCATACCAACTAGTCACGTCTGTATACTGCCCACCTCACCTGTACAGCGTCGTCCTCTTACCAACTAAATACGTATGTAGACAACGCCCCACTCCATCTGGTACAGCGTCGCCTCTTACAAATAGTAACGTATGTATCACGCCCCCTCACTGTGTACACAGGGCCCTCTTACAACTAGTAACGTATGTATACACACCACACCTCACTTCTGGGTACAGCGTGCCCTTCTTAACCAACTAGTAAGTGATGTATTTTTTTAAAACCACCCGCCCCGCCTCATCCATGGTACAGCGTGCTATTTCCCTCTTACCAACTAGTAACGTTATGTGATACACGGCCCCACCTCACTCTGGTACAGCGGTGTCCCTCTTATCCAACTTAGTCACATAGTATACACGCACCTCCCTGGTTCAGGTACGAGTGTCCCTCTTGTACCACACTAGTAACTGTTGTTATACACCCACTCACCTGGTACAGCATCGTGCCTCTACCAACTAGTAACGTATGATACACCTAGGCCCACCCTCACCTGGTCCAACGCGAGCTCCCTCTGGTTGAATCAACTAGTAAACGTATGTATACACATCCCACCCACCTGGTTACAGCAGTGTGCTCTCTTACAAACTAGATTTGTATGATATACACGCCACCTCAACCTGGTACAACGGTGTCGCCTCCTAATACCTACTAGGACCGTATGTATACACGCCCCCTCACCTGGTGGTACAGCGTGCCCGAGCCTTACCAATGGTAACGGTATGTATAAACCCCCACACACTCACCTTTGAGCAAGCGTGTGCCCTTTACCAAACTGGTAAGCGTATGTTATACACCCCACACCTCACCTGGTACAGCGTGCCCCTGTACCAAAGTAACGATGTCATACACCGCCCACTCACCCGGGTACGCGGTGTCCCTCTTCCACCTATAACGTTATGATATACCGCACACCCTCACCTGGACAGCGTGTCCCCTTTACCAACTAGTAACGTTGTATACACGCCCAACCCTCACCTGTACGCGTGTGTGCTCTTAACCAACTAGTAACGTAATGTATCACACGCCCAGCTCACCTTGGTACACAGCGTGTCCCTCTTACCAAACTAGTAACTTCGTATAACTGCCCCTCCCTGGTACAGCGTGTGCCTCTACCAACAGTAAGTAACCTGTAGGTATACACGCCACCTCACTCTGGTACAGCGTGTCACTCTTACCACTAGTCAACGTATGTACACGCCCACCTCACTGTGGTACAGCGCGTGGCCCTCTTACCAACTAGTTAACGATGTTACACGCCCACTCGACGGGTTACTGCGTGTGCTCTGTAACCAATCTAGTAACGTATGTTAACCGCCCCCGTCACTGGACGCGCGTGCCCCTCTTACCACATAACTATGTACAGCTCCTACAGTGTCCTAATGTATGTATACACGCACCACTGGTACCTCCTGTACCACTAGTAAATGTACTCACCGAGTAGTGCCTATTACCAACTAGTAATGTACGTGTAACAGCCCCTGCCACTGGTAACAGGCGTGTGCCTGCTTGACCAACGTAGTAACGTATGTATAGACACGCCACCCTCACACTGGATACAAGCTGTCCCCGTCTTTCCCCAAACCCCCTAGTAACGTTAGTATACACGCCCACCTCACCTAGGTAACAGTTGTCCTCTACCAACTAACGTATTGTAGTAATCGCCCACCCATCCATGGGTACAGCGGTCCCTCTTAACGCAACTAGTAGTACCGAGTCATCACCACAGCCCACCTCCCCACCTGGTACAGTCGTGCCCTCTTACCACTAGTAACGTATGATACCACCCCCACCTCACTGGGTACGCGTCGTCCCTTTTACCAACTAAGTAATGTATGTATATCACGCCCAACCTACACTGGTACAGAGCGTGCACCTCTTACCAACTAGTGAACTATGTATACAGCGCCCACCCACACTGGTACCAGCCGTGTCCCTCTACCAAACTGAGTAACGTATGTATACACACCCACCTCAACCGGTACGAGCGTGTCCCCTCTTACCAACTAGTAACATATGTTAACACGCCCACCTCACCTGGTAAGCGTGCCGCCTCTACAATAGTAACATCGTATACACGGCCTCACTTACAACAGCTGCCGCCTCTTATACCACAGTAAGAAGTTAACAGATCCCCTGTTGCGTGTCCACCTTTGACCAACTAGTACCGTATTGTATAGACGCCCTACCTCACCTGGTACAGCCGTCCCCTCCTTACCAACTAGTAACATATGTATAACTGCCAGCTCACTGGATACAGAGTGGCCCTCTTACCAACTAGTAATTGATGTATCACAGCCAACCTCACCTGGTACAGCGCGTGTCCTTACCAACTAGTAAACGTATGCTACAACGCCACTCAACTGGTACAGAGTGCGCGTCACCTATATGTAACCCCCCCCCCCCGCACCTGTAAATCCTCACCTATAGTAACTTTAACACGCCCCACCTCACTGGTAAGACGTGCCCCTCTTACCAACTAGGAACGTGTATACACACCCAACCTCACCGTGGTACAGCAGTGCCCCTTTACCAATCTAGTACGTATGTATACAACGCCCACTCACTGGTACAGCGGGCCCCTCTTACGCAAACTAGTAACTGTATGTATAACCGCCCACCGTCACCTAGGTACAGAGCTGTCCCTCTTCACCAACTAGTCACGTATGTATACACGCCCACCTCACCTGGTAACTACAGCGTGTCCTCTTACCAACTGAGTAACTATGTATACACGCCCCCCCTCACTGGTACAAACGCGTGCCGCTTCACAACTAGTAACTATGTATAACCGCCACCTCACCTGGTACACGTGTCCCTCTTACCAATAGTAACGTTATGTTACACACCCTACTCCCTGGTACAGCGTATGGCCCTTACAAACTAGAACGTAATGTATAACACGCCCATCCTGCACCTGGTACAGCGTTGGCCCTCTTACACAACTAAGTAGTGTAGTATACACGGCCCCACTACCTGGTACACTGTGTCCCTACTTACCAATGTAGTAACGTATGTACTACACGCCCACCTCACCTGGTACACAGCGTGCCGCCTCTACCAACGTAGTAAGTATGTATACCACGCCACACCTCACCTGGTACAGTGTGCGCACTCTTACCAACTAGTAACGTATGTATACAGCACCGAGCTCACCTGGTACAGACGTTTGCCACTCTTACCAACTAGTAACGTATGTATACACGCCACACCCCACTCGGTACAGCCGTGCCCATCTTACCAACTAGTAACGTATGTATAACTGACCCACCTCACACTGTACAGCGTGCGCTACTCTTACCAACCAGTAAATTAATGTATACACTCCCAGGCCACTGTTACGTTCGCTATTACCAACTAGTAAAGTCATGTTAACCGCCCAACCTCACCGGCTACAGGCGGTCCCTCTTAACCAACTAGGTAATGTATGTATACATCGCCACCTCAACCTGGTAACAGCGTTGTCCACGTCTTACAACCAGTAAAATATGTATTACACGCCACAGCTCACCTGGTACAGCGTGCGCCTCTTACCACTAAGTAATATGGAAACACGCCCATCTACCTGGTACACGTAGGCCTCTTACCAACTAGTACGTATGTATACCGCCCACCCACCTGGTACATTGGTGCGCCTCGTTACCCACTAGTAAACGTTATGTTATACACCCAACCTCACCTGGTACAGCGTCGCCTCTTACCAACTAGTAATGTATTATAACCAGCACCCCTCACACTGGTACAGCGTGTCCCTCTTACCAACTAAGTAACGTATGTATAACACGCCCACCTCACCTGGTACAGCTTGCCCCTCTTACCAACTAGAAGTAAGTATATACCGCCCCTCACCTGGTACAGCGTGGCCACTCTTACCAAAGCTAGTAACGTATGTATACAAACGCCCACCCCACCTGGCTACAGAGCGTGCCCTCTTACCAACTAGTAAAGTATGTGATTACACGCCCACCCAATGGTTAGACAGCGTACGCTCCTTACCAACTAGTAACGTATATCACCGCCACCCTACCTGGTACAGCGTGCCTCTTAACAACTAGTACTATGTACTACACGCACACACCTCAACCTTAAGGTGAACAGCGACGCCTCTTAACCAACTAGAACCGAGTATACACGCCCACCTCACCTGGTACAAGCGTGCCCTCTTACCAACTGGTAATGTATGCATACACGCCCACTCACCTTTACCGTGTCGGCCTCTTACCAAACTGAGTAACGTATGTTACACGCCCACCTCACCTGGTACAGCGTCGTCCTCTGCCCAAGCGTAACGTAATGTATACTAACGCCCACCTCACCTGGGTTACAGCTTGCCTGCTTTACCAACTAGTAACGGTATATGTGAACACGCCCACCTCACCTGGATCACAGCGTGCGTCCTCTACCCACTAGGAAGTAGGATAACACGCCCCCCTCACCTGGTACAGCTGTTACCTCTTCCACACTAGTAACGTAGTGTATACACCCCACGCTCACCGGTACAGCTGTGCCTAACTACCAACTCAGTAACGATATGTAATCACGGCCCACCTCACCTGGTACAGCGTGTGCACCTCTTAACCAACTAGTAAAACGTATTGTTACAGCCCACCTCACCTGGTACAGCGTGTCCCCTCTTACCAACTAGTAACGTAATGCTATACACGCCCACCCTCCACTGGTACAGCTTGTGCCCCTCTTACCAACTAGATCGTATGTATACAGCCCTACTCACGCTGGTACACGCGTGCCTCTTACCAACTAGGTAACGTATGATACACTGCCAACCTCACCTGCGTACAGCGATGATGCCCTTTACCAACTAGTAACCGTTGTATATCACGCCCCCTCACCTGGTACAGCGATGTCCCGCTACCAACTAAGGTAACGTATGCATATTACCAGCCCACCTCAACCTGGTACAGGCGGTGCCTCCTCTTACCAAACTAGTAACTGTATGTAATACACCACCACCTCACCTGGTACAGCGTCGCGCCTCTACCAACTAGTAATATGTAGCACGCCCCCCTCAAAGCTGGTACAGCGTTTCCCTCTACAACCAACTAGTAAGGTATGTATAAGCGCCCATACCTCACCTGGTAGCGTGCCATCTATCCACTAGTAACGTATCGTATGACACGCCCAGCCTCCCCATCACCGTCAGGTTCTCCAAAAGTAACGTTGATGCCAGCCCAGGCTTCACGTCGCATTTACCAACTATTAACTGTATGTATACACGCCCGCCTCACCTGTGGTTCACAGCGTGCCCTCTTTACCAACTAGTAACGTATTATCACCCCCTAGAAGCTGACACTGTAATTATACCCTCACCTGGTACAGGCTTGGCCCTCTCACCCACTACTTAACACGTAGTATACACGCCACTCATCACCTGGTTACAGCGTGGCACCTCTTACCAACTAATACTGTATGTATTACACGCCCACCTACCTGGAGTACAGCTGGCCCTCTTACACTAGTAAAACATGTATATCGACCAGCACTCACACTGGTACAGCGTGCTACCTCCTCTACCAACTAGAAGTTAGAAGGTATACAGCCCGCCTCACTGTTACAGCGTGCCATTTGACCACTCGTAACGTATGTATACACGCCCCCCTCACCTGGTACAGCAAGTTGGCCCTTTACCAAACTAGTAACGTATGTATACACCCCCCCTCACCTGGTCAGCGTGGCCCTCCTACCAACTAGTACGTAATGTATAACACGCTCCCGTCACCGTTACAGTGTTCCCTTACCACTACTCTTTATTCGTTGAAAAACACACACTACCCTCACAACCCGCCCTCCACTAACGTATGTATACACGCCCACTCACCTGTGTACAAGCGTGTGCCCTAACTTACCAACCAGGATACGTATGTATATACACGCACACCTCAACTGGTATAGCGGGTCCCTCTTACACACGAAGTAACGTATTGATATACACGCCCACCGCACCTTGTAAAGCGTGCGCCTACTTACAAACTAGAACGTATCGTATACACGCCCCTTCTCCACCTGGTACAGCTGTGCCCTCTTACAAAACAGTAACGTATGTAATACACGCCCACCTCACCTGGGACAGCGTGCCCCTTGCTTACCAAATAGTAACGGTATGGTATACTCCGCCCACTCACCTGGTTACAGGTGTCCCTTGTACCAAACTAGATTAAGTATGTATCACCACACCTGTCAGGTGGCTTACCCAAAGCGATACCGCATCACTGGTACGTGGCAGCTGCGCCTCTTACACGAACTAGTAACGCCTATTGTAATAGCACGCACCACCATCACACTGGCTACAGGTGCCCCTACTATACCACTACGTAACGTATATAACACCGCCCCCTCACCTGGGACAGAAGCTGCCCTACTTAACCAACTAGTAAATGCTATGTATAACAGCCCGCCTCACCTGTACAGCGTAGGCCCCTACTTACACTGCACAGTTAACAGTATGTTACACGCCCACCCTCAACCTGGTACAGGTGCCCCTCTGTACCAACTAGTAATGTTGTATACACGCCCGCTCACCTGGACAGGTGCTCCCTTACCAACTAGTAACGTATGATCAAGCCCACTCACCTTGGACAGGTGTCCTCTCTTACCACTATAATAGTACTGTAGACATCGCACCCCCTCACCTCGTAAGTACAGCGTTGCGCCTAACCCAAACTGAGTTAACGTATGTATAACGCCCACCTCCCACTGTTACAGGTGCGCTCTTACACAACTGTACGTATGTATACACCGCCACATACCTCACACTGGTCACGAGTTTGCCTCTACACAACTGTCAACGTATGTATACACGCCACCTCAACCCTGTGAATACAGCGTTGCCCCTTACCAACCTAGTACTATGTATACCAACCCACCTCACCTGGGTACAGCGTGTGCCTACTACAACTAGTAACAGTGGTATACGTCCATCCCTCACCTGGTAACAGTGGCGCCTCTTTACCAAACTAGTAACGTTATGTATACAAGCACCACTCACTGAATACAGCGTCGCCGCCTTACCAACTAGTACAACGATATGTATACATCGCCCCCTCAACCGCATAGTAACATCGTTGCCCCCTTACCAACACAGTAACTATGTATACACACGCCCCTATTGGTAACACGTGCCTACACTGTACTGTACACCCTGCCTTTCACCTGGTGGCGCCCTCTTACCAACTGAGTACCGTAGTTACACGCCCCCCACCCTCACCCTTGGTACACAAGCGGGTGCCCTCTTACCAAAACTATAACGTATTTTACACGCCCACCTCACCTGGTACACGTATGTCCATCTTACAACTCATGTACGTATTTGGAATACACGCCCACCCCACCTTGTACAGCGTGTCGCCTCGTTACAACTATAACGTATGTATAACTCAGCCCACCTAACACTGGTACAGCGTCGTGCGCTCTTACCAACTGTACGTGCTATACACGCCCCTCACATGGTACACGCGATGTGCCTCTACAACTAAGGAACGTATGTATACACGCCACCCTCACCTAGGTTACAGGTTGTCCCTCTTACCAAACGTGACGTATGTATACACGCCCCACCTCACCCTGGTACAGCGATGTGTTCCCTCTTACCAACTAGTAACGTATGTATACACGCCCCTCACCTGGTACAGAGGTCGCCTCTATACCACTAGTACGTATGTTATACACCCACCTCACCTGGTACAGCGTGATCCCTCTTACCAAACTACGTAAGTATTAATACGACGCACCACTCACCTGTACAGGTGCCCTTTACCAACTAGTTAACGATAGATACATGCCCACCCCTCACCCTGGTACGCGTGCCCCTCTTCCAAACAATATAGTTATGTTACAAACGGCCCGACCTCACCTGGTACAGCGTGCGCCTACTTACCAACTAGTCTAAGTATGATTACCACGCCCCTCACTGGTACCAGCGTGCCTCTACCAAACTAGTATGTATGTATACACGCCCACCTCACCTGGTACAGGACACGGCCCTTTACAACTAGTAACGATGTGATACGCCCCCCTACACCTGGTACAGCGCTGCCTACTTACCAACATAGTAAGTTGATATACAACCCCGCCTACCTGGTACAGCGAGTGCCCTATCTATTTACCACTGAGTTAACGTTATGTAACACACGTGCCCACCGTCCACCTGGTACCGGTGCACCTCCCTCTACCAATATAACGATAGTAGTTACAACGTCCGCACCTCACCTTGTACAGGGTGTCCTCTTACCAACTAGTAACGTATGTATACCACGCCACTCACCTGGGTACGCGTGTCCTCTTACAACGAGATAACTTTATGTATACCATGCCCGCCTCACCTGGATTAAGCCGTGTGCCCTTACCCAACTATTACCGTATGAATATACCACGTCACACCTCACCTGTACACAAGCGTGGCCTATCTACCAACTAGTAAGTAGATAAACACGCCCACCTCACCTGGTTACGAGCACGTGTGCCTACTTACACACAAGCAGACCGGATGTATACAACGCCCAAAGCCCCTACCGGGCTTGCGTTACCAACGGTAAGTATGACAGCACCTCATATAACATCCCCCTACACTAGTAACGTATGTATAAACGCCCACGCTCACTTTACAGGCGTCCCCTCATTACCAAAGCAGTACGTATTTATAACAACGCCACCGCTCACCTGGTACAGAGCGTGTCCCTACTTAACAACTAGAACGTATGTATACACGCCCACCTCACCGGTGTACAGCGTACCGCCTCTTACCAACTAGTAACGTATGGGATATACAGCCCCACTCACACCTGGGACAGGGCCCTCTCTTACCAACTAGTAACGTATGGATGTACAACGAACCACCTCCACCATGGTACCAGCGTGCGCCATCTATACCAACTAGTATCGTAATTATACAAGCCCACCTCACCTGTGTCCAAGCGTGTCACTCTGTACCACTAGGTAACGTACTGGTATACAACCCACCTCACCCTTGGTACAGCGTGTGCCGCTCTACCAACTAGTACGTATGAATACACGCCCACCTCACTGGTAACGTGTCGCTCTTTACCAACTATAACATATGTAATACACGCCACACCTCAACCTGGGTAACGCGTACGCCCTTACCACACTGAGTAACGTATTATATCCACGCCCCCTCAAACTGGTACTTTACACAACTCCGTAGCCCTACACTAGTAAGTATGTATACACAGCACACCGCCTCACCTGGATAGCAGTGCGCCCTTACCAACTAAGGAAGAAGATGTACTACAACGCCCACCACCTACCTGGTACAAAGTGAACCTCCATTACCAACTAGTAACTGTATGTATACACGCCCACCTCACCTTGTACACGTGAGGCCCTTACCAACTAGAAGCTATTATGATCACACGCCCACCTCACCTGGTTAACAGCGTGCCCCTCTTACCAACTAGTAAGATTATACTGCCACACTCACCATGTACAACGCGTGTCCCCTCTTATTCCAAACTAGTAACGTATGTATACACCGCCCACCTCACCTGCTACAGCTGTGCGCTCTCTTACCAACTATAATGTATGTTACACGCCAACCTCACGCTGGTACAAGCGTTGCCCTACTTACCAACTAGTAACGTATGTGATACCGCCCACCTCACCGTTGGTACAGCGTGTGCCTTTAACTCACTATGAACGTTATTATACACACGCCCACCTTCACCTATGTACAGCGTGTGCTGCTTACCAACCCTAGTAAACGTGTTTATACACGCCCCCTCACCTGGTACAGCGTGTGCCCCTCCTTACAACTATAACGTGTTATACACGCCCACCTCACCTGAGTACGCGTGCGCCTCTTACCAACTAGTAAACGTATGTAACACGCCACCTCACCTGGTACAGCGTGCTCTTTCCAACTAGTACTCGTATACAAACTCATTGGTAAACGCCTCTTATATATATGTATACACGCCCACCTCACCTGGTTACACAAGCAAGTTTTCGCGCCTCTTACCAATAGTAACGTTGTATACACGGCCCATACTCACCTGGTACCGTCTGCCCCTCTACCGATCTCTCGTACGAGTGATATAGCACGCCCACCCAACTCCGGTAAGAGTGTGGCCTCTTACCACTAGGTAACGTATGTATACACTCACCACCTCACTGTACAGCGTGTACCGCATAACCAACTAGTTAACGATGTAATACACCCGCCCACACTAACACTGTTACAGCGTGCCTACTTACACAACTAGTAAACGTTGTATACACGCCCCCACCACCTAGGTACACGGTGTGCCCTCTTACCAAACTAGTAAAACGTATGTTACACGCCCCCTCACCCCCCGGGTGGGGGGTTTAAAACAGACGTGGGCTCCTTACCAACTAGTAAAGTATGATATAACGCCATCACTGCAGTTACAGCGGCGTCCCTCTTACCAATAGGAACGATGTATACACGCCCAACTCAACCTGATTTAAAGCGTTGTGCCTCTTACCAACTTTAACGTCTGTAACACGCCCACACCCCTCACCTGGTACAAGCGTGTGCTCTTACCAACTAGATAACGTATGTATACACGCCCACCTACCTGGTTATCAGCCGTGCGCTCTTACCAACTAGTAACGTATGTATACCGCCCACCTCATCCTAAGGTATACGCGGTCCATATTACCAACTAGTAACCGTATGTATAAGACGCCCACCTCACCTGGTAAGACGTGTTGCTCTTATTTAACTAGTAAAAAATTGTCTGTATACACGCCCACCTCACCTGGGTACAGGACGTCCATACTTACCAACTACGAAAACGTTATGTATACACGCCCACCTCACATGTACGACGTGTGCCTCTCTTACCAATAGTAAGTAAAGGGTTACACAAACACCTCCACCTGGTACCAGCGTGCGCCCTCATAAACCAAATAGTAAGTATGTATACACGCCCACTCAAATAGCGTAACAAGCGTGTCCCTCTTACCAAACTAGTAACGTGATGTATACACGCCCCACCTCACCGGTACAGCGTGTCCTATTACAACTAGTAACGTATGTATAACGCCCACCTCACATGGTACAGGTTGCCCCTCTGCCAAACTAGTAACGTATGTATAACACGCCCACTCACTGCGTACAGCGGGTGCTCTTTACAACTAGTAACGGGTATGTATACACGCCCACCTCACCTGGTACAGCGGTACGCCTCTCAACCAACTCAGTCACGTATGTAACCCGCCCCACCCTCACCTGGTACAGAGTACGCCCTCCTTACCAACTAGTGAACGTAATGT
This sequence comes from Hymenochirus boettgeri, assembly GCA_019447015.1. NCBI lineage: Eukaryota > Metazoa > Chordata > Amphibia > Anura > Pipidae > Hymenochirus > Hymenochirus boettgeri. Next base: position 21,292,775 of record CM033469.1, read on the forward strand.
AATACACGCCCACCTCACCTGGGACGAGGGCCTCTTACCAAATAGTAACGTATGTATACACACCCACTCACCTGGCTACAGCGAGTGCTGCGCCTCTTACCAAACTAGTAATGTATGTAACACGCCCACCTCCCCCTGGTAAAGCGGGCCCACCCTCGTGCCCAAGTAAGTAACGTATGTATTACCACGCCACCTCAACCTAGGATTACAGCGTCGTAGGTGCCTCTCTTACCAACTAGCTTAACGTAGTATACACGCCCACCTCACCTGGTGAAAGCGTACGCTCTTACCAACTAGTAAACGATGGATAAGCCACCTCACCTGGTACAGGTGTGCCTCTCACCCAACTAGTAACCGAGATACACGCACACCTACCTGGTCCAGCGTGCGCCTCTACCAACTAGTAAACTATTGTATGCACGCCCCCCTCACCTGGTACAGCGCTGCTCACATCTTACCAACTGGTAAGTATGTATACACGCCCAACTCACCTTTTACAGCGTACTGTGCCTGTACCAACTGCGGTAACGATGTTATACAAGCCCACCCTGCACCTGTACAGCGTGCGCCTATTACCAATGTAACGTCTGTATACACGCCTCACTCACCTGGGTTAAGCGCTGTGCCTCTTACCAACTAGTAACGTATGTTTACACGCACACCTCACTGGTAGCAGCGTGGCGCTCTACCAATAGTAACGTATTGTATACACGGCCCACCTTTCACATGGTAAAGCAGTGTACGCTTACCAACTGTAACGGATGTATACACAGCCCACCTAACATTTTTACAGCGTTGTGCCCTCTTACCAAACTAGTCACGTATGTATACACGGCCCACCTCACATGGTACAGAGTGTGCCTCTTTACCAACTAGTAACGTATCGTATACCGCCCACTCACTGGTACAGCGTGGTGCCTCTTACCAAACTAGTAAACGTATGTATACACGCCCAATTCACCTGGTACTAGCGCGTCCTGTACCAACTAGAACGTATGTATACACGCCACTCACTGGACTAGCGGTGTGCCTATCGTACACAAATACGAACGTGGTAATATACGCCCACCTCACCTGGTCTACAGCGCGTCCCTCTTACCAACTAGTACGTATGTATACACGCCCACCTCACCTGGTACAGATGTGCCTGCTTACACACATAGTAACGTAGTTATACAACCCACATCACTTGGTACAGGGTGCGCTCTTACAACTAGTAGTATGTATAAACGACCACATCCACATGGTAAAGAGATGTATTTTGTCCCCTTACCAACTAGTAACGTATTGTATACAGGACCCACCTCACATGGTACAGCGTGCGCCTCTTACCAGAACTATGAACGGATGTATAAACGCCACTACTGGTACAGCGTTCCCCTACCTTACCATACTAGTAACGTATGTTGTATACACGCCCACCTAACCTGGTAAAGGTGCGCCTCTTACCAAACTGAACGTATGATACACGCCGCCTCACCTGGGACAGCGTGCGCTCTTACCAACTAGTAAACGTTTGAAATAGACGCCCATCTCACCTGGTACAGCTTTGCCCCTCCTACCAACTACTAAAACATATGTATTTACACGCCCAGCTCACCCGGTACAGAGTGTGCTCTACCAACTAGTACTGTTATGGATAAACTCCAGGCTTCACCTGGTTACAGCGTGGCGCCTCTACCAAACTAGTAAAATATGTATACACGCCCACCTCACTGGTACAGCGTGACGCCTCTTAAAAAATAGTAACATATGTATACAGCCACCTACTGGTACAGAGTGACCTTTTACCCAACTTAGTAAGTATGATAAACGCCCACCTCACCTGGTACAGCACTTGCCGACCCTTTTACACCCATCCCATTAGTTACGTATGTATACACCACAAAACCTCACCTGGTACAGCGTGCCCATCTTACCAACTAGTAAAGTATGTATACACGCCCACACTCAACCTGGGTATACAGAGTTTTTGGCCCCTCTTCCAACTAGTAACGTAATGTTATACACGCCCACCTCACCTGGTACAGCGCTGTGCCTTTACCAAACTAGTAACGTATGTATACACGCCAACCTCACCTGCGTACAGCGTCGCCCCTCTTACCAAATAGTAACGTAGGCTATACACGCCCACCTCAACTGGTACCGCGGGCGCCTTTACCAAACTAGTAACGTATGTATACACGCTTCTACCGGTTACATCGTGTTGCCTCTTACACAAACTAGTAACGTATGTATAACGCACACCTCACTGCGTACAGCGTGGCCTCTTACCAACTAGTAACGTATGTATAACGCCCACCTCCCCCCCTGGTACAGCGTGCGCCTCTTACCACTGTAGTATATTCGATAGTTTTAACAATCGCTCCACCTAACATGGTAAGCGTGCGACTCCTTACAAATAGTAACGTATGATACACGACCCCTTATACCGAATTACAGAGGTGCCTCTTCAAACTAAGTAACGTTATGGATACCGCCCTTCTCACTGGTACAGAGTGTGCCTAGTTACAAACTGTAAAGTATGTATTACATGGCCCCACTCACTGGTACAGCGTGTGGGCCTCTTACAAACATAGTAACGTATGTATAAACGCCCGCATGACCTGGTACAGCGTTGCGCCTCTACCAACTAGGAGTAAAGTATGTATATAGACGCCCCACCTCACCTGGTACAGCGTCCCCTCTTACCAACTACTACGTATGTATACACGCCACTCACCTGGTACAGCGTGCACTTTTCACCAACTAGTAACATATGTATACCTGGCACCTCACTGTTACAGGTGCGCCTATTACCACTAGTACGAGGTATACACCCACCTAACCTGGACACGGCGCTATTACCAAATAGTAATGTATGTATACACGCCCAGCTCACCTGGTTACAGCGTGCGCCCTTACCAAATAGTAACGTAGTATACACGCCCACCTCACTGGTACAGCGTGACGCTCTTACCAACTAGTAACGTATGTATTACACGCCCACCTCACACTGGACAGGTGAGCCTCTTACCACTAGTAAAGATGTATCACGCCCACCTCACTGGTACGTACAGCGTGCGCCTCTTTACCAACAGTAAGTATGATACACCGGCCATTTCACCTGTTACATACAGCGTTTGCCTCCTTTACCAACTAGTAACGTAGATACACGCCCAACCTCACCTGGTACAAGCGTGCCCCTCTTACAACCAGAACTATGTATAACATGCCCAACCTCACCTGGTTACAGCGTGAGCCTCTTACCAAACCAGAACATATTATACAAGCCCAGCTCACTGGTACCGCGTGCGCCTCTTACCAACAAAACGTTATGTATACACGCCCACCTCACCTGGTACACGCGTGCGCTCTTACCAACTAGACCGATGTATACAGCCCACCCTCACTGGCGTACAGCGTGCCCCTCTTACCAACCAGATAAAGAGGTATTTACACGCCCAGCTCACATGGTTACAGCGTGCGCCTCTACCAACTAGTAACGTATGTATACACGCCCACCTGCACCTGGTACAGCGTTGCCTTTTCTTACCAACTAGTAACGTTATGTATACACGCCCACCTCACCTGGTTACGAGGTGCCTCTTACCAACTAGTAACGTATGTATACACGCCCACCTCACCTGGACAGCGTGCGCCTCTTACCAACTAGTAACGTATGTATACTTTGAACCAGACCTCACCTGGTACCGCGTGCCCGCCTCGTACCAACTAGTAACGTATGTATACCGACATCGCACCTGGTACGCGGGGCTCTTACGAAATAGTAAACGTATGTATACACCCACTAACCTGGTTACAGCGTGCCCTCTACGCAACTAGGTAACGATGTATACACGCCCACTCACCTTTGGTACAGGGTGCCCTCCTTACCAAACTAGTAACGTAGATACCCGCAGCCTCACCTGGTTACAGCGAGCGCCTCTTTACTATAAATGTACGGATGGATAGACGCCCACCTCACCTGAGTAAGCGTTCCCTCTTAACCAACTACTAACGTATGTATACACGCCCCAAGCTCCCACCTGGTACAGCCGTGTGCACATTTACAACTAGTAACGTAGTATGACATGCCCACACTCACCTGGTACAGGTGCGCCTTCTTAACCAACTAGTACCGTAGTATCCACGCCGCAACTCACATGATACAGAGTGCGCCTTTACCAACTAGTAATGTATGTATGACACGCCCAGCTCACATGGACAGCGTGTGCCTCTTACCAATAGTATATGTATGTATACACGCCCACCCACCTGGTACAGCGTACGCATCTTACCAATAGTAAGTATGTCTACACGGCCCCCTCACCGGACAGCGTGTGGCCTCTGACAACTAGTTAACGTATGTATACACGCACACCCTCACCGGCCAGCGTGCGCCCTCTTACAATAGTAACGACTGTATACAGCCCACCCCACCGTACAGCGCTGCACCTTTACAACTAGTAACGTATGTAACAAGCCCACCTCACCTTTTTACAGCGTGTGTGCCTCTTACACAACTATACGTATTTATACACGACCACCTCACCGTGCGTACAGCGTGCGCAACTCCTTACCAAATAGAACGTATGTATACACGCCCAACTCTACTGTACAGCGTGGGCCTCTTAACCACTAGTAAAGTATGTATACACGCAACTCACCTGGTACAGCGTGCGCCTCTTACCACACTTAGTAATGTATGTATGAACGCCCACCTCACCTGGTACAGCGTGGCGCCTCCTACCAACTAATAAAGTTTGTATTTACAGCCAACCCTCACCTGGTACGAGGTTACATTCTTACCAACTAGTAAAGATGTATACACGCCCACCTCACCTTTTACGAGCGTGGGCCTCTTACCAATAGTAACGTATGTATACACGCCCACATCACTGGTACAGCGTGTGCCTCTTACCACATAGGAAACGTAGTTATACACGCCCACCTACCTGGCTAAGCGTGCGCCTCCTTACCAATAGTAAAGTATGTAATACACGCCCACCTCACCTGGTACAGCGCGTCACTCTTACCAAACTAGTAAACGTATGTATACACGCCCACCTCACCTGGTAAGAGTGCCCCTCTTACCAACTTTAGGTAACGTTTGTTAGAGCCCATTCACCGGTACAGCGTGCCCCTCTACCAACTACTAAAGTAGTATACACGCCGCTCACACAGGTAAAGAGGTGCCTCTTACCAATAGTACTGTATGTATACACGCCCCCCTTCACCTGTACAAGCGTGCGCCTTTACCAACTAGTAACATATGGTTTAACGCCCACCTCATCGGTTTGACAGCGTGCCGCCTCCTTACCAAACTTAGTAACATATGTATACACGCCCCCCACCTCACCCGGGTACAGAGTGCCCCCCTCTTTACCATAGTAAAACGTATGTATACAGCCCAACCTCACCTGAGACAGCATGAGCCCTTTTACACAATTAGTTACGTAGTGTTACACACCAACCTCACTGGTACAGCGGTCCCTCCGTCCAAAACTAGTAAGACGTATGTATACACGGCCCACCTCACTTGGTTTACAGCGTTGCCCCTCCCCTCTTACAACTAGTAAGTAGGTATCCACGCCCACTCACCTGGTACAGAGTGTGCCTCTTAACAACTAGTAACGTATTATGTAACACGCCCACCTCACCTGGGACAGTTGCGCCTCTTACCAAATAGTAACGTAGTTATACACGACCACCTCACCTGGTACAGCGTGCCCCTCTTACCAACTAGTAACGCGTATGTATACACGCCCAACATCAACATGGTTTACAGCGGGGCCTCGTACCAACTAGTAACGTATGTATACACGCCCACCTCACCCTGGTACAGCGTGGCCTCCTCTTACAAACTAGTACTTGATACACGCCCACCTCACTGGTACAGCGTGCGAATCTTACCAAACAGTAACGTATGTATACCGCCCTCACATACACAGAAAAGAAGAACCTCACACGAATTTAGGTGCACTGCATAGTAAAGATGAATACAACAAAAAAATGCAAAAATAAAGAAATCCAAGGCCACTGTCATAGTGTAACTACAGCACACGACTGTATCCATTACCTGAATTACACATTCAGTCCATCACTGTCACAGTGTAACTACAAGCACAGACTGTATCTATTACCTTATTACATACCCTGTCCATCCCACTGGGACAATGTAAACTACATCACACAGTCTGTATCCATTTACCTGTATCACACACCCCAGTCCATCCACTGTGAAAGTGTAACTACAGCACAGACCTTATCCATTACCTGTATCACACACCCAGTCCATTCACTGTCACAGTGTAACTACTGCACAAACTATATCCATACCTGTATCAACACACCCAGTCCTCCACTTTCACATGTAACGACAGCTCACAGACTGTATCCATTAACCTGTATCCACACCCAGTCAATTTTACTGTCACAGTGTAACTAGAGCACAGACTGTATCTATTACCTGTTAACGCACATCCTCTCCATTCCACTGTCACAGTGTAACTACAGCACAGACTGTATCCATTACCTGTATCCACCACCCCAGTCCCATCCACTGTGACAGTGTAACTACATCACACTCTGTATCAATTACCTGTATCATACACCCGCGATTCACTGTCACAGTGTAATTACGCACAACTGTATCCATTACCTGTATCACACACATCCTCCACTGTCACAGTGTAACTACAGCACACAGACTGTATCCATTACCTGTATTACACACCCGAATTCCTTTACTGTCACGGTGTAACTACAGCTCAGACTGTATCCATTTCCTGTATCATACACCCACTCCATCCACTGTCACAGTGTAACTACAGCACAGACTGTATCCATTACCTGTATCACACACCCAGTCCATCCACTGTGACAGTGTAACTACAGCACAGACTGTATCCATTACCTGTGTCACACACCCAGTCCATCCACTGTGACACCTCACTACACCACAACTGTATCCATTACTGTATTACACACCAGTCAATCCACTGTCCACAGTGTAATTACAGCACACAACTGTTCCATTACCGTATCGCACACCCAGTCCATTCATGTCACAGTGTAACTACAGCACAAATACTGGTATCAACACTTTATCCTTCCACCGAAACAACCACCACTGTCACAGTGTAATACATACAGCCCAGACTTTATCCATTACCTATATGTACACACACCCAGTCCATCCCTGTCACAGTGTAACTACAGTACATAACTGAATCCACTACCTGTGTCACACACCCGTACATCCACTGTCACAGTTGTAAGTACAGCACCAGACCGTTCCACTACCTGCTCACACACCCAGTCCATCACTGTCACAGTTGTACTACAGCACAGACTGTATCCATTACCTGTATTACACACCCGTCCATCCACTCCAGTTGTAACTACAGCCCAGACTGTATCTATTACTTCTAATCATACACTCAGTCCATCCACTATCACAGTTTAACTACAGAACTCAGACTGTATCCATTTCCTGTGTCACCCGCCCCAGTATATCCACTGTCACAGTGTAACTACAGCACATAGACTGTATCCATTACTTGTATCCACACACGCAGTCCATCTACTGTAACAGTGTAACTACAGCACACAGACTGTAACCATTACCTGTATACACCCAGTCCATCCACTGTCACATTGTAAACAAGTACAAACACTGTCCATTGCCTGTATCATACACCCAGTCCATCCTCTGTCACCCAATCACTTCAGCATACACTCTATCCACTATGTGTATCAACACACCCAGTCCACCCACGGTCACAGAGTAAAAATAAACAACACAGACTGTACCATTACCTGTATCATCCACCCAGTCCATCCACTGTCACCCAATCACTTCAGCATACACTTTATCCACTATGTCTATCATACACCCAGTCCACCCACTCTCACAGAGTAAAATAAACACACAGACTGAATCCATACCTGTATCACACCCATCCATCCATTGTCCAGTGTAACTACAGCTCAGACTTAATCCATTACCTGTATTACACACCCAGTCCACCCACTGTCACAGTGTAACTACAGCACATAGACTGTACCATTACCTGTATCACACACCCAGTCCTCCTCACTGTCACAGTGTAACTACAGCTCAGACTTTATCCATTACCTGTTTCACACACCCCAGTCCATCCCTGTCACAGTGTAACTACAGCACATAGACTGTATCCATTACCTGTATCACACACACCCATTCATCCACTGTCACAGTGTAACTACAGCCAAACTTTATCCATTACCTGTTTCCCACAACCCATCCATCCACTGTCACAGTGTAACTACAGCACATAGACTGTATCCATTACCTGTATCACACACCCAGTTCATCCACTGTCACAGTGTAACTACAGCACATAGACTGTATCCATTACCTGTATCACAACCAGTCCATCCACTGTCACAGTTAACTAAAGCTTAGACTTTATCCATTACCTGTTTCACACACACCCATCTATCCACTGTCCCAGTGTAACTACAGCACAGACTGAATCCATTTCCTGTATCACACACCCAGTCCATCCACTGTCACAGTGTAACTACAGCACAGCCTGTATCCATTACCTGTATCACACACCCAGTCCAAACCACTGTCACAGTGTAACTTATCACAGACTGTATCCTTTCATGTATCACACCACTCAGTCCATCCACTGTCACGGTATAACTACAGAACAGACTGTATCTTTTACCAGTATCAAACACCCAGTCCATCATCTACTGTCACAGTGTAACAACAGCACACAGACTGTAACCATTACCTGTTTCATACACCCAGTCCATCCTCTGTCACCGAATCACTTCAGCATACACTGTATCCACTATGTGTACCATACACCCAATCCACCCACTGTCACAGTGTAACTAAACAACACAGACTGTATCCATTACCTGTATCATACACCAGTCCATCCAATGTCAAAGTGTACACAGACAGCCATAGACTGTATCCATTTAATTGTATCATACACACGTCCATCCACTGTCATAGTGTAACTACAGCACAGACTGTATCCATTATCTGTGTTGTAACCCAGTCCATTCATTGTCACAGTGTAACTACAGAACATATACTGTATCAATTACCTGTATCACACACCCAGTCCATCCATTGTCACAGTGTAACTACAGCTTAGACTTTATCCATTAACTGTATTACACACCCAGTCCATCCACTGTCACAGTGTAATTACACCCCAGACTTATGCATTACCTGTATCACACACCCAGTCCATCCACTGTCACAGTGTAACTACAGCACATAGACTGTATCCATTACCTGTATCACACACCCAGTCCATCCACTGTCACAGTGTAACTACAGCACATAGACTTTATCCATTACCTGTATCACACACCCATTCCATCCACTTTCACAGTGTAACTAAAGCACAGATGGTATCCTTTACGTGGATCATACACCCAGTAATCCTCTGTCATAGCGTAACTACAACTTAGAGACTTTATCCTATACCTGTCTTATGCACCCAGTCCTTAACCAACACAGTTTAACTAATCACATAGATGTAATCCAATACGTGTATCACATACACAGTACATTTACTGTCACAGTGTAACTAAAGCACACAGACTGTATCTATAACTGTATCATACACACAGTCCATCCACTGTCATTGTTAACTACAGCACAGACTGTATCCATTACATGTATCATACAAGTCCATCAACTTTTACATTGTAACTACAGCACATAGTCTGTATCCATTACCTGTATCATATCTAGTCAATCCACTGTCACAGTGTAACAACAGCACAGACTGTATCTATTACCTGTATCACACACCCAGTCCATCCACTGTCACAGGTGTAACTATAGCAAGACTGTATCCATTACCTGATCACACCCCAGTCCATCCACTGTCACAGTGTAACTATATCACAGACTGTATCCATTACCTGTATCACACCCCCATCCATCTCACTGTCACAGTATAACTACAGCACAGACTGTATCCTTTACCAGTATCACACACCCAGTCCATCTACTGTCACAGTGTAACTACAGCACAGGCTGTATCCATTACCTGTATCATACACCCAGTCCATCCACTGTCACAGTGTAAAATACCACAGACGTATTTATTTCCTGTTTCACACATTTAGTCCATCCCCTCTTACAGTGTAACTACAATATGGACTGTATATCCATTACCTGTATCATACACCCAATCCATAATTATCACAGTGGAACTAGAGCACATAGGCTGTATCCATTACCTGTATCACAACCAGTCCATCCACTGTCACAGTGTAACTACAGCACAGACTGTACCATTACCTGTATCATACACCTAGTCCAATCCACTGTCACAGTGTAACTACAGCACATAGACTGTATCCTTTTCCTGTATCACACACCAAGTCAATTTACTGTCACTGTGTAACTACAGCACAGACTGTATCCATTACCTCTATCACACACCCAGTTTATCCAATATCACAGTTTAACAACAGCACACACTGTATCCATTACCTGTATCACACACCCAGTCCATAAATTATCACAGTGGAACTAGAGCACATAGGCTGTATCCATTACCTGTATCACAACCAGTCCATCCACTGTCACAGTGTAACTACAGCACAGACTGTAACCATTACCTGTATCATACACCTAGTCCATCCACTGTCACAGTGTAACTACAGCACATAGACTGTATCCTTTTCCTGTATCACACACCAAGTCAATTTACTGTCACTGTGTAACTACAGCACAGACTGTATCCATTACCTCTATCACACACCCAGTTTATCCAATATCACAGTGTAACTACAGCACAGACTGTATCCATTACCTGTATCACACACCTAGTCTATCCAATGTCACAGTGTAACAACAGCACAGACTGTATCCATTACCTGTAAAATACGTTCAGTCCATCAAGTGTCACAGTGTAACTACAGCACAGAATGTTTCCATTACGTGTATCACACACCCAGTCCATCCACTGTCACAGTGTAAAAACAGCACAAAGACTGTATACATTACCTGTGTCACACACCTAGTCCATTTACTGTCACGGTGTAACTACAGCACATAATGTCTCCATTACCTGAAAAATACACCCAGTCCATCCACTGTCACAGTGTAACTACATCACACAGAATGTATCTATTACCTGTTTCACACACCAGTCCATCAACAGTCACATTGTAACTACAGCACATAGACTGTATGCATTACCTGTATCACACACCCAGTCCATCCACTTTCCCCGTGTAACTACAGCATACAGAATGTATCCACTAACTGTAAAATACACCCAGTCCATCAACTGTCACAGTGTAACAACAGCACACAGACTGTATCCATTACCTGTATCACACACCCAGTCTATCCTTTGTCACAGTGTAACTACAGCACATAGACTGTATCCATTATCTGTATCACACACCCAGTCCATCCAATGTCACAGTGTAACTACAGCAATAAAAAGAAGGATACGGTACTGCATACAGTCCTATGTGCTGTAGTTACAATGTACTGTTGATGGACTGGTGTGTGAAACAGTAATAGATCCATTCTGGTGATGTAGTTACACTGTGACAGTGGAGGACTGGGTGTATTTTTCAGTATGGAGACATTATGTGCTGTAGTTACACCCGTGACAGTAAATGGACTAGGTGTGTGACACAGGTAATGTATACAGTCTTTGTGCTGTTTTTTACACTGTGACAGTGGATGGACTGGTGTGTGATACACGTAATGGAAACATTCTGTGCTGTAGTTCCACTGTGACACTTGATGGACTGAACGTATTTTACAGGTATGGATACAGTCTTGCTGTTGTTACACTGACATTGGATAGACTGGGTGTGTTGATACAGGGAATGGAACAGTCTGTGCTTAGTTACACTGTGATATGGATAAACTGGGTGTGTGATAGAGAGGTAATGGATCCAGTCTGTGCTGTAGTTACACACAGTGACAGTAATTGACTTGGTGTGTGATACAGGAAAAGGATACGTCTATGTGCTGTAGTTACACTGTGACAGTGGATGGACTAGTGTATGATACAGGTAATGGTTTACAGTCTGTGCTGTAGTTACACTGTGACAGTGGATGGACTGGTTGTGATACAGGTAATGGATACAGCCTATGTGCTCTAGTTCCCACTGTGATAATTATATGGACTGGGTGTGTACAAGGTAATGGATACAGTGTGTGCTGGTGTTAACTGTGATATTGGATAACTGGGTGTTAAGGTAATGGATACAGTCTGTGCTGTAGTTACACAGTGACAGTAATTGACTTGGTGTGTGATACAGGAAAAGGATACAGTCCTATGTGCTGTAGTTACACTGTGACGTGGAATAGGACTAGGTGTATGATACAGGTAATGTTACAGTCCTGTGCTGTTTCACTGTGACAGTGGAGACTGGTTGTGATACAGGTAATGGATACAGCCTATGTGCTCTAGTGCCACTGTGAATTATGATTGGTGTATGATACAGGTATGGATACAGTCCATATGTATTTACACTGTAAGATGGATGGACTAAATGTGTGAAACAGGAAAATACAGTCTTGTTTGTTTTACACTGTGACAGTGGATGGACTGGGTTATGAGTACAGTAATGGATACAGCCTGTGCTGTAGTTACACTGTGACAGTAGATGGACTGGGTGTGTGGATACTGGTAAAGGATACAGTCTGTGCTGTAGTTATACTGTGCCAAGATGGACTGGGTGTGTGATACAGGTAATGGATCATCTGTGATATAGTTACCCTGTACAGTGGATGGACTGGGTGTGTGATACAGGTAATGGAGTACAGTCTGTGCTATAGTTACACTGTGACAGTGGATGGACTGGGTGTGTGATACAGGTAATAGATACAGTCGTGCTGTTGTTACACTGACAGTGGAGGTACTAGATATGATACAGGTAATGGATCCAGACTATGTCTGTAGTTACAATTTAAAAGTTGATGACTTGTATGATACATGTAATGGATACAGTCTGTGCTGTAGTTACACAATGACGTGGATGGACTGTGTATGATACATGTTATAGATACAGTCTGTGTGCTTGTTTACACTGTGACAGTAAATTTACTGTGTATGTGATACACGTATTGGATACAGTCTATGTGCATTAGTTAAACTGTGTTGGTTAATGGACTGGGTGCATAGACGGTATAGGATAAATCTCTAGTTGTAGTTACGCTAGCAGAGATTAACTTGTTGTATATCCACGTAAAGGATACCATCTGTTGCTTTAGTTACACTGTGAAAGTGGATGGAATGGGTGTGTGATACAGTAATGGATAAAGTCTATGTGCTGTAGTTACACTGTTACAGTGGATGGACTGGGTGTGTGATCACGGTAATGGATACAGTCTATGTGTGTAGTTAACACTGTGGACCAGTGGATGACTGGGTGTGGTGATACAGGTAATGCATAATTCTGGGTGTAATTACACTGTGACAGTGGATGGACTGGGTGGTTAATCAGTTATGGATAAAGTCTAAGCTGTAGTTACCTTGTGACAATGGATGGACTGGGTGGTGTGATACAGGTAATTGATACAGTATATGTTTCTGCTGTATCTGTGACCAGTTAAACTTACAGCACATGGACTGTATCCATTACCTGTATCACGCCCAACTCATTCCACTGTCAACAGTGTACCTACTGCACCAGACTGTATCCAGTACCTGCATCACACGCCCAACTCCCTCCACTGTGACAGTGTAACCTACAGCCAGACTGTATCCATACCGTAAACACGCCCAATCCATCCACTGGGACAGTGCTAACTACAGCACCGTACTGTATCCATTACTGTAACACGCCCAGTCATCCACTGTCACAGTTTAAACTACAGCACAGCGTATCCATTACCTGTATCAACACGTCCCAGTCCATACACGTCACAGTGTAATACAGCAACAGACTGTATCCATTACAGTATCACCGCCCAGTCCATCCACTGTCACAGTGTTGTTGTACTAAAGCACAGACTGTATCCATTACCTGTATCCACACACCCAAGTCCTCCACTGTCACAAGTGTAACTACAGCAAGACTGTATCCATTACCTGTATCACACACCCCAGTCCATTCCACTGGCACAGTGTTAAACTACAGCACAGACTGATCACATTACCTGTTATCACCCACACCAACTCCATCCACTGTCACAGGTGTAACTACAGCCAAGACTTTATCCATTACCTGTACACACACCCAGTCATCCACTGTCACAGTGTAATACAGCACAGGGACTGGATCCATACCGGTACACACACCCACTCCATCCACTGTCACAGTGTAAATACAGCACAGATTGTATCCATTACCGGTATCACACACCCACTCCATCCCCTGTCACAGTGCAACTACAGCACAGAACTGTATCCATGACCTGTATCACACACCACTCCATCCACTGTCCACAGTGTAACTACAGCACAGACTGTATCCATTCCTGGATCACACACCCACTCATCCACTTACAGTGTAACTACAGACAGACGTTATCCATTACCTGTATCACACACCCACTCCATCCCCTGTCACAGTGTAACTACAGCACAGACGTATCCATTACCTGTATCACACACCCGTCCATCCACTGTCACAGTGGTTGTAATTACAGCACGATGTATCCATACTGATCACACAACCCACTCCATCCACTGTCACAGTTTTTGTTGTAAAACTTACAGCACAGACTGTTATCCATTACCTGTATCACCACCCACTCCATCCACTGTCACAGTTTTGTTTGTAACTAAGCACAGACTGTATCCATTACATGTATAACAACACCCAGACATCCACTGTCACAGTTGTAAATACAGCCACATTAGACTGTATCCATTACTGTACACCACACCCACTCCATCCACTGTCACAGTGTACACTACAGACAGCGGATCAAATACTGTATCACCAAAACAGTCCATCCACTGTCACAGATGTAAATACAACACATACTATCCATTACCTGTATCACACACCCAGTCCATTCCACTGTCGCAGTGTAACGAGGAGACAACAGACTGTATGTATCATTACCTGTATCAAACACCAATCCATCCAGCTGTACAGTGTAACTTACAGCACATAGCCTGTATCCAGTACCTGTATCACACACCCAGTCCAGCCACTGTCAACAGTTGTTGTAACTTACAGTAAAGGCTGATCCATACCGGTATCACACACCCAGTCCATCCACTGTCACAGTGTTGTAAACTACAGCACCGGCGTGTATCCATTACCTGTATCACACACCAGTCCATCCACTGTCACAGTGGTAATTACCCAACACAGACTGTATCCATTACCTGGATCACACACCCAAGTCATCCACTGTACAGTGGTTGTAACTACAGTAACAGGATGTATCATTACGTAATCACACACCCAGTATCACTGTCCACGGTTGTAACTACATGACAGGCGTATCCTGACCGTATCACCACACCCAGTCCATCCACTGTCACAGTTGTAACTACATTCCAGGTGTATCCATTACCTGATCACACACCCAGTCCATCCACGTC
Organism: Hymenochirus boettgeri; assembly: GCA_019447015.1. Lineage (NCBI taxonomy): Eukaryota > Metazoa > Chordata > Amphibia > Anura > Pipidae > Hymenochirus > Hymenochirus boettgeri. The sequence goes on from CM033469.1 coordinate 21,308,320, forward strand.
ACAGTGTACTAGAGCACACAGACTGTATTCATACCTGTATCCCCCAAAACCCCACTCCATCCACTGTCACAGTGTAGCTACAGCACGCATAGGACTATCCATTATGTTCACACACCCAGTCCATCCACTGTCACAGTGTAAACTACAGTACAGGTGTATCTATTACCGTATCAACCACCCAGTCATTCCACGTCACAGCACGTAGGCAACGGTGGTTTTATAACTACAGCACAGGCTGTATCCATTACAGGTATCACCCACCCAGTCCATCCACTGGCAGTGTAATTACAAACACAGACGTATTCCATACCTGGTACACACCAGTCCATCCACTGTCACAGTGTAACTACAAGTACCAGGCTGTATCCAGACCTGTCTCACACACCCAGTCCATCCACTTCACAGTTGTAACTACACACAGGCTGTATCCCATGTACCTGTATTTCACACACCCAGTCCATCCACTGTCACAGTGTAAACTACAGCCCAGCCCCTAGCTGTATCCATTACCTGTATCACACACCAGTCCCATCCAGTGTCACAGTGTTGTAACTACAGCCCAGGAGGATCCATTACCTGTATCACACACCCAGTCATCCACTGTCACAGGGTAAACAGCCCAGACTGTATGACATTACCGTATAACACACCAGGTCCATTCCAGTTGTCACAAGTGTCTGTAACACAGCCCAGGACTGTATCAATTACCTGGATCACACACCAGTCCCATCCACTGTAACAGTGTAACTACAGTAAAGACTGTAGCCATTACCTGTATCACCAACCAGTCCATCACTTCACAGTGTAACTACAGCACAGCTGTATCCATTACTGTATCACACCACCCCAGTCCATCCACTGTTCACAGTGTTATCAGCACACAGACTGTATCCATTACCTGTATCACACACCCAGTCCATCCACTGTCCAGGTGTAACTCAGCACAGGCTGTATCATTACTTGTAGCACACATCCAGTCCATCCACTGCACACTTGTAACTACCGCACAGGCTGTATCCATTACCTTTATCACACACCCGTTCCATTCACTGCACAGTGTAACTACAACACAGACTGGTATCCAGTACCTGTATCACATCCCAGTCCATTCCACTGTCACAGTGTAACTACAGCACAGGCGTATCCATTACCTGTATCACACACCAGTCCATCCACTGTCACAGGTAACTACCAAGCCCAGGCTGTATCCATTACCTGTATCACACACCCAGTCCAATTCCACTGTCACAGGTGTTACTACAGCACCGGCTTATCCATAACCTTTATCACACACCCAGTCCATCCCTGTCACAGTGTAAATACAGCCCCAGCGTATCCATTACCTGTTATCACACACCAGTCCATCCACTGTCACAGTGTAACACAACACAGACTGATCATTACCTTTATCACACACCCAGTCCATCCCACTTTCACAGTGTAAATACAGCCCAGGCGTATCCATTACCTGTATCACAACCCAGTCCATCAAGGTCAAAGTGGTAAACTACAGCACAGGCTGCACCATTAACTGTATCACACCACCAGTACATCCACTGTCCACAGGTAAACTACAGCAAGGCTGCATCCATTACTGTATCACACACCCAGCCACCACGTCACAGGTGTAACGCCAGCCCAGACTGTATCGATTACTATTTCAAACACCCAGCCATCACTGTCACAGTGTTGTAATACAGCCCAGACTGATCATTTGATACCCTGTATCACACCCACCCAGTCTATCCACTGTCACAGGGTAACACAGCACAGGCTGTATCCATTCCCTGTATCACACACCCAGTCCATGCCATGTCAAGTTGTAACTACAGCACAGACTGTATTAATTACCTTTATCACACACCCAGTCCATCCTGTCACCGTGTAACTACAGGCCAGACTGTATCCATTACTGTATATCAACACAACAGTGTCATCCACTGTCACAGTGTAGCTACAGCACAGGCTGTACCCATTACCTGCTCCACACACCCAGTCCATGCACTGTCACAGTGTAAACTACAGCCCAGGACTGTTATTCTCATACCTGTACCCACACCCAGTCATCCCACTGTACAGTGTAACTACATCCCAGACTGTATCCATTACCGGTACACACCAGTCCATCCCACTGTCACGTGTAACTACAGCCCAGACTGTATCCATACCTGTATCGCACCACCCGGTCCATCACTGTGTCACAGTTGAAACTGCGCCCAGACTGGATCCATTACCTGTATCATAACACAGTCCATCCACTGTCAACAGTGTTAACTACAGCACACAGACTCTGTATCCAAACCTTGTATCACACACCCAGTCCATTTCTCACTGTTCACAGGTAACTAAAGCACAGAATGATCCATTACCTGTATCATTCACCCCCAGTCCATCCACTGTCACAGTGTTGTAACTACATCCACAGACTGTATTCCATTACAGGTATCACACACCAGTCCATCTACTGTCACAGTGGAACTACAGAACACAGACTGTCTCCATAACCTTGATCACGCACCCAAGTCATCCACTGGCACAGTGTAACGACAGCACAGACTGTATCCATTACCTGTATCAACACACCAGTCCATCCACTGTCAAGGGTAATACAGCAACAGGGACTGTATCAATTACCCTGTATCTTCACCCAGTCCTCCACTGTTCACAGTGTATCTACAGCACAGGCTGTATCATTCATTTACCGTATGCACACACCCAGTCCATCACTGTACAGTGTAACTACAGCCCAGAACGGTATCCATTACCTTTTTCACACACCCAGTCCATCCACTGTCACAGGTAACTACAGCCCAGACTTATCCATACCTGTGTCACCACCACCCAGTCAATCCACCTGTCACAGTGTAACTACAGCCAGACTGGATCCAGTACCTGTATCGAACACCCAGTCCATCCACGGCACAGTGACACTTGCAGCCCAGAACTGTACCATTACCGGTATCACACACCCAGTCCATCCACGTCCACAGTGTAAACTACACACTAGACTGTATCCAGTACCTTAGCAACACCCAGGTCCATCCACTTTCACATGTAACTACAGCACAGACTGTGATCCAGTACCTGTATTCACACACCCGTCCATCCACTGGCACAGTGTAACTACAGCACATTAGACTGATCCATTACTTTTATCACACACCCAGTCCATCCACTGTCACAGGTAACTACAACACAGAATATATCATTACGTATCACACACCCAGTCATCCACTGTCCAGTTGAATGTAAACTACAGCACAGAATGTTACTATTAGCTCGACACACACCCAGTCCATCCACTATCCCAGGGTAAACGTGTACAGCACATAGACTGTATCATACTGTGTCACACACCAACAGGTCCATCCACTGTCACAGTTTAATACAGCAAAGGAATGTACCACTACCTGTGTCACACTCCCAGTCCATCCATGTCATAGTGTAACTACGACATAGATGTACCATACCTGTGTCACAAACAACCCGTCCATTCCATTGGTCACGGGGCTATAGCCCAGACTGTACCCCTACCTGGGCACCAAACCAGTCCATCCACTATCACAGTGGTAACTACAGCACAGACGGTTCCATACCCTTGTATTCACACACCGGTCCATCCCATGTCACAGTGTAACTACAGCAGCCTGTACCCAATACATGTGTCACACACCCAGTCCATCCCACTGTCCAGTTGGTAACTACAGCACAGACTGATCCTTTACCGGTTTATCACACACCAAGTCCATCCACTGTCACAGTGTAACTACAAGGACTATCCATTACCTGTTCAAAACACCCAGGTCCATGCATGTTTCACAGTGTAACTACAACACAGACTTCCATTACCTGATCCACACACAGTCCATCCACTGTCAAGTGTTTGTAACTACAGCACAGGGTAATCCCTACCTGTGTCACACACCCAGCCCATCCCGTCACAGTGGAATACAGCACGACTGATCCATTACCTGTTATCCACAACACCCAGGTCATCCACTGTCACAGTGTAACTACAGCACAGACTGTATCCATACCTGTTGTCACACACCCAGCCGTCCACTGTCACAGTTAACTAATAACAGACTATATCCATTACCTATATTCACACACCCAGGTCCATCCACTGTCACAAAGTAACTACATAACAGACTGTATCATTACCTGGTCACACACCCACAGTCCATCCACTTCTACAGTGAAATGACCCATAACAGACTGATCATTACCTGTATCACACACCCAGTTTCATCAACTGTCACGTGTAACTACAGCAAGACTGTATCCATACCTGTGTAACACCCCCAGTCAAACCACTGTCACAGGTGTAAACTATAGCACAGACTGTATCCATTACCTGTCTCCCACAACCCAGTCCATCCACTTTCACAGGGTAACTACAGCATCGACTGTATCATTACTGGGCACACACCCAGTCCATCACTTTAACAGTTGTTGTAACTATCACAGCACCGACGTTGAATCCATTACCTGTGTCACACACCCAGTCCATCCACGGTGTCACAGTGTGTAATGACATCACAGGACTGTATCCATTACCTGTTTCACACACCCAGTCCTTTCCACTGTCACGTGTAACTACAGCAAATTACTGTATTTCATTACCTGTGTCACACAACCCAGTCCATCCCATGTCACAATGTAACTTTTACAACACAGGAGGTATGCCAATACCTGTATCACACACCAGTCCATACACTGTCACAGTGTAACTAAAACCACAGACTGTACCATTACCTGTTAACACACCAGTCCATCCACTGTCACAGTTGTAACTAAACAAAGACCCTCCCCCGCCCCCCCCCCCCTCCTCCCCGCATCCACTACCGTGTTCACACATCCAGTCCATCCACTGTCCACAGGGTAAACTAACAGCACTGAGACTGTATCATTACCTGTATCACACAGCCAGTCAAATCCAGTGCACAGTGTAACTACAGCACACAAAATGTATCCATTACCTGTATCACACATCCAGTCCATCCACTGTCACAGCATAACACCGGAACAGACTGTGTCCATATCTGTAAACACACCCCAATCCACCCACGTCAACAGTGTAACTACAGCACAGACTGCATCACTACCTGTATCACACACCAAGTTCATCCAGTCACACTATAGCTACAGCAAGGACTTGCCATGACCTGTATCACACACCCAGCCATCCAATGTCACAGTAACTACAGCAAAGTCAGACTGCATCCAATACCTGTATCACACAACCCAGTCCATCCACTGTCATACAGTGTAGATACAGCACCGGACTGCATTCAGTACCTGGATCACATACCCAGTCCACCCACTGTACAGCATAACTACAGCAAAGCAGTATCCATACCTGTATCATACACCCAATGCATCCACGTCAAAATGTTAACTACAGAAACAGACTGTATCCATACCTGGTCGCACCGCCCAGTCCATCCACTTGCCCAGTGGAACTACAGCACAGACTGTATTCCATTGACCTGTATCACACACTTAGTCCATGCACTGTCACATATAACTACAGCACAGGAATGTACCCATTTACCGTATCACACCCCAGTCCATCAACTGTCAAAGTGTTTGTAAACTACAGCACAGAGACTATATTCCATACTGTGTCACCACACCCAGCTATCCACTGTTATGGTATAACTAAAGCACAGATGTAGCCAATTACATGTATTCACACATACCGTCCATTCCACCGTGACAGTGTAACTGGCATCACAGACTGTATCCATACATGTATTACCACTTCAGTCCATTCACTTTCACAGTGGAACTTCAGCACAGAGACGTATCCATTAACCGTATCACCACCAGTCGATCCACTGTCATGGTGTAACTAAAGCACAGGATATATCCATTACCTGTATCACACACCCAGTCCATTACTGCACAGTTGTAAACTACAGACTGAGACTGTGTTACATACCGGTATCACACACCTCGTCCATCCACTGTCACAGTTGTAACTACAGCACACAGACTGATCCATTACCTGTATGCACAACCCAGTCCATCCACGGTCACAGCAGAAACTCAGAACAGACTGTGTCATTTATCTGTATCCCACCACCCAGTCCACCCTGTCACAGGTAACTACAGCACAGACTCTCGTACCTGTATCACACACCAAGTTCATCCAACTTGTCACAACTAGAGCTACAGCACAGTACTGTGGTCCATTACCTGTATCAACACCCAGTCCATCCACCATGTCACAGTGTAAACTAAGCCAGTCAGGCTGCTCAATCTGTATCACACACCCAGTCCATCACTGGCACAGTGTAGTACCAGCACAGACTGCATCATTACCGGTATCACAAAACCAGTCCACCCACTGTCACAGCATAACTACAGCACAAGACAGTAATCCATTACCTGTATCTACACCCAATTGCATCCACTGTTCAAAAATGTAACCTACAGGCACAGAAATACCCTTACCGTATCGCACGCCCAGTACATCACTTGCCACAGGAAACTACAGCACAGGACTGTATCCATTAACTGTATCACACACTCTTAGTTCCATCCCTGTCACAATATAAACTACAGGCACGACTGTACCCATTACCTGTATCACAACAACCCAGTCCATCCACGGTCACCAGTTGTCAAACTACAAGCACAGAGACTATATCATTAACTTTGTCAAACACCCAGTCTATCAGGTCATGGTATAACTAAAGCACAGACTGTATCCATTACCTGTATCACACATACAGTCCATCCACCGTGACACTGTAACTGCATCACAGACTGTATCCATAAGATGTATTACACACCCAGTCCATTGACTGTCACAGTGTGTAACTTCAGCACAGAGACTGTATCCATTACATGTATCACACATCCAGTCTATCCACTGTCATGGTGTAACTAAAGCACAGACCATATCTATTACCTGTATCACACATCCAGTCTATCCACTGTCACAGTATAACTGCATCACAGACTGTATCCTTTACAAGTATCACACATCCAGTCCATCCACTGTCATAGTGTAACTACAGTACAGACTGTACCACTACCTGTGTCACACACCCAGTCCATCCACTGTCACAGTGTAACTACATCACATACTGTATCCATAACGTGTATAACACACCCAGACCATCCACTGTCACAGTGTAACTAGAGCACAAACTATCCATACCTGTATCACCACCCCACTCCTCCACTGTAATAGTATACCAAAGCGCAGGCTGTACCATTAAACTATATCACACAACCCAGTCAATCCACTATACAGTTTGGTACTAAAGCACAGACTGTATCCATTACTTGTATCACACACCCAGTCCATTCACTGTCACAGTGACACTACAGCACAGACTGTATCCATTACCTGTAACACACACCGAGTCCATCCACTATCACAGTGTAACAACACGACAGACTGTATCCATTTACTGTATCACACACCCAGTCCATCCACTGTCACAGAGTTATAAAATCACAAACTGTATCCTTTACCTTTATTATACACATAGTACATCCACTATGACAGACTGTCTACTGCACAGACTTTATCTATTATCTTTATCACACAACCTGTCCATCCACTGTCACAGTATGACTACAGCAAAGGCTGTATCCATTACCTGTATCACACACCCAATCCATTCACTGTCACAGTGTAACTACAGCACAGACTGTATCCATTACCTGTATAATACACCCAGTACATCCACTCTCACAGTGTAACTACATCACACAGACTGTATCCATTACCAGTATCACACACCCAGTCCATCCACTGTCACAGTTTTTTAAACCACAGCACAGGCTGTATCCCTTACTGTATCACAAACCCGTCCATTAAACTGTCACAGTGTAACTACAGCACAGACTGTATCAATTACCTGTATCATACACCCAGTCGATTCACTGTCACAGTGTAGCTACATCACAGGCTGTATCCATTACCTGTATGACACACCCAGTCCATCCACTGTCATAGTGTAACTAAAGCATAGACTCTATCCATTACTTGTATCACACACCCATTCCATTCATTGTCACAGTGTTACTACAGCACAGACTGTTTCCTTTACCTGTATTAACATCTACTATTACAGGGTAAATATAGAACAAACTTTATCCATTACCTGTATCACACACCCAGTCCATCCACTGTCACAGTGTAAACAAGCACCAGACTGTAACCACTTCCGTATCATACACCCAGTCCACCAATGTAAAGTGTTGTAACTACAGACACAGAATGTATCGCATTACCTGGTATCACAATCCTGTCATCCACTGTCACGGTTATACAGCAGACTGTATCCCATGACCGTAATCACCACACACACAATCTATCCACTGTACAGTTGTAATGGACCCTTGCCAACTGTATCCATTTCCTGTATCACACCCCTAGTCCATCCACTCTCACAGGTAACTAAGCACAGGCCTGTATCCATTACCTGTAATCATACAAACAGTCAATCCAACTGTCACAGTTTTGTACTACAGCACACAAACAGTGCCACTACTGTATCACACACCCATCCACCCACTCTCACAATGTCACCTAAAGCACAAGAGGTACCATTTCCTGTACACAACCCCACCCAAGTCCATCACGGTCACAGTGTTTAAAATAAAGAACACAGACTGATATCTATAACCTGAAATCACACACACAGTCATCCACTGTCACAGTGTAAAACTACAGCACCACGACTGTATCCATTACCTGTATTACACACCAAGTTCATCCACTGTCACAGTGTAACTACAGCACAGACTGTACCCAATACCTGTATCATACAAACAGTCCATCCACTGTCACAGTGTAACTACAGCACTCAAACAGTGCCAACTTACTGTATCACACACCAATCCACCCCCTCTCACAATGTAAAACTAAAGCACAGAGTGTACCATTTCCTGTATCACACACCCAGTCCATCCACTGTCACAGTGTGTAACTAAAGCACACAGACTGTATCTAAAACCTGAATCACACAACACAGTCCCATCCACTGTCACAGTGTAACTACAGCACACAGACTGTATCCATTACCTGTATTACACACCAAGTCATCCACTGTCACAGTGTAAACTACAGCAAGACTGTATTCTTTACCGGTATCACACACACAGTCCATCCCTGTCACAGTTTGTAAAAACTACAGCAAAAAGACTGTATCCATACCGTATACCCACCCAGTCCACTCCACTGTCAAGTTAAACTACAGCACACAGACTGTATCTATAACCTGTATCACACAAACAGTCTATCCACTGTCACAGTGTAACTACAGCACAGATTGTATCCATAACCTGTGTCACACACCCAGTCTATCTACGGTCAGAGTGTAACTACAGCACAGATTGTGCCACTACCTGTATCATACACCCAGTCCTTCCACTGTCACAGTGTAACTACAACACAGACTGAATCCAATTACAGTATCACACATCCTGTCCATCCACTGTCACAGTGTAACTACAGCACAGACTGTATCCATTACCTGTATCACACACGCACTCTATCCACCATTACAGTGTAACTACTGCAGACTGTATCCATTGCCTGTATCACACACCTAGTCCATCCACTGTCACAATGTAGCTACAGCACAGACTGTATTCATTACCTTTCGAATACAACAAAGGAGGGTTTAGGATTCCTGCAACACATAAACATCGAAAAGACTCAAACATTTATTCCATGGCTGGGGTGCTCTAAAGCTCTGTAGCTAGCAGACAAGATCATAAGGGGTAAGGACATGATAGGGCACACCGTCTTGATAGTGACAAAAACTTCTTTTATGGTAACGTTTCGGAACCAGGTGGACCACATGGTTCGCGAAACTGCGACGTTACCATCTCACAACGCAAGTTTTTTTCACTAATCAGTTATGCTGGGTGCTCCTGGGATCGGCACTGTGTACTGGTACCCTGTTTAGTGACCTTTTACACCTTGCAAAGACAGCCTATTCTTCCTATCAACTGACAGCTGTAACTACTGCAGCTGTATCCATTAACTGTATCACATCACCCAGTCCAATCCCACTCCACTCCCAGTTGCTAACTACACCACACAACTGTACCAACTACCTGTAGTATATAAAAAGTCCAGCCAATGTCCACAGGTAACTACAGCAACAAACAGTACTCACTACCTGTATCACACACCCAGGTCCATCCCCACTCTTCACAGCTTGTAACTACCAGCCAAAGAGTGGGTACCATTAACCTGATCACACACACCCAGCCATCCCCTATCACAGTGCTAACTACAACACCGAACTTTTACCCCACTACGCTGTTATCATATAAATAGTCCAGTCACGTCACAGTGTAACTAAAGCACACAAAACAGTACCACGTACCCTACACACACAACATCCCAGTCAATGCCGCTCCCTCACAGTTGAAATACAAGACAGAGTAATTACATTACCGTGATCACACCCACCCCGTCCATCACTGATACTAGTGTAATAACATTAGCGATAGATAGTAACATAAGTAATTAATGGTTCGCCAATACCAAGACCCCATACTATCACACAACGTGTGCAACCTATTTTTTTTTTTAACCGACCAAACAGTTGTCCAGAGGAAGGCAAAAAACAACCAGCTACAATGTGTTAATTATATCACCATAGACTGATCCATTTACCTGATCTACTACACCAAGTCCTATGTCCATCGGCATAGTGTATTACAGGCACAGACGTATCCATTAAAACTGTATTACACACCCAGCCAACCGATCTGTCACAGTGTAACTACAGCACATACTGTGTTCTTACCCGTATCACAACACCACGTGCCAGCCATGTCACAGTTGTCACTACATCACAAAAGATTGATATCTACCTGTATCACAACACCCAGCCAACACTGTCACAGGTGGTAACAGCACGCAATACTGTGTTCATCTCCCCCAAACCTCCGTCCACCCCACCACACAACCAGGTCCATCCACTGTCAACGCTGTAGTGCCCCTGTCACTACATCACAAAGGCTTGTATCATTACCTGTATCACACACCCAGGTCAACCACTGTCACAGGTAACTACAGCACCATACTGTGCCTTCATTACTCCTTATCCACACACACAGTCCATCCACTGTCACATGTCATACATCACAAAGACTGATCCAGTACAATTTATCACACACCAGTCCATCCACTTCACAATGTAACTTACATCACACAGACTGTATCCATTACCTGATCAACACCCAGCCACCACTTTGTCACAGTGTCTAACACTCCACTTGACCTGTATCCACTTACTGTAGTAAACATTCAGTCCATCCACTGTCACAGTTTAACACACAGCACAGACTGTATCATACCTGTATCACACACCCGTCCCATTTTATGTATAATTGTATCTACGCACAGACTGTATCCATTAACTGGTATCACACACCCAGTCCATCCAATTGACACGAACCAGCCCCCCTGTAACTTACAGCACAGACTGTATCTATGTACCTGTATTGCATACCCCAGTCCATACCACTGGGGACAATGTAACTACACACAAGGACGGATCCATTTACCTGTATCGCACACCCAGTACATCCACTTGTGACAGTGTGTAACTACAGGCACAGATGTATCTATTTACCTGTATCACACACCAATCCATTCACTGGTACAGTTTGGAACTACGCACACAAAACTATATCCCATACTGTACAACACCCAGTCCATCCACTGTCACAGTGTAAATTATAAGCAAAGACTGTATCCATTACCTATACACACCAGTCCGATTCCACTGTCACAGTGTAACTTACGCCACATAGACGTATCCATTACCTGATCACACACCAGTCAATCAACTTTACGTGTAACTAAAGCACAAGACTGGACCTATTACCTCGGATCACTACACCCAGTTAATCCTCTGTCCATAGCGTAACTACAAACTTAGGACTGTATCCTATACCGGTCTATTACACCCAGTCCATTAAACCACCACAAGTTAACTCACTGACAAGGACTGTATCCCAATACGGTGTATCACATAACAGCTACATTACTGTCACAGTGTAACAAGCAACACAGACGTATCTTAAACATGTATCATACAACAGTCCATCCACTGTCCAGTTGTAACAACAGCAAGACTGTAATCTATATAACGTATCACACACCCAGTCCATCTCCACTGTCACAGTGTAACTACAGAAGACTGTATCCATTACCTGTATCACACAACCCAGGTCCATCCCACTGCTCACAGTAGCGTAACAACAAGCAGACTGTATCCTTACCAGTATCACACACCCACGGCCACTCTACGTAGTTCCAGTTTGTAACAACCAGCACAGACTATATCCATACTATGTTATAAACACACCAGTCCATCCACTGTGTCACAATTGTCTAACTACAGCACACAGACGATCCATTACCGTATCAACCACCCAGTCTAATGCCACTGTCAGTGTAAATACAGGCACACACGACTGTATCCTTTACCAGTATCACACACCCACACGGTCCTATACTGGCACGAGTGTACAAACACAGCACAGGGACTAATCATGACCTGTATCATCAACCCAGTCATCCAAGTGTCACAGGTGTAAAATACAACACAGACTGTATCTTTTCCTTTTCACACATTTAGTCCATCAACTCTTACAGTGTAATAACATTATGGAATGCACCCCCTATTCACATTACGTATCATACACCCAATCCATCCATGGTCAAACTTAACAACAGCACCAAATGTATCACATTACCTGTATCACACACCCATTTATAAATTATCAAGTGGAATTGAGCACATAGGCTGTTATCCATTACGGAATCACACCCGTCCACCCACTGTCCAGTGTGAAACTACATTACAGACTGTATCATTACCGTATCACACACCCCCAGTCTATCCACGTCAAAGTGCTTAACCTACAGCAAGACGATCTCATGACCGTGTAAAATACTTTCAGCCATCAAAGTTTGGTCACAGTTGGTAACAGACAGATATGAAGGTTTCATTACGTTGTATCACACACCCAGCCACCACTGTACACAGTGCGAAAAAACGCAAAAGGATCGGTATCCATACCGTTTCACACACCTATTCGATTTACTGTCACAGTGTGACTACAGCCACATCATATGTTCATTACGTACAATTACACCCAGTCCACCCCACTCGTCACAGTGTAACTACACAAAGAGTGCTACTTTACCTGGTATCACACCACTCAGTCCAACCACTGTCACAGTGTTGTAATACATCACACCGACTGACCCACTACCTGTATCATAAAACAGTACATCCACTGTACAGTGTATACTTAGCACACACAATTACAGTACCAATACTTGTTATCACACAACGACACCCAGTCCATCCGCTCTCACAGTAAAACTACCAGCACAGAGTACACAATACTGAGTACACAACCAGTCAAGTTCCACGTCACCAGGTGTAATATTAAACATAAGTAACAATGTAACAAGAATTAAGGTTATATAAAGACATACATTCTCAGTCCAACATTCACCCTCTTTTTTTGTTTTTTTTTTTGTTTTTTAACCCTACCTAAGAGTTGTCCAGAGGGAAGGCCAAAAAAAGCAGCTAAAAAGGGGGTAATTATACACTAGGGACTGTATCCATTACCTGTATCATTCACCAAGTTATGCACTGTAGCAGTGTACAACAGCACACAGACTGATCCATAAATGTATCACACATCCAGTCCATCCACTGTCACAGTTGTTGTAACTACAGCAGCATACTGTAGCCATTACCTGTATCAATCACACCCAGTCCATCCACTGTACAGTGTCACTACATCAAAAGGACTGTATCCATACCTTTATAACAACACCCAGTCATCCACGTCACAGTGTAAACTACATCACACAGACTGTATCCATACCTGTATTCATACACACAGTCAATCCACTGTCACAGTGTAAATACCGAACTCAGACTTATCCATGGACCTGTATAACACAACCGTCCATCCACGGTCAACGTAAACTACATCACCACTGACTGTTATGCACTACCTGTATTAACATCAAGTCCATCATCCCACTGTCTAGTGTAAACTACAGCACACAGACTTATCCAGTACCTGTGATACACATTCAGTCAGCCACTGTCACAGTGTAACTACACAAAGACTGTACTATTTAAATGGATTACATACCCAGTCCATCCACGGGACAATGTAAATACATACACAGTCGGGATCCATACCTGTATCACACACCCAGGTCATCCACTGTGAAAGTGTAACTACAGCACAGGACTGATCCATTACCTGTATCACAATACCCGGTCCATTCACTGTCACAGTTGTAAACTAAGCCACAAAACTATATCCATTACCTGATCACACCACCCAGTCATCCACTTCACATGTAAAGACAGCTCACAGACTGTATCAATTACCGGAGTACACCCCCAGTCAATTTACTGTCACAGGTAACTAGAGCACAGACTGTATCTATTACCTGTGTTCTAACGCAACATCCTCTCCATTCAACTGTCACAGGGTAACGACAGCACAGACTGTATCCATTTACCTGTATCGCACACCCAGTCCCATCAACTGTGACAGTGTAAAAACTACATCACACAGACGTATCAATTACCTGTATCATACACCAGTCGATTCACTGTCACAGTGTAATTTACAGCAAAGACTGTATCCATTACCTGTATCACACCCAAGTCTTCCACTGTCACAGTTGTTGTAATGTAACACTACAGAAACACAGACTGTATCCATTACCTGTATTTACACACCCAGTCCAGTTATGTCACGTGTACTACAGCTCAGACTGTATCCATTTCCTGTATTTCATACACCCACTACAATCACTGTAACAGTGTAAACTTACAGCACAGACGGTATCCTTACATGTATCACACCACAGTCCATCCACTGTGACAGGTGGAACTACAGCACAGACCTGATCCATGTACCTGTGTCACACACCCATCCATTCCACTGTGACAGCCTAACGACGCACCAGAATGTATCCATTACATGTATTACAACACCCATCAATCCACTGTCCACAGGTAATTACAGGCACACAGACGTATCCATTAAACGTATCGCACACCCAGTCCATCAGTGCACAGTGTTTAACTACAGCCACAAATACTGTGTATCACACTTTATCCTTTACCGATAACATACACATCCACGGTCACAGTGTAACTACAGCCAAGGGACTTTATCCATTACCTATATTACACATACCCAAGTCCATCCACTGTTCACAGTGTAACTACAGTACATACGAATCCACTACCTGTGTCACACACCCAGTACATCACTGTCAAAGTTTGTAAGTACAGCAAACAGACAGTATCCACTACTGCATCACACACCCAGCCATCTACTGTCACAGTGTAACTACACAGCACAGACGGTATCCATGACCTGTTATTACACACACCGTCCATCCACGTCACAGTGTAACTACAGCCCAGACGTGATCTATTAATTCATCATACACTCAGTCCATCCACTATCACAGTTAACACAGAATCAGGACGGTATCCATTTCCTGTGGTCACCCGCCACCAGTATATCCCACTGTCACAGTGTAAACTACAGCACATAGACTGTATACATACTGGTATCCCACACGCAGGCCATCTACTGTAACAGTGTAACTACAGACACAGACTGTAACCAGTACCTGTATTACACACCCAGTCCATCCACTGTCACATTGTAAAACAAGGACAAAACATGTCCATTGCCTGTATCATACACCCAGTCCATCCTCTGTCACCCAATCACTTCAGCATACACTCTATCCACTATGTGTATCATACACCCAGTCCACCCATGTCACAGAGTAAAATAAACAACACAGACTGTACCATTACCTGTATCATCCACCCAGTCCATCCACTGTCACCCAATCACTTCAGCATACACTTATACCACTATGTCTATCATACACCCAGTCCACCCACCTCTCACAGAGTAAAATAAACACACGACTGAATCCATTACCTGTATCACACCCAGTCCATCCATTGTCGCAGTGTAACTACAGCTCAGACTTATCCATTACCTGTAACACACCCAGTCCACCCACTGTCACAGTGAACTACAGCACATAGACTGTATCCATTACCTGTATCACACACCCAGTCCATCCACTGTCACAGTGTAACTACAGCTCAGACTTTATCCATTACCTGTTTCACACACCCAGTCCATCCACTGTCACAGTGTAACTACAGCACATAGACTGTATCCATTACCTGTATCACACACCCAGTCTATCCACTGTCACAGTGTAACTACAGCACAAACTTTATCCATTACCTGTTTCACACACCCAGTCCATCCACTGTCACAGTGTAACTACAGCACATAGACTGTATCCATTACCTGTATCACACACCCAGTTCATCCACTGTCACAGTGTAACTACAGCACATAGACTGTATCCATTACCTGTATCACACACCTAGTCCATCCACTGTCACAGTGTAACTACAGCTTAGACTTTATCCATTACCTGTTTCACACACCCAGTCTATCCACTGTCACAGTGTAACTACAGCACAGACTGTATCCATTTCCTGTATCACACACCCAGTCCATCCACTGTCACAGTGTAACTACAGCACAGGCTGTATCCATTACCTGTATCACACACCCAGTCCAACCACTGTCACAGTGTAACTATATCACAGACTGTATCCATTTCATGTATCACACACTCAGTCCATCCACTGTCACGGTATAACTACAGAACAGACTGTATCTTTTACCAGTATCAAACACCCAGTCCATCCATCTACTGTCACAGTGTAACAACAGCACACAGACTGTAACCATTACCTGTTTCATACACCCAGTCCATCCTCTGTCACCGAATCACTTCAGCATACACTGTATCCACTATGTGTACCATACACCCAATCCACCCACTGTCACAGTGTAACTAAACAACACAGACTGTATCCATTACCTGTATCATACACCAAGTCCATCCAATGTCAAAGTGTAACTACAGCACATAGACTGTATCCATTAATGTATCATACACACAGTCCATCCACTGTCTAGTTAACTACAGCACAGACTGTATCCATTATCTGTGTTGTAACCCAGTCCATTCATTGTCACAGTGTAACTACAGAACATATACTGTATCAATTACCTGTATCACACACCCAGTCCATCCATTGTCACAGTGTAACTACAGCTTAGACTTTATCCATTAACTGTATTACACACCCAGTCCATCCACTGTCACAGTGTAATTACACACCCCAGACTTATGCATTACCTGTTCACAACACCCAGTCCATCCACTGTCACAGTGTACTACAGCACATAGACTGTATCCATTACCTGTATACACACCCAGTCCATCCACTGTCACAGTGTAACTACAGCACATAGACTTTATCCATTACCTGTATCACACACCCATTCCATCCACTTTCAACAGTGTAACTAAAGCACAGATGGTATCCTTTACGTGGATCATACACCCAGTTAATCCTCTGTCATAGCGTAACTACAACTTAGAGACTTTATCCTATACCTGTCTTATGCACCCAGTCCATTAACCAACACAGTTTAACTAATGCACATAGACTGTATCCAATACGTGTATCACATACACAGTACATTTACTGTCACAGTGTAACTAAAGCACACAGACTGTATCTATAACATGTATCATACACACAGTCCATCCACTGTCATTGTGTAACTACAGCACAGACTGTATCCATTACATGTATCATACAAGTCCATCAACTTTTACATTGTAACTACAGCACATAGTCTGTATCCATTACCTGTATCATATCTAGTACATCCACTGTCACAGTGTAACAACAGCACAGACTGTATACTATTACCTGAATCACACACCCAGTCCATCCCCACTGTCACAGTGTAACATAGCAAGACTGTATCCATTACCTGTATCACACACCCCAGTCCATCCACTGTCACAGTGTACTATATCACAGACTGTATCATTACCTGTATCACACACCCAGTCCATCTACTGTCACAGTATAACTACAGCACAGACTGTATCCTTTACCAGTATCACACACCCAGTCCATCTACTGTCACAGTGTAACTACAGCACAGGCTGTATCCATTACCTGTATCATACACCCAGTCCATCCACTGTCACAGTGTAAACAACACAGACTGTATTATTTCCTGTTTCACACATTTAGTCCATCCACTCTTACAGTGTAACTACAATATGGACTGTATCCATTACCTGTATCATACACCCAATCCATAATTATCACAGTGGAACTAGAGCACATGGCTGTATCCATTACCTGTATCACAACCAGTCCATCCACTGTCACAGTGTAACTACAGCACAGACTGTAACCATTACCTGTATCATACACCTAGTCATCCACTGTCACAGTGTAACTACAGCACATAGACTGTATCCTTTTCCTGTATACACACCAAGTCAATTTACTGTCACTGTGTAACTACAGCACAGACTGTATCCATTACCTCTACAACACCCAGTTTTATCCAATATCACAGTTTAACAACAGCACACAACTGTATCCATTACCTGTATCACACACCCAGTCCATAAATTATCACAGTGGAACTAGAGCACATAGGCTGTATCCATTACCTGTATCACAACCAGTCCATCCACTGTCACAGTTGTAAACTACAGCACAGACTGTAAACACATACCTTGTTATCGTGTAACATTCTGTATCATACACCTAGTCAATCCACTGTCACAGTGTAACTACAGCACATAGACTGTATCCTTTCCTGTATCACACACCAAGTCAATTTACTGTCACTGTGTAACTACAGCACAGACTGTATCCATTACCTCTATCACACACCCAGTTTATCCAATATCACAGTGTAACTACAGCACAGACTGTACCATTACCTGTATCACCACCCTAGTCTATCAATGTCACAGTGTAAAACAGCACAGATGTATCATTACCTGTAAATACGTTCAGTCCATCCAATGTCACAGGTAACTACACACAGGAATGTTCCATACTTATCAACCCCAGTCCATCCACTGTCACAGTGTAAAAACACACAAAGACTGTATACATTACCTGTGTCAAAACCTAGTCCATACTGTCACGGTGTAACTACAGCACATATGTCTCCATTACCTGAAAAATACACCCAGTCCATCCACTGTCACAGTGTAACTACATCACACACAGAATGTATCTATTACCTGTTTCACACACCAGTCCATCAACAGTCACATTGTAACTACAGCACATAGACTGTATGCATTACCTGTATCACACACCCAGTCCATCCACTTTCCCCGTGAACTACAGCATACAGAATGTATCCACTAACTGTAAATACACCCAGTCCCAACTGTCACAGTGTAAACACAGCACACAGACTGTATCCATTACCTGATCACACACCCAGTCTATCCTTTGTCACAGTGTAACTACAGCACATAGACTGTATCCATTATCTGTATCACACACCCAGTCCATCCAATGTCACAGTGTAACTACAGCACAGTCAGACTGCATCACTACCTGTATCACACCACCCAGTCCATCCCCTGTACAGTGTAGCTACAGCACAGACTGCATCATTACCTGATCACATACCCAGTCACCCACTGTCACAGCATAACTACAGCAAAGACAGTATCCATTACCTGTATCATACACCCAATGCATCCACTGTCAAAATGTAACTACAGACAGACTGTATCCATTACCTGTATCGCAAGCCCCAGTCCATCCATGCACAGTGTAACTACAGCACAGACTGTATCCATTATCTGTATCACACACCCAGTCCATCCACTGTCACAGTTGTAACAACAGCACAGACTGTATCCATTACCTGTATCACACCACTCAGTACATCCACTGTCACATGTAGTTGTAACTACAGCACAGTCTCTATCCATTACCTGATCACACAACTCAGTCCATCCACTGTCACAGTGTAACTACAGCACAGACTGTATCCATTACCTGTATCACACACCCAGTCCATCCACTGTACACAGTGTAACTCGCACACAGACTGTATCTATTACCTGATCACACACCCAGTCCATCCACGTCACAGTGTAACTACAGCACAGACTGTATCCTTTACCTGTATCACACACACCTGCTATGCAACAGAGCATCTAATGTATATTGATCCTTTGTATACATTAATTGTTGGTTTACATAGTAACAACTTCCAGATCTATACCATAGACAGTGTCTAACCCTTGGGCACAGTGCGTGGTAATTGAATATAAATACCTAGACTAGTATATTGCATTATGCAGAAAATAATTTAAAATAGAGCCCTGGAGTATAAACTTACACTACTCCATGTTTGGGTGTGTGTGTGTGTGTTGTGTGTGTGTGTGTTTCTTTGCAAATTAACAAATTGTGAAGAACACCCTGTAGTAAGTATGTATTTGTGCGTTTGTGTGGTGTTTATATTATGTTGCAGAATGTTTGGGGGAAACTATCATCAAAGGAGGTTCAGGTCGTTCCTCAGAGACAATACATGTAGCGAACTATCTATAAAACTATGTCACTTAGCCCAAAAAATCTCAGCCTTGGCTTTAGTTAAATCATTGGATACAGGATAAGGGTCTCTCTCTGTCTAGTGGGTGTAGGTGTTTTTATTGATCTAAAGGTTTCTTTATGTGGAGTGACCAATGAACATACTGTATACTGTATTTATATATTTGTGTGTGTATATATATATATATATAGTATATATATTTACAGGACATAGGATCATTATGCAGTGAGAGAGAATAGATTGTATTAAGAGTTTTGGAGTGCAGAGAGCGATAATGTTATGTGAGTATAATAAAAACACTGACAGAGAGCTTATTAAATGTTACCCTTAGGTGGACAGGATAAGAGTGCATGTGGGATTAGAATAAAGTGTATCTAGTGTCCAGTGAGCATGATCAGAGTGCAGTGGGCATGATTAGAGTCCAGTGAGCATGATAAAGTCCAGTGAGAACATTTAGAGTGCAGTGAGCATGATAATAGTCCAGGGAGCAAATTACAATGCAGTGAGCATGATTAGAGTTCAGTGAGCATCTCAAGGTGTGCTGCAGGATATGAGTATTTTAAATCCAGTGAGCAAGATAAGAGTGCATAAGGAGTTTTGGAGTGCAGAGAGGGATTCTGTGCTGTGAGCATAATTAAAGCAATGTATAGAAAGCTTTTTTTAAATGAACCCTTAAGTGTACAGGATTAGAGTACATTGGGATATCAGAATAAAGTACAGCTAGTGTCCAGTGAATATGATTCGTGTGCAGTGAGCATGATTAGAATCCAGTGATATTGAAAAGAGTGCAGTGACCATGATTATAGTCCAGGGATTATGCTTAGAATTCAGTGAGCATGAGTCCAGTGACCATCTCAAAGGTGCGCTACAGTAAGTAGTTTTAAAATCAGTTATCTTATTAGAGTGTGTGCTGATTAATGTGTAGCGAGCATGATTAGAGTGCATTAATGAGTTTTGGAGTGCAGAGAGGGATTTTATGTGCTGTAAGCATAATAAAGCTCTGGACAGATAGATTATTAATAAACCCTGAGGTGTACAGGATTAAAGCGCACATTATTCAATATAGGGATATTAGAATAAAGAACAGATAGAGTCCAGTGAGCATGATTAGAGTTCAGTGAGCATCATAAAGGTGCGCTGCAGTCAGTAGTTTAAATTCTAATGAGATAATTAAGAGTGCAGTGGCATAATTATAGTCCGGGGGTATGATTGCAGTCAGTGAGACATGATTAGAATTCAGTGAGCTGATTAGAGTCCAGGGAGCATGATGAATTCAGTGAGCATGATTAGAGTCAGTGAGCATGATTAGAATTCAGGAAGATGATTAGAGTCCAGTGGAGCATGATTAGAATTCGTGAGCATGATTAGAGTCGGGAGCAGTAAGAGTTCAGTGAGCTGATTAGAGTCCAGTGAGCATGATAAGAGTTCAGTGAGCATTTGGATCTCTGCCACTGCACAGGCTTTCTGATGTCTGACCTGTAGAAAGTGTCACTAAGTTTCCTATACAGTAATGCACAACACACAGAGAGCTGATTCACTGACTGCATTCCCTTTAATTAGAGGGAAACAAATCTCCATTAATTGAATCTAACCCTTATAACAGCTGTTTAACACAGTGAGCAGAGAGCAAGGTGATTACAGTCCATCCCATCACTCTTGTCCTGGGTACCTTTTCTTAGTGTGGTTGGGTGTGTGTGTTGAATATAGTTTTCTCCTTCCCCCATACCTAAACATAGTGGAGTGACAATAGAGCCCTGTGTGTTCCAGTCCCTTACCACACACCTCTTTAACACTAACGTTTGGCTGTCCACACACCATTCAAAGCAGCAGCAGTGAACAGTTTTTATTTCACTCTCTGCCCTGTACTTCCACCTAGTGGACATCTTTCCTACTGCATCTAATCTTTATCTAAAGTTCCATGAGTTCATTTGACTGGTGATTGCACCGTGATTCCAGTCATCCTGTTGTTTATTTAAATAATTTTATTTATAGTAAGAGGATAAGGAAATGTTAATGGACGGGTTACTATGTTGGATTTCATGTCAACCTTTGCATATATTGCAATGGAGAGATTCACAAAATAGTCAAATTGACTTAATATTTTTGGGCCAGGGAGACATGGGGTGAGATCAGATCTGATCTGAAGGTGATTTAAAGGGGAATTGTTTCATTCTGAAGATATTCACGGTGAGACTGTCAAATATTTTATTGGTTTTCATTACATTTTTACACTTTAAACTGGCCAGATTAGATTGCAAGCTCTTCAGATCAGAGAAGGCCTACCTCCAGTTCCAGGGCACAGCATTAATCTACACATTATATAGACATATTTCTTTATGGATCTACCTTTGTTATCTAATCTGTTTATGTTTTATTTGTGTTTTCCTTCTCCCCCCTGCTCCCCTGAGCTTCGCCCCAATATCTGTTTAAGGGGGTACAAACACTAACGATAAAGGGCCACAACCATCGGATCCCTTTATTAGTGTTTCTGCATTTCCCAACGATTGCAAAGCTGACAAATGTTCTCCGTCCGCCTGGCAATTGTTACGGAAATGCCAGAGAAATTTCCCCCCGGCCGCGATGGTCTCCCTGTATGTAAAGTACGAGGAAATCTGCAGTCCCAAGCGTTCTCCCTATAATAGTCGTCCTTCTCAGTGTTTAATATGGATTCTCTCTTTTATTGGTTTATTTTAGCAATTTGTTTTGGGGGGGGGGATTATTTTCATGTAAGGTTTTACAAGTATAATAGGAATAGGGCCATACGGGTCATTAATTCTCACTCTGTAGAGCTGCCCCTATGCTTGCTGCTCTAGACGCAAGGGTTCATGAAGAAGGAATTACCAGCGTGTTCTTTTCTACATGACAGGGTCCCGTTATTAACCCAGAGCCTTTGTTTGATACCCTACTTACATGGTATTGCTGTGGGATGGATATTCCACTGCCTTGTGCACTGCTATGGAATTCAATTCATTCAAGTGTCAGGTAATTGGGAGTGCCAGGAATGTTCACTGTGACTCATGGGTTACACATGTGGGATGTCCAGGTTGGCAGCTCCACTTTCACTTTTTCTGATTGATTGGTGGAAATGTTTAGGATGATTACCCCTGCACCATCCATCAAGTAAAACAAGTAGAAAGAGGGAAGACCTCATATCTAGCACATGGCTGCATGTTAATATATTACCAGTGGTCTAGCGAATGTAGCAAGTAAAATACTACTAAGGGCACAGCCACACTGCATCACAACTGTAATCGCATACGCAGTCGCACCCGATGTGCGATTTGCGATTTCGCCTTTTGAGATATGGAATCATATGTGATTGCGCATAAAAATGAGATTGCATGCGATTCCATAACGCAAACGAATGCGCAATCGCAATGCACCCAAATTCGCACAATTTGTTGTGTTGCTGGTGATTTTCGCATTCTTGAAAAGTCCCAACGGGGAAAAGCCCAATAATCGCTCAAGTGGGTTAATGTAGCACAATTCAAAAAATCTATTGCTTTAAAAGCGGATGCGCCCCCCCAACTGGTAGGGTAGACATGACTTGCTTGTGTTGTTGAATACTAAGGGCCCTATTTAAAAATGTGCAGTATCACAATTAAGCGATACCGTGTGTGTTACCGATATGTACGACAGAGGTCATATATGTACAGTCGCAGTCGTACATTTAGTAGTAACTACTGTCTAACAGAGATCTACAGAGATCATAAATCTTTGATCGCGTTATCATAGATTTACGGTTGGTATCGGTATTTAATCTTATCGATCTAATAACAATAATGATCGTAAATTCAACTATCGCTAATTGGTCGAAAAATTATTGATCATTTAAAACGGTGTTTTAAACCGATTGTTAAAGGCGCGATATCACTAAAAAAACGACTGACATTATATATACAAGTCCATGGTTGACTGTGGAAGATTCCACCAATACATTTACATACAGAGAACTATTCTGTGAACACAATAAACTATTCCAATTGCCTGTTTTAGGACATTAATATGCAGCTCCCACCTATATGTATCAATAAATAAACAGAGATACATGTACTGTACACACAATATGCTATAACCTTCAATATCGATATACCCCCATACTGTGCTGTCTAAGGGAATCAGTATGGCATTCTATTCGTTTGTGATTAAATGCAAATTACAGAGAATACATGTACAGTGCACACAATATACCCTCATACTGTGCTGTCTAAGGGAATCGTATGGCATTTCCATCCGTGTGATTAAATGTAAATTACAGAGAATACATGTTACTGTGCCACAGTATACCCTCATACTGTGCTGTCTAAGGGAATCAGTATGGGCATTTCCAATCCATGTGATTAAATGCAAATATACAGAGAATACATGTACTGTGCACACAATATACCCTCATACTGTACTGTCTAAGGGATCAGTAGGGCATTTCCAATCCGTGTGATTAAATGCAAATATACAGAGAATACATGTACTGTGCACCACATATACCCTCATACTACTGTCTAAGGGATCAGTATGGCATTCCAATCCGTGTGATTAAATGTAAATATACAGAGAATCATGTACTGGCACACAATATACCTCATACTGTTGTCTGTCTAAGGAATCAGTATGGCAATTCCAATCCGTGTGATTAAATACAATATACAGAGAATACATGTACTGTGCAACAATATACCCTCATACTGTACTGTCTAAGGAAATCAGTATGGCATTTCCAATTTGTGTGTATAAATTAAATATACAGAGAATACTGTACTGTGCACACAATATACCTCATACTGTGCTGTCTAAGGGAATCAGTATGGCATTTCCAATCAGTGTAATTAAATGCAATATTACAGAGAATACATGTACTGTGCACACAATATACCCTCATACGTGCTGTCCTAAGGGAATCAGTATGGCATTTCCATCCGTGATGTTCAATGCAAATCATACAGAGAATACATGTACTGTGCACACAATATACCCCCATACTGTGCTGTCTAAGGGAATCAGTAGTGGCAATTCTATCGTGTGATTAAATGCAAATATACAGAGAAATACTTGTACTGTGCACACAATATACCCTCATACTGTGCTGTCAAAGGGAATCAGTATGGCATTTCCAATCCGTGTGATTAAATGCAAATATACAGAGAATACTGTACTGTGGCACACAATATACCCCCATACTGTGTGTCTAAGGAATCAGTATGGCAATTCTATCCATGTGATTAAATACAAATATACAGAGAATAAATGTACTGTGCACACAAATAGACCCTCATACTGTACTTGTCTAAGGGAAGCAAGTAGGGCAAAGTTATAACATGGTGATTAAAGAAAAAGAGAAAGAGAATAAAGGTAAGGGAAAAAAAGGAGGAAAAGAAGAAGGTGAGGAAAAGGGGAAGAAGCCACCCCATAAGCCAAATGGATCTAAACTCAAGCTCAGGAGAGTGTGAGTAAATGTAACCATTACCTGTATTACACACCCAGTCCATCCACTGTCACATTGTAAAACAAGTACAAACACTGTCCATTGCCTGTATCATACACCCAGTCCATCCTCTGTCACCCAATCACTTCAGCATACACTCTATCCACTATGTGTATCATACACCCAGTCCACCCACTGTCACAGAGTAAAAATAAACAACACAGACTGTATCCATTACCTGTATCATCCACCCAGTCCATCCACTGTCACCCAATCACTTCAGCATACACTTTATCCACTATGTCTATCATACACCCAGTCCACCCACTCTCACAGAGTAAAAATAAACAACACAGACTGAATCCATTACCTGTATCACACCCAGTCCATCCATTGTCGCAGTGTAACTACAGCTCAGACTTTATCCATTACCTGTATTACACACCCAGTCCACCCACTGTCACAGTGTAACTACAGCACATAGACTGTATCCATTACCTGTATCACACACCCAGTCCATCCACTTTCACAGTGTAACTAAAGCACAGACTGTATCCATTACCTGGATCATACACCCAGTTAATCCTCTGTCATAGCGTAACTACAACTTAGAGACTTTATCCTATACCTGTCTTATGCACCCAGTCCATTAACCAACACAGTTTAACTAATGCACATAGACTGTATCCAATACGTGTATCACATACACAGTACATTTACTGTCACAGTGTAACTAAAGCACACAGACTGTATCTATAACATGTATCATACACACAGTCCATCCACTGTCA